>NW_006498073.1:233813-328721 GCF_000471905.2 Amborella trichopoda | reverse complement strand
TTTTGCTAGTTATGCTCCAAGTTTCACTCAAAAATATTTTGTTAAAAAAAATTGATATTATGATATAATGACATGAACAATTTTTTAAAAAATTTCATAACTTTTGCTCACCCAAAAAAAATCCTAACCATGTATTCATATCATTTCAGAAGTGGGGTCACATGTGACTTACATTCCCAAATACATTAGGAAAGAATGCAAGGAGGGGAGCTTTTCGACCCACGCCCAAGAAGAGGGGAACAAAATAGTTAAAGAGGACTTCTCTTGTTAGATTTGTGTTGTGATGGTGGCATTCAACTTTGACTCCCCAATGTACCCTTGCTCCTAAACACCCACCCATCTCGCAAAACGCCCCTTTCTTCCTTTTCCTGCTAAAAAACCCGACTTCTCAATTCTCCCTCTCGTCTCTCAACCCCCATTTCTGGACTCTCTCTCTCTCTCTCTAAAATCCGAACGCGTACCAGAGGGCCAAAATCATTGAGTTGGGAAGAGAGATAAGAAAGAGAAAGAGCACAGTAATGGCGGCCTTCGAGGGTTGATCCCCAAGACCAAAAGGGAAACAGGTGGGCCTCCTCCAACCATCGAAATTCTTTTTTTTCTTTTTCTTTTTCTTTCGCTCTCATCTGATCCTCTGTTGTTTGCTTCGAAAACAAGTTCGAATGGCTTTTGGGACAGTTTGACTTCATGGTGGATTGGGTGTTTTCCATTGTTTATCGGTTTCTGATTAATGGGTTTCTTCTTGCTTAGGTCCACAATAATGTATGCTACCTGAGAAAAAGATGAAGAAAGAGATATTTAAGTTGGTTTTTTTTTTTTTCAGAAATGAAGTGACTAGGTTTTGATGTTGGTTTTCTCTGGTTTGATTAAACAAAATTCTCTCTCAACATTGCAATGGCTCTTTATTGGGTTTCACTCAACTGCATCCATACCTGCTGAATAAACCCACAATGGAATTACACTCCCTTTTTCAATGATTTGAAGCAGTTGATTTCTCCATTAATAGTCGCGACATATGGGAGTCAAAATGCCTCCCTATTGTGATCCCTCTAGGATAAACTTAATGGAGCTCAAAGACCAGATTGGTAAGAAACTTGGGCCCAAGAAATCTGCTCGTTATTTTCGATACCTTAGTGAACTTCTCAGCTCAAAGCTCAGCAAGAGAGAGTTTGATAAGCTTTGTGTCTTCACAATTGGGAGAGAGAATATAGCAATGCATAATCGATTCGTACTTTCGATTTTTAAGAATGCTTGTTGTGGAGAAATGCCCCCAGATTCATCGAATTCTCACGTTTTCTCGAGAGAGAACGGTGCAATTTCTTGGAGCGGAGCTTCTTTTCCCCGTTCTCCTCGAAGGGGCAGGTCAAGAAAGATGAACACTCACAGGTCAAGGGATCAGCCGAGCTTCTTTAAACCCTTGGATAATAAGACTGAACTTTTCCCTCAAACGCATCAAGAAGCCGTGAACTCTGGATCAAATTTAAGTACAAAGGATCCTCTCAATGGTTACGCAACTGCAAATTCCTTTCCAGCCTCAGCAGGTAGTGGATCTCTGGCTAAAATCGCCTCAGTTGAGGATGGGGAAGAGGTTGAGCAAGAAAAGTGTAGCATGAACCTTGTTAGAAGAAATCCAATTAGGGCTCCTCTTGGTATAACGTTTTGCCCCATTAGTCTTGGTAGTACCAGGAAAACTCCTGAAAGTGGGTTTCAATTTTCCACGTCCGATGTTTCCATGGTTTCTTGTTTGGAAAACTTAGAGCTGCCACATACTGAGGCTTTGAAGGCAAGAATGGAGCATCTCGCTAAATTAGAAGGCCTCCATGGCATGAGCACCGAGATTGCTAATCTGTTAAATAATGGTTTGGATGTATTCTTGAAGAGATTGATTGATCCCTGTTTGCAACTAGCTAGGAATCGGCGAGAAGCAAAGCAAGTAGCTAACACTCAAGTAATACCCAGCAGGCTTGTAAGTGGTTTTAGTGGTTCGTTGCCTCATCTTTATAGTTGGTTGGGCCTCAAAGAATGTTTGGTGAAGCAAAATGAATACTTTGTGGCATCGAAGCTTGATTTTCAGGTAGCCATGGAAATGAATCCTAAGCTCCTTGGAGAGGACTGGCGGTTACAGCTTGAGAAGATTTGGTTTCGTGCCATGGCTGAGGAGTAAAAGTTCTAGATGGAATTCATCAGTTACATTTGATTCTTTCATAAGATGGAATTGGAGAAAGCTTTGATCCAGTCTCTTATATCAGGTTGCTGTTTTATCTATTTAAAATTGTTACTTGAGGTTGAGGTTACATATCAGTGATTGACCAAAGTTGGGTTGTTAAATAAATGGAAAAAGAAAAGGAAAAAGGAGTAAGTTCGGTTGTTTCTGCTAATCCATGTTGCATTGTGATGAAGACTATATCAGCATAAAGGGGAAGAAGTCTTGAACTAATGACACTAGGAAGCGGCTTATGAACAAGAGTTGAAGTGTGTTTTTCCATGTAATTGAATTACAGTAAGTCAAGTGGCTATGTGATGAATATGAAAGCCAAGGATTCACCCAATCCAGATCCTGACAGTAAACAGTAGATCTCCCAGTTGCAATTTATACCACAGAAAATCTAGGCCCCTTAAGTTTGTCAGTATCCTTGTACAGTGCGATAATACCTCTGATTAACTTTGTGTTGGAGAATTTGGTGCGTATGCGCGTATTGATGTGTATTGCCGTTATGATTTTCTCCCATTAATGATAACTTATGTGGCGATTTGCACCGTCTTAGGTATGACTGATCTGTTAGCCATTTTGAATGTGTTATTGTTTTGCATAATTTCTGTGAAATACTGTTAAATAATGGGTGTGAGATCAGCACCCTTTTCGATGGATTAATATCTTCTTTTTTTTAACTTGCAAAGATCTGTAATTTATGCCGAACTTAGTGCTAGTAAATAATGCGTGTTACTCAGAAGGCCTTTATTATAATTTCTTGAACTCACATTCTAGGACAGTCCCAATGCGACTGTTATAAATTTCTGTAACTTCTTTAATGGCTATATATTATAAGTGGTACCAAAAACGAGATGAAAGGCACAAGAAATTAGAGTCCAGATAAAAAAGACATATATTATCCATTTCTCAATTCGTGTATTTTCACCCTTATGCAGGTGCCATGCTAAATCTTCTTTGTAGTGTCCCAATTTTGTTGGATGTCTCTGCTTAGGCGTTCTTTTCAACAAATTTAATAAGGTCATTGTGTACATAAGTGATATAGAGAAACTTCTAGTGAGACCCAATGTAAGTAATGTGGTCTAGATCTTCACCTCATATTTATTTTCATAAAAATCAGTACAACAGGCAGGGTTCGCGCTCAAACCCCTGCTGGTGTAGTGACTAAAAGGCCATGGCCATGTAAAATATCAGAACCTCATGTTTCATCCCCATTTCTGACTTCCTTCTGCAGTTCATTGAGTTTGGGCTTAACTGATAAGGTCCAATACTCTGGTTACATTGATGTTGAGATATGGGATTGGCAGGCAGTGGGAGAAAAGCCAAAGGCTTCAAAATTATAAAAAAACGCACATAGATATCATGGATGTGATTGTTTTTGTTCTTTTATGTACGTTTGATTGTTTGTATGTTCTATAAATAATTTTACGGCATAATATTTTCAGCATCTGATCCATGTGGCCATCGAAAAGAAACTTGACCACACCCTATTCTCTGTGCTCAGCCATCTCATGACTTCCTCTGATCAGAACCAGATGGTTGTGATGCCATTAGCCGTTGGCCTTGCTTGATCATATACCCTCTCCTAAGAAATTTTAAGAAGGGATGATTGCTTCTCATAAGAGGCAATTGATCAAGTTGAAATTCTTCTGGGCCTATACAAATGCCTGGTGGTATACTGTGGCTTATGCCACTGAAACGATGCTGTGAAATATTTAGAAAATCCGGGTGTCCATGAATCCTCACTGCATGAGAACATGCACTGTTAAGAGAGAGAATATATGGATCTCAACATAAATGATTGTGACATATCACTGTATGTTTTGCCTAGGAATCAGGATCATCATGTTTGCTACAACTGTTTTGTTTCTTCTTTCTGCACATGAACATAAGGAACTTGTCCACATCATTTTTACAAGCACTGAGCAAAGTGTGCCTTTATACATGCGTTGATTTATGCAAAGCTAGAACGACTCGGTTCTCACAATTTTTCACAATCACAACCACATTTTTGGAGCTCACTTTTTAATAATTTAAATTAAAATGAATTTACAATGTGCACGATGCTATGTTCTTTCCAGTTTTGATCAGTTGTTAACCATTAATGGCCGGCAATTTGCAAATGGGGCACCAATTCTTCTGACTTAGCCATTGTTGAATACAGGCACTATGATACCCATGGTTGCATTCCAGCTTACCAAATTCATCTGCATCTGCATAGTCTTCCTGAAAAAAAAAATATATATAAATAGAAGTAAGCAATTGATATGTAACAAAAGAAAAAAAACATGAAACCGTCACAGTTCTTTTAATTTCCTAATTACCAGGCAAATGCTGCATTTTGCATTGTCATCTTTTGGAGATTTACAATAGCTTGTATTTGTGGAGTAATAGCTTCTCTTCAAGCACTTGGCCAATGCTTTCTCGTCAAGTCCTGTGTTAACGCTTCCTATACGCTCCTCCAGAGCCAGCAATTCCTGCATAATATATATATAGTCATCATGAGCAAAGTGAATCACAAAATAAGAAATGAGTCCTAAAATAACCAAGCCTGCACTAGGAAACCAATACATATTGCATCTGCTTCGTATTATCTTATCATAATAGTTTAATCACTAGATTATCAACCAATCTCCATGGGAAGGAGTGCATGTATGCGTGCATGTGTATGAGAGAGAGAGAGAGAGGACTGTTTGACGAAGCAAGGTACATACACTGGAATGGCAGGTCTACTATAAACAACAAACCTCATAAGACATGTTGTCAATGTCGAGTCTCATGTCACTGTGCTCATCAAGAAAGCTTAGGCCTCCGAGAAGACGAGCTTCAAACACAAGCAGATGCTGCAGGAAACACCCAAATTAAACTCATCACAAACTAATCCTCTTACAAAGCTGAACTCCTTAAAGAGGGAAAGACAACAACCTCAAGTGTTGATTCATCATCTTCTTCAGTCTGCTCTAGAGCCAGTAAAACCTAGTACAAATGCAACAGGTTATTGAGAAGATTGAATACAAACCAAAAGCGCAAATAAATAAAAAACAAGCTCTTTCTAAATCCAAAATAGTTGCTTCAGATCATGAATGGTGTATAGGGGCTAGAAAGGAAAAAACCAAAAATTTTACGCACCCCACTCCAGCACTAGGTTAGGACTTTTTTTTTGGGGGAAATTAATTAGCCATAAGAGATCAACTATTTGACATTTTACCCGATTACAGCTATTTCAAGTCATGTTCATGTGTATTTTGAATAGACATTTGAAATTAAATCAAAAGATATGGCTATGATGTTAAATAGTTCATCTCCTGTGGGTATTTGGATAAATTCCCCTTTTTTTGATAAGTAAAATTATACAGTATGTTACGAAATTCCCCTTTTTTTGGTAAGTAAAATTATACAGTTTGTTACGTGGGATGAAAAACACACCACTCAGAATGGTTAGTCAAAAAAATGGTTAGAAAATAGCTACTGAGCAACAACATGGGAGGTCTGCACAAAATTTTGGGAAAGTTTTGAACAGGTGGAGGATTGTAGGTAATGATGATAAAGGGCAAGTAGTCCCTCTGCGAGCCAAGGAATCTGCCTTGGAGTTTGCTTCACACCAAGTGCAACGAAAGGACACCACCAGTCCTCTGCAAAAATGGAAAATCTGCTCAAGGATTATGGCTAATGAAGAGTGACACGGGGCCGTTGTAGAGACCAATTGGATAACATTGAAGGAATCTCATTCAATGAGGACCAAGGATCCCCAGTCTCTGTTACATACTAATAGACCACGATGAAGTGCCAAAGACTCGGCCAGTGAGCATCTGCACTGGCAATGGGACCCGAGAATACCAAAAGAGAGTTTCCATTATGTGTTCAAAATAGGCAGGGTCTAGATTCCTGTGGGCACTGCAATCAAAGTTTACTAACCACATGGGCCATGGGTAACCATGCTGAGGGCCTGGTGATCTAGAAGGGATTGAAAGATGACATCAAGCCAACTGGAGAAGAAATCCGAGGTAGAAAAAGTTTCTTAGGAAGCCCAAAATATATAAGATGTTGGTGGCTAGGCGAATGATGATCCCTTGAAGACCCTTCAATTCCGTTTGAGCCAGATGGATCAAATGATCGCTTGGACGGTGAGGTGCCAAAGTACACCAAAAGGCCTGTACGGAAAGAGAAAAGTACTGTTTGTACAGTTCTTCTACCAAGGGGAAGGTGAACCCATGAGAGGCTGAAGAGGTTCAGAAAATGTGCCCAAATTGTAGCTGACTGGGGGCACAGCTAAAAGGGGTTAGATTCCTCTTGATTGCCACATAGACACATCAATTGGCTAGATGGAAGCCTCATTTTTTTATTTGTCCACAATTAGGACATTGTGCAGAATGGCAAACCAAGAGAAAGCTTGTTCCTTGGGTGGAACTGAGGGGAGGCAGGCTCTATGAGCAGTCACTGGATTGGGGTTGAATGTTTGAAGAAAGAAGAGACCAAGAAAGAGCTATTAGGGTAGGGGGTCCAAACAATTTTATCAGCACCCGAGAGGGATAGTAAGAAAGCCTTAAGCCACTCAAGAAGGGAGACAATCTGGGTAGATTCAGTCTCAGGTTGGTCTCGACATAGGATAAGAGTCCAAACCTCGGGAAGCACAGCCAGCAATCAAGGCCTCACTTTTTATAGCAGTCCTATAGACAGGGAAAGCTAAATTAAGAGTTTGATCACCAAGCAAGAGGATTTTCAAGAATCTAGTATGGTTTCTGAATTTGGAGTGGAAGAGCACAAAATCTAAAATGTTGAAATAAAGCTGTCTAATAGCTCACCATGCACCCAAAGCCATTGAGGCTGATGAACCTTTTGGGAGTCACCCAGAACAGTAGGGTACCATATCTACTGGATATCACTGATCTGCCTAGTTGTCCTGGTTAGTGGCAAGTGGCCACAACTATTTGCCCAAGAGGGCAGTGTTGATAATTTGGAGGTTTTGGAACCCCAGGCCCCTGGAGCATTTGTGTTTGCATACCCATTCCAACCTGACAAGGCACATGAACGCTTGCATGAGATGTTCGAGTTTCAATGAAACTATGACCGGTATGCGAAAAAGGGACATTTGGAATACTAGGATGCTTGCTAAGATGGATTTGAGGGTAATGCAGCCACCGAAAGAGAGGAAGTGACACGTCAGGAAGTTAAACTTCCTCTCGAATTCCTTGACTATGGGATCCCACTTATGTCTTTGGTTTACCCAAGCACAAGGGTAACCCTAGATATTTGCTAGGCAGGTTCTTGATGCCACACCCTATCCTTCATGCTACCACTTGAAGGAAGACTTGGTCTATGCAACAGCTATGAGTTTAGATTTATGCATGTAGACCTTTAGGTTCGTTTCTAGTTCAAAAAGTCAAATGAATAGCCATAGATTGTTGACTTTTTTTTCTTTAGAGAAGTGCAAAGTAAGAGCAAATACAAAATTAGGCAGTCCCCGAAACAGGGTTCCCTATACAAAAACCCTTGAGGGTCCAAAAACACACTGAACAGATTCGAGAAAGGGAATGAGGTGTGTGCTAAGGGGAGTCCAAAGTCCCCTAGGGAGAGTTGAGACTAGGTCCCTCCCTCGTTAAAGCATCTGCCGGAAAGTTCGCATTCCTATGAGTGTTTAACCATGAGACATGGATACTGCTACAGAGGTGAGCAATTTCAACAAAAATATTATCTAGTCTCTACGGGCAAGGGGCAGTGCCAGACGCCCAAGCGATGGTCTTATTGGAGGCACCCTCTACCAACACCTGTGTGCTCAAATGATGATTAAGTCTTTTGAGTCCCTCGAGAAGCACCTTGACCTCTACAAAAGTGGAGTCCTCGACTCCGATGGGTATGGCATATGAGAGGAGGATCAGGCCATCAGAATTTCTATACATGCCTCCAATGCCTGAAGGGCTTGTGGGGGGCTATTTATAGCTTGTAGTGAGGTATAGGGTTGAAATAATTGATCTAATATTCTATCGGGCCATGCGATGAAGGGGAATTTAACAGGGCTAATCCCTCGGGCCCTAACTTTTCAACGGTAGGTCTAATTTCGATGATTCTTGAACTCTTGGAAAGATCTCAAGATCTACTATGGCTTGGGATGGAATCTAGGTAGTTTTGGGAGAATTCTATTGGGTCTAGATTGACTATAGTTCACTAGGCTTAGTGTGGTCTTTAGGACTTAGAATCAGAGTTTCTAGAAATTCCCTTATAGCTAGAATAGTTTCTAGAAATTCCCTTATATCTAGAATTTTAGTGGGGTATCTACACTGACGAAAGCTGTCCAGCCTACTCACTTTCTCTCTTAGCTCCATTTGAGGGCAGCTAGATAGAGGCCTCTCTCTCTCTCTCCCTCTCTCTCTCTCTCTCACACATACACACCCACACACATACCCACATACGTGTGCAAACTCTCATGCTACAAATGCAGGCAACTAATTATCGCTCTCCAGAAATAACAGCTCTCAGGCACCCCGCAAAATAAACGTCCATCTTAAAAATTTTAGAACCTCAATAACTAGACAAACTTAATTTCATATAAAAATACAAGAAGGAAAAATTTTGAATCCAGCATTACAGATTCTCTTTTCATCCCTCTTTCTTTCAGGTAATTAGCATCCCATCTTCATTGCGAGGGCTCAAAAGGACATGCTATACCCATACAGAGCGGAAGCATGTTTTCATAGACAAATACAAGAAAGAAAAAATTTGACTCCGGCATTACAGATTCTCTTTTAATCCCTCTCTCTTTCAGGTAATTAGCATCCCATATGGCAAGGGCTCAAAAGGACATGCTATACCCATACAGAGTGGAAGCAAGTAACAAACAGCTTCCATGAAATATGATTATGATTACTGTATATTCATGAATTCACAATGGCCCTAGAGTTAACATCCATGCCATTATAACAGTAGAAGCACAAGATTTATTTCCTCCCTATATGGGAAGAAATACAAATACTCATGCAGAACGGAAAGATATAAATTCCGGTTTTCTGGATTCCAAGACCAATGCAAATTACACTTCTCTTTACCCAATTAATGTTTTTAAACAAATATCCCTTGCAATGCAGCAGCCATATTAGGATTCAGAAGAATGATCCAGAAAGATTCAAGGTGTTTTATTTTGGGTTGAACATTTCAATACAGATAAGGAAGGATCTAAGAGAAATTCATAACAAATTAACTGGAAGATGCTTTGGCATGCCTCCAAAAATCCTGGTAGAGACAGCTAGAAGGCCAAGTGGGAGGAACCACCTTGCCCTCACAAGTGGGACAAAAGAGAGGAGAGGAAGCTTAGGCTCATACTTGCTGTAACAATGAAGCAACTACAATCTTTTTAGTTTCAGTCTCATACATGTTTTAAAATGAAAAAGAAACAATGCTCTTAACATATTTTTCCCCAATGTTTAATTGCAAAAATCATAGTGGGTTGCATAAAAGAGTCAAGCAGCTTAGTTTGTTTTCTGGACAAACTTCATAAGCTCAAACCCTTCACCTCCCAAATATAAGATATGAACGAACGTGAGCAAAATTATGGAGAACTAATTTTACATACCTCTGTAATTCCTTCAAGTGAGAAACTACGAGGGTTGTTTCTATGAGAGAAATTGCGTCTTGTCCTTCGGCCATTTCTATGAGCCAGCCGAGATGATCTTCCACAAGCTGATGGTTCTGTGTCCCTTGATAAATTATGCTCCGTAGTAGAAGGAAATGGGGCAGGTGACTGTTGAGGATGAGAGACCGGATCCAACAAAGGAAATGTCAGAGAGTCCCCTATGCTCTCATTAGATTGACCAATTAGTAGTCTTGGATTTGCAACATTGGCTGCAAGGCTTTCACTGTCCCTCTCACCATCTAAATGTGATGAGTTTTCCATGCTATTAACGGATCTACTGTTACTCATGCAATTTGACGACTCAACTAACTGCCCATTTGAGTTCCTTCTCCTTATTCCATTTGATTGTGAAGGCTCATTTAAAGAAATATCATAGCCATGAAGAAGATGGTCGCGATTGCTATAAGGAGTTCTCGTTCTTCGAGATCTAGAAGTACTTGCTGAATCACCAACTTTTGCCGCCCGGGTTATTCTCTTTAAACCCCCTGAATCGTGTGCATTCACAGGTTGTTTCATCTTGTCAGCTTGTTTCGCATGACCTAAATGGCCTTGCATAGTTGATGATGGGCAAGCAGAAGAAACAGCATCAGACATAGAGACACACCCAAAGCCTCCAAGGCCACAACCTGCTAATAACTTCCCATTACTCTTCTCCCTTGAGTTATAACCTAGAGATATATCTTCAGAATTGAGACTCCCATTTCCAGAAACGAGGAGACCCTGCCGATTATTGCTACTTTGTATGTTGCCGATCTTGGAATGTATCTGGTCCCTTGTTTTAGTGCTCAGCAAAGGAGTAAAATGATCAGAATTGGAAGAAGCATATGCCCCTTCAGCGCCAAACCCATTGGAACTGAGTTCTCGGGCAGAACAAAGAAAACCAGGAAATGCTTCATTAGCTTCAAGAGAAGAACTCATCGAACTTTTCTTTGCAGTCAAACTATTTCCAATTGAGACACATGCTAAGCTATCTGAATTCATCAATTCAGGTATAACGATCAACCCTGATCGATGACTACTAGTTGAAGCAAAAGATGGGCTCCCCTGCCAATGGTGAGCACTTTGGAAGCTTGGGTTATAGGGTTGTTTCGAGGAACTTCCAACTTCAAACTTAATAGAATGGCAGGAAGGCTTAGAAGATTGTGGTTGCTCATAAGCATTATTCTCTCTTACAGTGCTACTAATCCTTGAATTATGACACAAATGGTTAGAATGTTGGCTGCTCTTTCCTATGAAATTTAAGTGCCTAGAAAGAAGCAACGACCCATTCCTGGAATCTCCATTCTGAGTTGAGCCTCTTTGACTGGCGTACTCGTCCATATCGGAATCTGCAGACTTCCTAATTCTGTACGGAAAAATCAAGAATGCCAGTCAAGTATGTGCCAACCGGTTATGAATAAATCATGAATGGCACAAAATATCACAGAAGTAATCAAGCAATACAGTATATTACCTGCAGAGGGACCACTATCAACAAAAGTGTATCATTAATTTATCAACCCAAACAAGTAGTTTCTTGATGCACCTTCTTAACCACAAGAAAAGTATACTCTTAACATACAAATATCTCCATATAGTCAGATCCATAAAGCTCTTTATTAAGTCCACTAGTGGTCCATTAGAAATTTGTGATTACTTTTTTAAGGACAATCTTTTTGGACTATTAGATTATCGGTATACAATGTTAAAATTGTCATTTTTTCAGACTACTAGATTATCAGTATACAATGCTCAAATTGTCATTTTTTCAATTAATCTGAATCTGCCTCAAATGACAGGTACATCTATAGTTTTACCATCAGTATTCATTAGTCACAAAACCATCTCCTTGTTACAATTTACAAAACTCAGGAGTCATCTTTTCTATCATTACAACTGCTGATTTTGATACAATGGATCACTAAGAATAAAGGTAAAATTCAGATCCGGAGGAAATGACAAACATAGGCCTTGATTCATTTGGAATAAATGGTAAACACAAAGATGAACGTTCAAATAGATGAAACCTCAACTTTCTCCAAGTGTGGTGCATTTTGTACTCCAAATGAAGGTGTTGTACGTTGTTTCTCTAAATGTTTTGAAATTTACAGCTTAGGGAAGAGAAGCTCTCTGAGTCAACAACTTCAACTAAAAAGAATCAGAAAACAAAAAGAGGAAGCTAAAATGAAGAAGAAAACTATTTTCAAAGAAAGGTTGGAATCATCTACACCAGCAATTTAAGCACCTAACCATTCACATATATCACAATACTTCATGTATCATTCAATCACTCTCATTCAAATTCTCAAGGGAAAGTAAAAGAGTTGATGCTCAAATAATAAAATTTCAAGGCCAAGTTTGAAGTAGAGTCTAATTTGTGGAAAAGAAGACAACTATCAATAAAATAAGCATTAAAATAGCCTATTAAATGAAAGAAGTAAGAAACCTGAGAGAGATTTGTTATTTAGATGAAAGAATGGTTTTCCGCAAAACCCTTAAACAAGAATAGAGATATTAAATTATATTAGGGGTGACCCTTGGTCCCCCAGGACTCAATCGACCTGGCAAAAATAATTCCCATATATCTAGTTTGCTTCGGCTGATGAATGCTTGTACAGGCTCTTAAGCCAAAGTATCTTTTCTCAATCAAAATAGCATGAAAAGGGAAAAAAGATTGTTTTGGGAAATTTCAGTTTTCCTTGACTTTAGCTTAGATGTTGAAGACATGGACACTTTGGCATTTTGGCCTCTTCGGCTGAATGAAGGCAATTTAACATCACTGATTTCTCTTTCCATGAGTACTAGTGCATAAAACTTCTTTTCTTTAACAACCGCTTTTATCAAGGACTAACTTCTGTTTTTTAGATAAAAGGGTACAAGAGGTACATCCATAATTACTTAAAAAAATCAAATTTAAACCAACTGACCTTTTGAGGCCCCATAAGAAAAACCCCTCCTAGACATATGTTAACAAAAATATCCTATGCCAAAGAAGATTTTTCATACATAATGACACCCCTCAACTCCTAGCACCTTGCAAGATATTTTTCCTGAATATGTCAACCATTTCATGTCCCAATTGCTCAAGAATTGCCATTTATCTCCAACCATGATAGGACAAAACAATGGTCAAAAAATTGTCCGGTGGGGCCTAGATGGTCATGGGATCCTAGCCGCCCAACACCTAGTCGGCCGGTCAGATTTCTAGGAGGCCTAGGTTGAAGAAGAGAGGCAAGGGAATATGAGTATACATCATAAAAGATTAAAAATTTTAAATCCCATAATCCAAAGTTCCCAACGATTGCAAATTTACTAGCACAATCAAAAATAAAATATAATAGTAAAATAGTAATACAAGCACAATCCATAATCCATATTCCATAAACCATACTCCACAGTCCATACCATTCCATAATTCACAATTCCATATAATGATACAACCGTACAGGCATACCATAAGCATAAATACTAAAAGAAAAAAATATACACTTGAAGACTCAAGAATCATGAGTCTTTCAGACATCATCAGAAAAAGAGGGGTAAGCCTCATGCCTCGAAGTCAAGTCCATTATCATTATAGTCATCTCTCTCTTTATTATAACGCTCCTCCTCCTCCATTTCTTCTAAATCTGCCTCTTCCTCGACTTCTTCTACCCCTTTGCTTTGTGCAGATGATCTAGAGGTCCTAAGAGTGTTGGCTGCTCTACCTCATGCCTCTTCACCCTTTTTTTGCTTTTCGTGTTTTGCTTAACTAAAATATCGCTTAATCTTCTCCCTGATAGCTTTAAGAACATTTTTACAAAGGGTAACATCCCCCCTAATACCGATAAGGTGTTTTTTGAATAAGTAAATACCCCCGTTATTATTTTTCTACAATAATTACACCTTTGACAATTCTTTCATTTGGATTCAGGGTTATAATCATACCCCCACCTTGATCACCACTTTTAAAGGAATTTGGAGAAGACATTTCCATATAACAAGGCATCTTTTTTTTCCTTTTTTGGTTTTACCAAATTTAGATATTCTCTAATCTTATCTCTAATAGCTTCACGAACTGTTTTACAAGAAGCAACATTACCTTTAATAATGGCAAGGTATTTCTTGAACCAGTTAATACCCAGTTAATACCCCTATTAATATCTTTTTCACAAAAATTACACTTTATACAATTTCTATCATTTGGATTTGGGTTATAACCATACTTCCAACCCGGATCAACACTTTTAGAAGAACCAGAAGAAGACTTATCCAAACGACAAGGCTCCTTTTGCTCTTCTTTGTGTTTTACCAAACTCAAATATTGCTTAATCTCCTCCCTGATAGCTTGAGGAACATTTATACAAGGAGCAACATGCCCTTTAATTGGCAAGGTGCTTTTGAACCAGTTTATACCCACATTTGTATCTTTTTTGCAATACTTACACCTTATATAATTTTCATCATTTGGATTTGAGTTATAACCATACATCCATCTTGGATCATCACTTCTAGAAAAACCCAAAGAAGACATTGCAATAACAAATAAAATCTCAAATATGAAGATTCTTCAGCAAATGTTTTGCTCGATCTTCAATCTTCAATGTTTGAGATGTCTACAATCTCAAATGCTTGTTGAAAACCCTTCAAAAATCTTCCAAAATCTACAAGATCAAATCCAAACCAAAAGGATGATGTTAGGATCAATTTTTTAAAATTTTAAAATACCAGATCGATCTCATAGAAATGCAAAAAAATGATTTTTTTAAAAAAAAATCACTCCTAAAGGTAACGAAAGGCGTTTAGGTCACACAAGAACCTAAACCACCCCGCCCCCCTCTCTTTTTTCTCCCCTTATTTAGAGAGGGGGGAGGGGGGAGGACAAAAGTGCCCCTCCACGAGGGGCATTTTCCCCCTTGGGTGGGCGCAGTCCCTGAGCAAGGACCCACTGCTCAGAAGGGCCGCCTGGGCATGAGAGATGCACCCAGGCCCCCCTGGCCGGTTTAGGCACTAGGCCGACCACTTTTTGAATCAATGGGACAAAAGTTCAAAACTATCAATTAATCCCTTTTGAATGTTTTCTCTGTCTTCCCTCACTAACTATTGCATATTATCTCTGTACTACCAACTATTTCATCCTTGAACTTTCCACATGTATCGTTCTCTACATGCCACTTGCATAGTTCTCACTCTTTCCTCTTTCCTATGCCATATACAAGGCCTGAATGCACCCAAATTGTCCCAATCCGAGCAGCCCTAGCGACTACCTCATACTTGTCGTCCACATGTCAAATCTCCACAATCACCTATATGGGAAGAAATAATGAAGCATATAGTGAAGTACATTTCTCTAGAATGCCTATAAGGAACATGGAATCAAGTTACCTCAGTCTTCTATAAGAGAAAATGAAACAAAAGAAAACTTCTAACCTAACTCTAGAGTCTAAAGCAGAAGCCAGGATGTAGTGATTGCTATGAACAAAAAGTAGCATTTCTTTTATGGGAAAAGTTTATATAGGGCCTAGGATCTAAACAATCAAATTAGAACCTACCTCAAAAATTTCACTAGAAAAATTTCTCAAGAAGACATGCCATCTAGGAGTGAAAATAGAATAATTATAGGATCTACACAAACAATGAGGTGGTTCGAGAATGGATTTGGGACACTATGAAAGTTTAAGCCTTAGCTCTTATGGAGTTCAGTGGTATCATAGCACTAGATCTGGTAAAAGAGTGGACTAACTTGTCGTGCAATGGCGGTAGGCAAGGCAAGCATTGTGCTCATTGAAATTAACAGGTATGCGTACTTCAACAGAAGCTGAAGCAAGAGCCCTCATGACCCATTTTTCAGGACTTTCCATAGCTATCCTTAGGACCTTTAGTGGATGGTTCATGGGAAGCCACTCTGCCCTATCAGCTGGACACACTGAGTGGCTGCATTCCGTGGAGGATTGCAAATACCATGAAGTTTATAGCAGTGAATTCATCATCATCCAAGCCTTATCCCAATTATTTGGGGTCGGCTAAAGTTCATTGCAGTGAATTAGACGATACAAAAAACTTCCACTTTTGCCACACAAATTCACCACCCAATTCAAAGGTCCAGCACCCTCAAGAGATGGGGTGGGAGGATATATTTGTGTGCTTGAATTTCATATTCAACTTGTGGAGTATCTCCTTTGTAATTCCCTCTGTTTTGTTCATTACCACCGATGCGTGCATCTTTGTGTGTTTTACATGTACCATTTGTGCAACTTAACGACGAAGAAAGCACCAATGATATAAACTATGGTTCACTCGAAAGATAGTTATCATTAAGAAAAGAAATACCATGTTAACTACTGCAAGAAAGATAATGAAGGGACTCTTTATTGCAAGGAATTTCTTCATGAAGATGGATGACATCATAGGAAAATGATGATCGGAAAGCGTTCTATTTCTACTTCGGTGATGACCATGATGATTTGCATAGCCATTTATATATTAAAAAATCAGAAGTCTTTGTCTTCCTTTTTTGTTGAATCAATATGAATTACGAGCCATTTGCCATATTTTCAAGAATCTTACCATCGCTAATCAGAGAGATCAGCTACCTTAATGGAACGAACTCAAGTGCACAATTTAAAGTAGCTGTAATGTGACAACTTAGCATGCCTTAGACACAGTAACATGAAAAAATAGTTTGCTCCAGGAAAAGTCAGTTATTGGTACATTGTATCATTCAGTTGCAAAATTTAACTTAAACTTTTGCAAATTTCCCATTTTGGAAAGAGTTATTCAGAATCTGATTATCTTAATCTCTTTATGACTTGCACGAGACCAAGAATCATCAACATTTCCGAGAAGATCAGTCAAACAAGAAAGTGGGTTACAGTGATCTGGTTCTCACATGTTTCCACAAGAAACTTGTTTAAATCCACCATTTGATGAATGATATCTAAATTTGATAATTTTTAATTGACAGGCATCCAACTTCGAATACTTATTTCCAGGAACCGTGAAATTTCTTAAATTTAGATTGAAAAACTACATATAAAATAAGCCAAAAATAAATAATAAACCATTAATAAGTTCACTGAGCCTCTCAAATACACTAATATACCCCATGTTCACCTTTTTTTTTCCTTTCTGAAATTACAATTACAACAATGTTTTCAATGGAAATCAAAGATATCAATTGAGATTAAAGTTCAAATTAACCTGTGAAGATCAAAGGAACTATACGGTCATGGTCTCTTTCTTCAGCTGAAAAAAAAAAAATAGACCCAAAAAAAAAGTCCCTTTTTTTTATCTTTCTGGGAATGCAGATTGCTCTTGAGGCAATTAACCACGATTAAAACCAAAAAAATGCAATCGTATCAAAGAAAAACCATGATCTGGGTCCATCCATAAAAACCAAAATCTGCAAACATCTAGATCACGCAGAAATCAATAAAAAGAACGGAATTTCGTTAAAAATCACCAGCAACAAAAGAAGAATTGCAAGCAATAAAGAGAACATATACCAGAAAGATAGATATAAAATTGAAAACATGAGAAAGGGGTGTTACAGATGTGATCCGATACGAGAAAAGATGGTGATGATGACGATGGTAATCAAACGACGGAACCCACATTGAAGGGCGCCATGGACTCTCTCTCTCCTCTCTCTCTCTATCTACTTTCCCTGCCTACAGACGGGCAATTGGTACCCAAGCCTGACACCAGAGTGGAATCTTTTATTGAATAAATGATTGGGGTGGAAATGACTAAAATAACCCTGGAGAGCATCCAACGCCCTGTGAATTTCCAACCCACCCAAACTGGGCTTTTCAGAAATGGAAAGTATTACCATACACGAATGGTGTATTATATTCGATACACAAGAGAGCCCACAATCACCGTCCATATCCAATATGAGTAGTGGATATTTCGAAATCTCTATGGCATGTTTCTTTTTGGGTTGTCAATCTCTACCACATGTTACTTTGTTCTTTGTACGTATGGGTCCGACTCGTTTTGTGGACCGATTCGAGGTGCTCACCCGTGGGTCCGATAGGATTTTGTTTCATAATAAGTAAAAATTATAAAAAAGCCTAGCAATTTCCATGAATCTTATCCCAATCTAATTTTTTCTCTTATTTTATTCTCAAAACAAACTTTTTTTTACGTGAATACCTTCAAAATAAAAAGTTCATTTTTTTAAGACAAAAATGCTCTTTACAAGCACATAAAATCATTTTGGTCAGATTTGAAGTTGACTTTTGGACCCCATAGAACATTGTCGGAGCACACCATCACACTGCCAGAGCGTATAAGTGCTGAACGGCCCTAAGATAACTATCGGACCGAAACTGGGTACTCCAGACTGCCCTTTACATAGTGTCAGAGCATTAGAATTCAGTAACATCCAGTATTCACAAAATCGAATAGGAACGGTTAAGCGGACATGGGCTTGGAAGCGGTTTAACGGCCTAACCGGTTAGCCGGCCGATTCAACTGCTCTAACCGGACAAGTCCCGAATGGTAAAAAAGGTGTTGAAAAAAATATATAAAAGAAATCTACTAAAATATGAAAAGCATATAAAGAATGATTAAAACAAAACATTCAAATGAAGTTGAAAATTTAATGCAAAAAATGGATTTTAACCCATTTTATATTTTCTAAGGGCTATTTTTAATTTTTTTAAAAAAGATGGGAAAATATAAAATTGAGTATTAATGACCAAAACAATTTTTAATCCTTACCATAAAATAAAGGATATTTAAAAATGCATTACAAATCAAATTCCTTATGTTTTAGAATTTATATACATTTTTTTATTTTATTTTATTTAAATACCGGTTGACCACCCTAACCGTCCAAAACCGAAACCGGCCAATGGCTAGTTCCGATCTAACCGAGCGTTTAGCGGTTAAATCAGGCGATTTTAGGAACAACATCTACTGCCGGACCGCTCATTGCTACTGTCGGACGGCCCTTTGCAACTGCCTGACCGCACTTTACACAATGCTGGAGCCCTATTGGCGGACCCAATTACACAGTGTCGGAGCCCCTATTTTGGTGGGATAGAGGAGTGCAAGAGCCCTATTGTCGGACCGCACTTACACAATGTCAGATCCCCTAGTTTGGTGGGATAGAGGAGTGTCAGAGCCCTACTGCCATAACACACTTACAAGGTGCTAGAGCCCTATTTTGGTGGGATAGAAGAGAGAAAGGCATGAACAAGGTAAAAGTAAGGGAGGGTAGTTTAGACATTTTTTTATTTTTTATTTGGTTGGGGGGTATTTGTATAGAATGTGTAATTTCGAGAAAAAAAAGTTAGATTTGGGGTAAATTACATTGGAAAGTGTGGGGGATTTCTAAGTTTCCTTAATAATAAGGGAAAAGTTTATATAGAGTGGAGGCTCTAAACAATCACATTCGAGCCTCCCTCAAAAATTTCACTAGATGAGATTGTTTTGATGCCCAAAAATCCTCAAATTGATCATCTCGATATCAAGATGCATGGACATGAGAAAAATTGATTTCAAGTTTTAGAAATAATGTATTTTGTAATGTATTTTTTGACTGTCAACTTTCAAGGTTTCATAGATCTGTCGATCTACACCATTTTTTAAGCTTTAAACTTTATAAATAAAGATGAAAATATATTTTAAAGCTATCACAAAGATTTCCAATGTTGGAACCACATTTCTCATTACTATTTAAAGGTAGGCTCTAATTTGATTGTTTAGAGCCTAGGCTCTATAAAAACTACACCCTAATAATAATTAGGAAAATGTTTCTATGAGGCTGAAGCCCTATGCCAATAAATAAGACCTCAGTCTACTTCGTCGATTTGTTTTGGACGGTACAGATATCACCCATACATAACAAGAGTGACTATGGCACAGGAAGACCCGGTAACCTCTGGTTTTCTTTTTAGTACTGCTCCCTCCCAGAGGGCTTTCTTTCAGATGAAGGGTCCCTCTTCTTGTGGAGATTTATAGGAAGGCGTAGAGATTCCAAGAGGGTTCTCTTGTTTGTAGATCTGCTGCTTTCTCTCTCTGTCTCTAACCCTTGAGTCGGTCACCTATTGAAGAACAGAAGAGGTCCTCTGCTTGCCTAGTTCTACCAATGATTGTAGTGTTCTCGAGAATCCTAGCTTGCGAAATAGAGAATTTCAAATACCGAGATTCCAATTAAGATCGTGTACATGATTGGCTAAATGCGAAGTAGATGAATACAACTATAAATCAAGTGCAATAAATAAAACAAACAAAAAAAAAGGCACGCCACAGTAACACACGATTTACGTGGTTCTCCCAGTATGGCTACATCCACGATCTCGACAAAATAGAAATCCACTATAACAATAAAAGTACAATTTTTGGGATACATGAAATAATACCTATCTCTAAACAATGATAAAAAACCATCATTGATCTTCTCCTCTAAACTTGTTCTCGTGGCCGAGCAACACCATCGATAAATACCTTCTTTCTCACCGCTACTACTGCCGAAAAGATAACCCGAGAGTAACCGATAGGTTTTATTTCTTTAGAAGTGAAAAAAAAAACCTAAAACTCCATGGGAATACCGCATCTCCTTTGGAGGCAATGACTAACTATTGGGTACCCATTGTAGAAACGAAAAGCAATCCACGAAAAACAAAAAAGAAGAAACAAACACAAAAGAAAGAAACAACCAACCACAACGTAAAGATATACGTGGTTCGATAACCAACCATACGTGGTTCGATAACCAACCACAACACAAAGATATACGTGGTTCGATAACCAACCACAACATAAAGATATTTGTGGTTCAGCAACGTGCTTACGTCCACGGGAGATTATAGTTTCTTTACTGGCAATGAAGAATAGGGTTATAATGCTCTTTCTTCCTTATGCCTCTCTGTTTTTATCTAATTACAAAGAGATCTGTGTTTTTCCCTTAACCCTTACCTTTGGATAAACCCCCAATCGCAACGATATATATCGAGTCTCAGATAGATGGTACAAATTACTAAATCACTCTTGTACGGATATATATCACATCCCAGATATATCGAATCCCATATACAAATATATCTGAATTTTTCCTCAGGGGCTACGCCCCTGAACCCCCACAGGGGCCAAGTCCATCAAGTCAACCTGTCAGGATGACTCCTTCGAGCCTCAAGGCCTACGGGCCTTCAGCCCTTTGGGCTTTTAATGGCCCTCCAAAGTCGTCTTTCTGACTCCATATTGGCAGATCTATTTCCTCCGAATACAAGACATCAATCATCAACACCCATCTCCTCTTTGGAGATCTATTCCCATAACCCCAAAGGGAGACCCTCAAAATGATAGGATATTATGCCTTTATTGAGAAACAACCATTAAAACTTATCAGCAAGAGCTGTTGAATTGCTTTCTTTAGAGAAATGAGTTTGCTTTCTTATGAGTGGTTGCCATTTCTGCCACAGTTTCTTAGGAAACCCTATTTGGGACCTTCAAATGAGGAGAGCAATGGCGTCCAAAGTAGTTCTAAGGCAAAGGAAGTCACCTAAAGATGCAGCGTCTATTGTTTGTACTAGAGAGAGGGCATGGATTTGGCAAAGGAAGATCCAATAGGGCATGAGCTGAGCAATTGCAGGGGTGTAGTCTCTTTCATTGATGAACTCACATATGAAATTCACGACAGTAACCTGATTGCAATTTCCGCTTGTAATGACACGAATTTGTTAGAAAAGAAAATTTACTGGTTTCATGTCTTTGAGGTGCATCTATTTAGAGAGAATCCTTTACTAGTGGTTTAGAGGTGCATCTATTTAGAGAGAGAATCCTTTATTAGTGGTTTAGAAGAAAAGCTTGAGATGAACCAGTTTACTGGGAAGCTCCCGTTTCCTTCTTCAAATGCGTGCTCCATCTTCCACCATTCAGAAAAAATAGACGGTACATAAAGGTCACAATCATTCTTGTCTTTCAAATTTTAAAGTGGTTGGCTATAAGAGTGTCATAGAATAGACACAAAATTCAAAAAAAAAAAAAATCTCGAATTTCATAACTCACCCTCAAACTATCCAATTTGACATTTAATGAGTAGGAATGACTGTGACCTCCATATACAAAAGATAAACTCTCTTTATAGAAGATCACCTAATTCCCTATCTTCTCATAATTTGGCCACTCTCAATTTAACAATTAATCGCTTCATCGACCTGGTGGACCGGGCGATTCATTCCATATCAGTATCCCATTTAAAACAAAAATAAATCAGTACTACACTAACCTCCATCCAGCTGGGGTGATTTTGAGATTATTGATATTTAAATTACTGCTCTAAGATATCAATATTTTATTCCTATAATTTTGCTGAGTGTTTTAGACACCAAACCAGTGGGTTGAACAGTCTCCGACCTTTTTCGAGCCAGCTTAGAATCACTTGAGCAGGCTCCCAATTCTTGGGCCTTATTGTAGAATTTATTTTTTTTTCTTTCAATATAGATAAGAACCAGTGTGGAAGATAGTGTGTTAGACCTGGACAAGTCCTCTATGAGCAGGCTCCCAATTCTTGGGCCTTATTATAGAATTTTTTTTTTTTCTTTCAATATAGATAAGATCCAGTGTGGAAGATAGGGTGTTAGACCTGGACAAGTCCTTTATCAGTTTTGAGTTGGCTTGAACGGTTCCAAACTTGTATGACAAATTTTAAAACATTGTATTTTCTTTCAAATACAAATATATGATTCTCTGGAAGGGCATCCCTCTTCTCGATCCAAACCGATCATCAGATGCGTCTAGTGGTGCATCTTGATCCTCCATTTTACCATGGGGGTCCAATCCAACCTTGTACATGTATAAGTCTCAACAATTGCTTAAAATGTGGTTCTGCCAATGTATATCTGGATAAGCTTGTTCATGGAAATGGACAGTTCAGATGAACTTAGTGCATCTTGCATGTAAGAAATTTCTCCCATTGAATCATTTTGAAAGTTGGAGGAATAAGAATAAAAATGGGCATATGATGGAAATGTAGGCAGGAGCATGCGTAGTTTACTTCTATTTCCTTGGTCAGATGACCTCCTTGGGAAGATTTTTTTTTTTTTTGATAATATTCAGTGATTTTATTGCTTAGGACGAGATTACAATACTTTCAACCATAAAGAACATTAGAAATAAAAGAGAGAATGAAACGCTGCACCTTTCTTCACACAATAGTCTACAACCTCATTGGCCCTTCTATAAACATGTCTAAACGATACACATAGGTCGTTCCGAATCTCCATCACACCCAGCCAAAGCAGTCACAATCTCCATAGAGGTCTTGAAACGTTGTTGCACCAATTAATAACTTTTAAAAAATCTCCTTCAACGACACATGGTTGCTAAAGACCTCTATCTTTCAATATTTTCATCCCTTGTAAAACTGACAACTTTTCCACTTCATTTGCTACTTTTTCCCCACATGGGCCGGCATGATAAAGGATGATCTCTCCACTTGAATTCCTCACAACTCTCCCCACTCTAGCTGGTCCCAGATTCCCCAAAGAGCCGCCATCAAAATTCAATTTAATACTGCCCATTCCTGGAGTTTCCCATCGGCCCATAGGTCTTGATTTGATAATTCTTTGCACCATAAAATTAGATATACTCACTTCTTGTCTACCTTTGATACACCAAAACCTTTCTTTGTAATCGAAAACCAACTCCACCATATAGGTTGAATCCTCCTTTGTACAAACACATCTTCCAACGAAACACCTTCAAAAGTCCGTGGGCTCCTTTCCAACCACACTTCCCAAAGAACTATTGCCCTACCAATCTGAAAAATTAAGGATCCAACATTAAGCCACCCATCAAAATTCATATGTTCAACAATTTGAGTATGGTTTTAGGACAAAGGCCCTACTATACCCAATTTCCAATACAACCAACACCATCTTTCATACGTAAATGGGCAATGAAGAAACAAATGATCCCCACTCTCATCATTTTCCTCACAAAGAAGGCAAATATTAGTTAGAGTTTGCTCTCTTTTCATTAGATTATTAACTGTCAGTGTCTTCCCTTGAAATAACCCCCACAAAACACCTTAACTCTTTGTGGGATCTTTCATGACCAAATCTTATGAAGGGAACATCTATTCCACCTAATCCTATCATAAAACAAACGACGGTATGCTGATTTTACCGAAAAGCTTCCATGACTCTCCACTTCCCACACCAAATCATCCTCTATCCTTGGAAAATGCTGACCCCTTCTAACAAACTAAGTAACTGAGAGTACTTGCATGAAATCATCATTAACTCTGTTATACCGACAGTTAATTGTCCAAGAATCCCTTCCCTATTGAACACTTAACTTATCTTTGCCATGGGATCAACAACAACATTAAACACCATAGGAAATGAAACCTTCAATAGGTATTCGCCCAGCCACTTACTATGTCAAAAATGGACTTTAGACCCCTCTCCGATCTCCTATCTAGAGTATTGTAACATAAATCATCTATTTTGCAAAATATACCTTTCTAGACGATGGATTGAAATCCCCCTCTGCCGCCGCCTCCGCCTCCGCCTATTCATTGGTTATTTCAATCCTCACCATACTTTCCCTTCAAAATACTAATCCAAAGAGCTTCCTCTACAGGCCTCGCCCTCCACCACTACTTTGCCAACAACGCACAATTAGTATATGTGAGTTTTCTTATACCTAGACCACCTTCTGCTACCGGAGTATATACTCTCTCCCAACTCAGAAGATGATATCTTTTCTCGAAATCCCTTGAATCCCAAAAAAGGTTCCTCATGTGCTTCTCAATCTGTTTTGATACTGACATTGGCATCATCAGAAGAGACATATGATAAATAGGCAAGTTAGACAAAGAAGATTTAATCAGAGTAGTTCTTCCATCTAAAGACATATGTCTTGACTTCCATAGATCTAGTTTTGTATTAACCTTCTGAAGAACTGAATCCCACACTGATTTGGGCAAATCTTCAATTCGAAATTGGTAATCTTTACATCCCAACTGTAAGGCAAGTGATGAAACAACCATAGAACGATTTTTTAAATATGAAATTTTGGTAACCACCTTAGAATCACTAGATGATTATTCTCCTAAATAATGAAATTTGAGTTTTCTAATACTTAGATCTCACTTTCTAAAAACTGAACGGTTTCTATTCAATCTTAAGACATTGTTTTTTTCAAGTGTTTAGAGGGTACAATTAGAAAACTAATCTAAGTGTTAAAGAAATTATATCCCCAAATTTTGGGGTCCTAAAACTAGGTAAGGTTTTACCATTGGAAATAAATGAACAGTATACTCCCAAGGGAGTAGAATATCTTTTGATAAGAAATGAGCAAATGGTGTAAAATGTCATTCGGTGGCGTGTCGTGTAATTGCAGGTCCTTAATGCTTTTCACTATCCTTAGTCAAATGCTTGACGTGTATGTCTCCTTCCATATCAATGATGGCTTTCAAACAAAGCATGGCCAATTGGTCCAAACCCCAAGCTTTTTCACAAAGAGAGGAAAAATGCAAAGGATCTTCAAATTTTTCACAATGAGATGGAAAAAAGTAGCATGGGCCTTTCCCAATGGGGATTGAATACTACAAGATCGTATATCTTTGCACAACCACCATTAGCCGTAAAATTTGAAATCAAGCGGCCAAATATGTGTCACCAACGTGAGCAAATTAGGCAACAGGACTTAATCGGCAAACCATAAAACCAGTGTTTAAAAAATTAGTGATTCGATCTGGAATCGGGCCAGATCGAAAATCGATTGAACCATCCCGATCTAAATATATATTAGGATTTGGCGTTTTAAGAAGTCATGCACATGTGACATCACAAATCGGATATATAATACGGATTTACAACTTTAAGAATACATGTCATATGACACCATACTTTAACCACGCATGGGCCCCACTTTCGTGGAGCACAACTCCCCTCCCATACGAACCACACATCATTTTAATTTATGGGATGACTATTTATAACCCACATCCTTCCACCATCCAACGAGGTGGAATAAATACTTTTAACTTTCAAGCTTTACATCACACTCCCACTCTTTTGGGATATTTTTTTAGAAAGTTTGCATTATCATTCTCTCTTTCCCTTATACAAATAGACTAACATCCTTTATACAAGGAACCGCTAACGTCCTTTTAGATTAATTATATTTACTTTTATGATTTTTATAATTTACAAAAAAAAGTACTTAAAATTAAATTTTAATTCTATATAATTACAAAAAAAGAAATTAAAAATAATATATTTACAAGAATTCCCCAAAAAATGAAAGATGGGTTTGTGTTTATCCGCGACCTAGATCGGCTGAGAGGTTTGTAGAGGACGAGAGGTATGAGTTTTTAGAGAGAAAGAGAGGGTCGTTATTTGGGTGGGTTACAAAGAGGGGCGTGTGAGGTTTGCAGAAGAGGGGTTTGGGCTTGGAGAGAGAGACTAGATTTACAGAGGGTTTGGGGTTTTAGAGAGAGATAGGGTCATTATTTGGGTGCGTTACAAAGAGAGGAGTGTAAGGTTTGCAGAAGAGGGGTTTGGGCTTGGAGAAAGTGACTAGATTTGCAGAGGGTTTGGGGCTTGGGATTTGGTTTGAGAGAGAACTAGGTTTGCAGAAGAGGGGGTTGGGTTTTTGGAGAGAGAAAGAGAGAGATGGAGTTTTAGGTTAGAGAAAGAGGGAGATCTGAGCGGGAGGAAGTAGAGATAGCCAGAATCTTTTGTCAGTGCGACGCCGTTTTTTGGTAGGGCCGAGATCTGAGCAGAAGGAAGTAGAGAGAGAGAGAGGGGGATTATTGGGTTGTGAAAAGAGATTGGAAAAGTAGAGAGAGAAAGTAATGGAAAAGGTTTCTCTGCTCTTCTGGTTCAGAGTTGGGGTTTTCTCTCAATCACTCTGCTGTTCATTGAGAGATTTCACGCACAATTGTGTTGTTACTTGTTAGTCTTTGGCCCTTCAACCCGCGTTCCCTTATACTTTTTCATGCACATAATTACTGATCAAGGTAATTACATGCTTGATATAGAAGGATGATGGCTTTGTGTAAAAAAGGGTGATGAGAGAAGTTCCTTCTAGGGTTCGTGATGGTAAGTTCTGTCTGGCCCTTAGTTAGGATTTTATCTTTTGAGTGGGAAGAGCTGAAAATAAAAAAGGAGTTCTTCGTCATTGGATCGTTCTCTCCTCCTATCTCAGATTTCTGCGGACTATCTGATTGGGCCTAGAGAGGTTGGAATCTTTCATACTATCATGATGTGAAGATTACTGGTGATAACAAAGTAGTTTTTAAGCTGCCGTTTAAGGATGAGATTAGTAGAGCTCTTCGTAATCAATTATGTAGGTTACGTCGTAGTCTTCTATCGTTAGACCTCTGGAAGCCCTCGGATCACAAATCTTTTATTCAACATGAGTCGTTGTGGATTGGCCTTTTTAGCATCCCGTTGCATGCCTGAAACTTGGGCATTGACAAAAAGATTGCTAATGTAGTGGCCACTTATGTGGATATAGAATGAGACTCTCTCTTGAGTAAGGTCTGCAAGACGATTTGGGTCAGAGCCTCCACAGATGTTGGTGCTCAGCTACCTGACAAAGTTTGCCCTTCTGTGGAAGGCGACTCTTTCGAGGTTGGCATTGTTAAGGATGGTAGTCCACAGGGAGTACTTGGACAACCTACTGCTTCATGGTCTCTGAATTTGCATCAAGGGAACAGGAACCCACAGATGCCAAAATTTGGGAGGTTGTCGGAGCATTCATTCACAGAAAAAGTTGTTTATGTGAAACGATCGTCGAGAAAGATACATAATTTCAAATCCAAAAATCAAGTAACATTGAAGGTCTCAAAAAAATGGGCTGCGGTCGGACGGTTTCTTGTTTACACGGAGGGTTTTTCGCAATCTTTTGGTAACTGCCATCTGGATTATGATATAGACAATACTAAGAAAGTTCTGAAGAAGGAATGTAACAAGGAAATCTTTGCTTCATCATTGGATGTTGACATGTCCTGTCGGCTTCTGGGTAGACCAACAGTAGGGGTTTGTAATCCTGAGGGTCCACCAAGGTTTTTTGAGCCTGGTTGTTATAATACTCCAAAAAGGTCGGCGGAGGACAAGCAATTGATTTGTTTGGAAAGGGAACGTCTCCCATCATGTCAGCCTTTGTTGGGAAGGAGCAATAATCAAGTACAAGTGGCCTTTAGTTGGCTCAATTGCCGTGAAAAAGGTATTCAACCTCAAGTTTCCAAAGAAGGTCTTCCCCTTTGCTCGGAGAGTCTCTCACCTTCGGCCACATCCCTGGTTCTCCTCCTTCTCCATTACAAACTCGTGGGTCAGGCTTAGTGCCTCCTCCTCCTTGTATGTTTCCTGTACTCTAAGAAGATGCATCCTCTCCTGTTCCGCCTAGCTACCGCCAAAAAGAGTAGGACTCGCTTTGATCCCCTTTTGGTTGATTCCCTTGCGATAATGGTGATTGAGCCGGAAGAGGAGGGTGCGATTATGGAACATCTAAGTGTAGCACCTGTGTTAGGAGAGGAGTGGGGAGGAGTTGGCTACTCAGCCAGCTGAGGAGACTGATGCTTTTCATATGCAGATGGTGGTCTCTCATAAGGCTACTTCGATCAACATCAGTACTTCCAAGCACACTCTTCTTGTCTTGGAGTCTACGGATGATATGTCGCTAGTGGGGAAGATGATGGTTGAAATGGGGATGGATGATGCCCCACTTGTGACTATGATGGATGCTATTAGAGAAAACCGCAAGGCTAAGGTTGTAAAGACAACTGAGAAGCAACCTTTTGTTCATGTGAGAGATTCTAAGTTTATGGAAACTACTTTTTTATCAGATGGTGTTCCTGTGCTTCCTACTGGTGGTGCTTCTGGGGTGAATGTTGATAAAACGCCTAGTGACAAATTGAAGAATGCTGGTAAGAAGATTAAGGTTTTCCACTGTGATGTCCATTCTTCGGCTAGACTAGAGGTGCATGGGGTGCCTAAAGGTGGATATTTGGCTGCTGCTCCTGCTATTCTTGTTCCTGAGATGGTAGAAGTAGGCTTTGACTCGTCATCTTCATCGTCCTCATCTGATGGAGAGACCTTTGAATCAAGGTTGCTCGAAAAAGCCTATTTTGGTGGTGGTCTTTCTAGACCAGGTTCTTCATCCTCTACCTTACCTTTATAATGAATTTGCTTTCTTAGAATGTGAGGGGTTTGGGTGACCCTAAAAGAAAATGGAACGTTTTGTGGTTAGTGGCTAAGTATAAACCTGTACTTTTGGTGTTACAAGAGACAAAACTTCCTAGCCTCATGCTTGTGGGGGTGAGGGAAGTTTGGGGCCAGGGGGCAGTGTCCTTTGTTGGTATTGATGTAGTGGGTAGTTTTGGAGGCTTATGGATTCTTTGGGATCATATGATTCTCTCCTCTTTTGAGACCATTATCAGAGATAATTTGCTTTTGCTGGGTTTTAGGGGTCCTAACTTGGATTTTACTTGGGGCTTTATGAATGCCTATGGGCCAAATGCTTATTCGTTGAAAGATGATTTCATTTTTGACATGCATTATGTAATTCAGTTTGTGCCATATCCTTTTGTCATTGGAAGGGATTTTAACCTTATTAGGTGGCCTGATGAATGTTTAGTAGGACACCCAATTAATTTTTTGATGAGAAAGTTTAATGATTTCATCGAGACCAATGCATTCTTCAACCTACCTATTGTTGGTACTAAGTTTACTTGGTCCAATAATGGTATAAGTAATCTTGCAATGTCTAAATTGGACAGATTTCTTGTGGCTGCTGACTGGTTAGAAGTTTACGCACCAGCCTCTGTGAAATTAGTGGTGTGACTCTCCTCATATCACATCCCCATTCTTCTAAATACATGAAGTCTGAGGGGAGGGCCCAAGCCTTTTCGCTTTGAGGTGGGATGGTTAGCTAAAAAAGAGTAGGTGGAAATCATTACAAGAACCTGGCTGAATATGGCGGTGATTGTCAGATGGATTTCCAAATTCACAAAAAACTGTTGTATGCTAAACAAAAGTTGTTGGATTGGAAGTGAATGAATAAAGTGGATATTAAAGCCAGGATTGATGTGGTCATTGCAGATATTGAAGGTTTAGAGTATGAACTGCATAATAGTGGAGAATTGTCCAAGGCAGTGACTATTGATAGGAATATGAATTTGAAGGAGCTTGAGGAGTTACGTAGGATCAAGGAAGTTTATTGAAAGCAGCGTTCGAGGAATAAGTTGTTGAAAGAAGGCAACGTCAATACAAAATTTTTTCATGCTATTGACTCCTCTAGATGAAGACAAAATGACGTTTGAGGATTGACGATCCCTGGAATAGATCATGAGAACTTTGTGGCCATGGAAGAGGGTGTAGTGAACCATTTTAAGAAGGCTTTTTCTAGAGAGGTTTTCTTGAGTCCTAGATTTCCCAATGTCCCCTTTAAGGTGCTTCAAAGGGACTAAGCTTGCCACCTGGAGAGACCCATTTCTATGGAGGAATAAAAAAATGATGTTTTTTCCTTGGCTGGGGATGAGGCGCCGGGTCCAGATGGTTTCCCTATGGTGTTTTTTAAAAAGTTTTGGGATATTTTGAATGAGGACCAACTCACCATGGTCAGAGAGTTCTTTATTAGGAGTCAGATCTTTAAAGGTATTAACTCTACCTTTTTGGCTCTAATTCCAAAAAAATCGAATATAAGTGAGCTTTCTGATATCAGACCTATTAGCCTGCTTATGAGTACCTATAAAATTATTACCAAAATTCTTGCTGAGAGACTTAAAGAAGTTCTTCCCTTCCTCATCTCAAAGTCTCAATCGACGTTTAGTAAGGATAGGCAGATTACAGATAGTGTTCTGGTGGCGCAGGAACGCATTCACTCTCGTGTCCTCAGTAAAGTGGAAGGTGTTATGCTAAAGTTGGACATGGCGAAGGCTTATGATAAGGTGGAATGGGGGGTATTGTTAGAAGTTATGAAATTGATGGGTTTTGGTGATAGATGGAGAAGTTAGATTTATGGGTGCCTTTCTTAGGCGCACTTCATTATTCTGTTCAAAGGAAGTCCCACTGGTTTTTTCAATGCCACTAGGGGACTTAACCAAGGTGATCTTATAGCGTCTTTTCTTTATACCATTTATGCAGAATGTTTTAGTCTCATGCTTAGTAATATTGAGAGGAGTGGAGCCTTCATAGGTTTCCAAATTGCAAACTCTGATATCACTGTGTTTCATCTCCAATATGCGGATAATACACTTGTGGTTTGTGTAGCTAAAGCAGAACAACTGGAAAATATTGCAAGATTCCTCGAAATTTGTGAAGTGGTTTTGGGGATAGAAGTAAACCTTTACAAGTCGTCTTTGCTAAGTATTAACTGTGGAGAGAGGCTGGCTGAGAATCTTGCAAGAGTGGTCGGTTGCAAGGTGGGTTCGTTTCCTATTTTCTACTTGGGCCTACCAATTTCAGACTCTAAATTCCCTATTGTTATATCAGACAAGGTAATTGAAAGAATACAAGTTAAGTTAGATTTAAGGAAAGCCCGTGGAGGCCTTGAGTGAGGATTTGATATGCCGTGAGAAGTCAAGGTGAGTGGGTTTAGTTTCTATGCATCCATAGTTTATGTAGAGAACAAATATTAAGAATGGGTAAGATGATAGAATGAAAATGTGAAGAATGAATGGGTTAACATGAGGTTGGAATTTTAGTTTTTGTGCTTCTAAATGCGATGACTGTTTTTGCCACATATATGATATTTTCATTTATGAACAATCATGAAATTGCTCACTGTGAGACTCTTTATCATGAACAAGGTTCCAAGCCCAAAGTGTAGCTTAGCCCAAAGTGTAGCTTGGCTAGGAAATATTAAGTGTTCTTTAAAAGCATGTTAACTTGAGAATATGAATTTCCAGAACTGTGCAAGTTTTTGCATCAACGTGTTCGATGGCCAAATGGCGTCCAAATGGGACCAAACCTGTCTTGAATGAAAGGCATGTATGTTTACTTTAAGTTTAATTTTTATGTCATGATGAAATTTCAATTGGAAGGATAGATATGGCCGAAAATGTCGAGGCATGACACCGCTCATAGCCGCTGCTAATTCGAGCAGCTGTGGCCCTCTTTGGGCAATGCTTTTGACCAAGAAAACGGTGTCCAAAAACTTTAAAACTTCCACATTGAAAATTTTTATGAATGTACTTAAAGTTGCATGTTTTGAGGTTTTTGAAATTTCCCACGGATTTTGAATTATGACCCGAAATGCGCGAGTATGTCATTGCGCACTGTTGTAGGGAAGATTTCAGCTACTAATGCCCACCTTGTACTGAGCTATTGACCCATCAAATGGTCTCCAATTTCTTTCAAATTACTATCTTTATAAAGGTATGTGTATTAGCTCAAAGTTTATGTCTAAGGCATCCTGAAACTCCCCCTAAATTGGGAGCTGCGTCCTCGCAAGAGGGGCATATCACTATTACTTGTTACTGCATCATTTTACGACCATGCGACGCTTAGTTATCTTGATATAGGATACGTGTGAATTCCATATGATAAATTCCATGAGAATTCCATAAAGATATGTGAATGATGCAGTGTAAACGATACTTTGTGAGAAAGAGTCCATGAGTGCGAAAGTGATGAAATGAATTCATAATGAATGCCATATGCTACTGAGAAGGCTTATGCGTAAATGCCCTATAAAAGCTTATGAAAGGCATGTCTTTTACTTAATGCTATGATGTTATGATGAAATATGATTCATCTGTATTTTTGAGGGTGTGAGTCATCCATTATGAGGCATGTATTGGCCACTACGCCGTGGGACACTCACCGGTTATGGATATTGTTATGATACTGTAATGAATTGGCCACTACGTGGTGGGACACTCACTGGTAGTGGATATTGTTGTGATACTATGATTAATGACCAATGCTTATGTTGATATTGACCACTACAGGGCGGGACACTCACCGGTAGTGGATACTGTTATAATATTGCCTGCTACACTATAGGACACTCATCAGTAGTAAGGAAAGAGATGCCGACATATCCCCTAACCTGCATAATGATAGGAATGGTTAAGGGAGAGGATAGAGGGTCGCACCTAAGATTTATGAAATAAAATGGTTGATGCCTTACAAGGTAAGGTCCTATCGAACCCCCAATACGCGCTGGAGACTGTGTGTGTGTGTGTTGAGGGCATTACGAAGTGGATTAACCCACTTGTCATTATCCTCCCTCCTGTACGATAGTAGAGGTCTTAAGCAATGGGATTGGCTTAGCCTGATGCATAGGGTCTCTACTGCGGGAGTAGGTGATTTAAGGAGTGAGTGAATAAGAGTTGATTTTCTGTATACGAAACGTTTAGTATTGCAATGATTGGATGATTAATGATTTCACTGTTCGAATGCTTATGATCACACCGATTTAAAGGTAACTGTCATTTAACTAAAATGTTCATATTCGCTGCCTTGACCTGATATGCAAATATGCTAAACTATGACTTTATATTGATGAGCTGTACTATTTTCCCACATGGATAGAACTACCATAGATACATGTCACTCGACCTACTTACTGGGCTGTATAGCTTATCCCATTATTTCTCCTCTCAATGTAGATTGATAGTGTCAGATGCAGGGCTGAAAATTCGTGTTTGATGGTTGGAAGACAAAGCAAGTGGTCATGAAGAAGGTGCTTTGACCTTATTTATGTTTGGGCGGTTTGGCCCTGGTTTTGTTTTTATCTTGGTGGATATGTGTAATATTGGGCTTAGGTGCCCCGAACTGAATGTAATATTTTGGAAAATTTTTATATTATGAATTTTGGTGTGGAGTTTTTCCTTACTCTTCTGCTAGTCGAGTTTTTGTTCTAGTACTTTTCCTTGGTTTGCTCGATTACCGAAAACAAAGACATTGAGTCCACTCCTACCTGAGTGACCAATGTTACATTGGATCACGAACCCATGCTCGATCGCCCGTCGCTGCGTAAGGTACGGTGGTCAGGGGTGGGGTCATGACAGATATGCTATCAGAGCAACCAGGAGAGGATTCTTAGCCTCGGAAGTTTAGGAGAGTCCTTATATTAGTTTTGGGGTAGGCAAGTGATTGGGTGTTCTTGTAACTAGATTAAAGGATGCCGAGAGCTTGTAACCACAATGCGATTTCCAGTAATGAAAATACTGAGGCTCTTGGTGAGTTTTACAAGATTCTAGGGGCTATGACCCAAATGATGAAGGAAGCGATGCCAACCCAATCTACCCTTGCGCCTGAGCAGAATGATAGTAGCCTCATGGAGAGGTTTATGAGAATCACACCCCCAACCTTTTTGGGGCATGGAGGAGTGGAGAAGGCTGAGAGGTGGAAGAAACAGATAGAGAAAATCTTAGAGGTGTTACACTGCTAAGATGAGAAAAAAGTCAGACTAGGGGCCGTTATGCTGGAAGGTGAAGTAGAATATTGATGGGACTTAGTGAAGTAGACTTGGAGGGAGATAGGGACCGAGGTCACCGGAGAAAACATCTTGGCGGCATTTGACGAGAAGTACTTCCCTGATTCAGTCAAGGAAACGAAGGAAGTAGAATTCATTGAACTCCAGCAAGGGGGGGTGACTGTTGAATAATATGCCTCTCGATTTGTAGAGCTCTCTAGGTATGCGGCCCACATCATAAATATTGAGGCAGGAAAGGTGTCTAAATTTGAAAGGGGCTTGCGACCAGATATTAGGAGTAGGGTGATGTCAGCCAAAATAAAGTCATACACCTCGATGGTAGACCATGCTCTGAAGATGGAAATAGATTGCGAGGATCGCAGATTAAGGGAGGAAGGAAAAAGGAAAGCTGTGCCATCCAGAAAGTTTGAGAAGAAACCCTAGTAGTCTTCAAGGAGAAACGCCAGAGGGAGGCCATACTCACCTAATCCATGGATTCGGAAGAGTCTTCCAGGCAATATTGACAATGACAGACGCCTGATTTGTACTTATTGTGGGAGAAGTAACCACACTGCCGTGGAATGCTACTGGAAGAAGAATGTATATCTGAAATGTGACAAGAGTGGCCACTGGGAGAAGGACTACTCGATGATGAAGACCGAGGATCGCCCGAAGACCCAAAGACGAGTGTTCGCACTCACTGAACAAGAGGCTAAGGCATCCACCTTGGTGATATGAGGTATGCTCTCAATTTGCGATATTAATGCTAAAGTCTTTATTGTCCCTGAATCCTCTCCTTCATTTGTTGCACCTCATTTTGTCCGTTACATGAATGTCACACCTACATGTCTCAATTATACTTTAGTACTATACATGCCTGTGGGAGGCTCTATAGAGACTGATAGAATATATAGACAGTGTAAGCTCACGATTGATGGGTGCGACCTATCGGTGGATCTAATCCACCTAAATATTCAAGACTTTGATGTGATTCTAGGCATGGATTGGTTGTTTACACACCATGCCACCGTCAATTGCCATGAAAAGATGGTAACCTTTAAATGCCCTGATCAAGCAGAAATACACTTCAAGGGCATTAGGGACAATTCCCCACTATGTCTCATCTTTGCCCTCCGGGCCTCTCGCCTTTTGGTTAAAAAGTGTGAAGGATACTTGGCTTATGTGGTAAAGAATCGGGATCTTCAGACACAGTTGGAAGGGATACCAGTAGAATACCCTGAGGTGTTCCTAGAGGAGTTGCCATCCCTACCTCTAGAAAGAGAAATCGCATTTGAGATAGAAGTAGTACCTGACACTGCTCCCATTTCTAAGGCCCCTTATAGAATGGCTCCAGCGGAATTGAAAGAGTTAAAAGAGCAGTTGCAGGAATTATTGGATAATGGATTCATCCGACCTAGTGTGTTGCCCTGGGGTGCACTGGTCTTGTTTGTGAAGAAAAAGGATGGGTCCTTAAGATTATGCATTGACTATAGGAAGTTAAATTAGGTGACGGTGAAAAATAAGTACCTTCTGCCTAGGATTGACGACCTCTTTGACCAGCTCCAAGGGGCCCAAGTATTTTCAAAGATTGACCTCAGATTGGATTATCATCAATTGCGGGTCAAGGAGGGAGACGTTCCAAAGACCGCCTTCAAAACTCGATACCGTCCAATGAGTTTCTTGTGATGTCGTTTGGGTTAACCAACGCCCGTGCTATGTTCATGGATTTGATGAATAGGGTGTTTAGACCCTTCCTTGGTGAATTTGTAGTGGTTTTCATCGATGAAATCTGGGTTTATTCAAAGAGTCGGGAATTACATGAACAACATTTAAGATTGGTCTTGCAAACTTTGAAGTCAGAAAGATTGTATGCTAATTGAACAAGAGCGAGTTTTAGCTCCCCAGTGTGGCCTTCCATGGGCACATTAGTTCTAAGGATGGAATCATGGTCGACCCCTCTAAGATCGAAGCCGTACTTAAGTGGGAAAAGCCAATAAATATGATTGAGGTTCGTAGCTTCCTGGGACTGATAGGGTACTATGGGCGCTTTGTAGAAGGATTCTCAAAGATAGCGCTTCCCATGACTCGACTGACCTAGAAGAATGTAAAATTTGTATGGTCAGAGGAGTGTGAGAGGAGTTTCTAGGAATTTAAGAAGAGACTAGCCACAACACTAATATTAGCCTTGCCCGAAGGAAATGAAGACTTTGTGGTTTATACCGATGCATCCCATAAAGGGCTTGGATGTGTACTTATGCAGAGAGGTAAAGTTATTGCTTACGCCTCCAGACAGCTAAAGTCGCATGAACAGAACTATCCCACTAACGACTTGGAGCTCGCTGTCGTAGTGTTCACATTAAAAATCTAGAGACACTACCTCTATGGGGCCCAGTTTAAGGTGTTCACGGACCACAAGAGCCTCAAGTATCTATTTTCCCAGAAAGAGTTGAACATGAGGAAAAGAAGATGGATGGACTTATTGAATGATTATGATTATACAATTGATTACCAACAGGGTAAGACTAATGTAGTAGCCTACGCCTTAAGTCGAAAAGCTGTGGTCTTTGTGGCACGTTTAATGGTTCGAGAAATGAAGCTGTTAGAGGATGTGGTGGAGTGGCACCCATCTCAGCCCCGTAGTGAGGGGGAAGGCATGCTGTCATGTTTAAGGATGGAACCCCAACTCCTTCAACAAATTCGAGTGGCCCAAAAAGGAGATCGCCAACTGATAAAAATCCTTGAAGAACTGAACATGAAAGGAAAAGGAGATTTCTCTATGAGCAGTGATGATTTGTTAAGGTTTAAAGGCCGAGCGTGTGTTCCCATTGACGAGAAAATAAAAAAGGCTGTCCTAGAGGAAGCACACCACTCCCGTTACACGATTCACCCAGGGAGTACAAACATGTATCAGGATTTGAAAAAGACCTTTTGGTGGAACAACATGAAGCGAGATATGACACAGTTTGTCGCTAAGTGTTTGACGTGTTAGCAAGTGAAGACAAAGCATCAGAAACCTGCTGGATTGTTATGGCCCCTGCCCATACCAGAGTGGAAAAGGGAACACATCACGATGGACTTTGTTTCTAGATTACTGAGATCAAGTGCAGAGCATGATAATATCTGGGTCGTGGTGGATTGATTAACCAAAGCTGCTCACTTCTTACTGGCTCGCACGACCTATGCTCTAGACAAGTTAGCCTAGTTGTACATAAGGGAAGTTGTGAGATTGCACAGAGTGCCCATCAGCATTATGTCAGACAGGGACACTAGATTCACCTCTAGATTTTAGGCAAGTCTCTAGTCAGCTTTGAGAACCAGACTTACTTTTAGCACTGCCTTTCACCCCCAAACAGATTGACAGTTAGAGAGAACCATTCAGACCTTAGAGGACATGTTGAGGGCATGTGTCATTGATTTTAAGGGGAGCTGGGAAGACAATCTACCTCTGATAGAATTTGCCTACAACAACAGTTTCCAAGCCAGTATTTAGATGGCACCTTATGTGGCCCTGTGTGGAAGAAAGTGTAGGTCGCCCATCTGTTGGGATAAGGTGGCCAAAAGAATATTATTAGGGCCCGAAATAGTTCAGATGACTTTCCAGAAGATTGCCTTAATTAGAGAGCAGCTCAAGACAGCCCAAAGTCGGCAAAAGAGCTACGCGGATAATCGCTGGAGAAACCTCGAGTTTGAAGTCAGGGATCGAGTCTTCCTGAAAATATCACCAAGGGTTTTACGAGATTTGGTAAAAAGGAGAAATTGAGCCCACGATTCATTGGCCCTTTTGAAGTCTTGAAAGGAATTGGAAGCGTGGCTTATTGACTTGCTTTGCCACTAGAATTGGCTAGGAAGTATCGACTTGACCCGTCACATGTCTTGGATATGAACCAATCCTGCTCAGGGAAGATTTGACCTTTGTTGAACGACCAATTGGGATATTAGACAGGAGAGTACAAGTGTTGCACAATAAAGAAATTCCTCTGGTCCGGGTACAATGGCAGTATCGTTCAAGGGAAGAATAGACATGGGAACAGAAGGATGAGATTAGAGAGAATACCCCCACCTTATTAGCTAATGTTGATATGGTTTTGAGTGTAAAATCCCTTTTAAGGGGAGATGATGTAAGGGCCACAATTCGATTAAATCGGACCACTCACAGTGGAGAGAGAGAAGGAAGTTGAGAAAAACAAAAGTGCATGCTCGATGCTAAGGGCGAGGATTAACGCCGTCTGGGTGACTTGGCCTAGTGTTGTCCAAGTAGCGCCTGCTGAGTAAGAGGAAAGCGTAGCACCGGTTGGGTAAGAGGAAAACTTAGCGCCGACTGAGTAAGAGGAAAACGTAGTGCCGACTGAGTAAGAGGAAAATGTAGCGTCGGCTGAGTAAGAGGAAAGCGTAGCACCGGCTGTGTAAGAGGAAAATGTAGCGCCAGCTGGGTAAGAGGCAAACATAGCACTGGCTAAGTAAGAAGAAAACGTAGCGCCGACTGGGTTAGCACTGGCTAAGTAAGAAGAAAACATAGCGCCGACTGGGTAAGAGGAAAACGTAGCACCGGCTGGGTAAGAGGAAAACGTAGCACCGGCTGAGTAAGAGGAAAGCGTAGCACTAGCTGGGTAAGAGGAAAGCGTAGCGCCGGCTGAGTAAGACGAAAATGTAGCGCTAGTTGACTAAGAGGAAAACACAGTGGCAGCTGTGTAAGAAGAAGACAGCACCGGCTGTGAAAGGGAACCCAACGCCATATGTGAATGCAAGGTCTAGTGCCGGCTGTGACCCAACGCCAACTGGAAAAGGGGATCAAGAGAGAGCAGCACCAGGAGTGTCTTGGGCAAACGTACAACCTCCGTACATGTCAGCGCCGCCTCGTACGTGTCAGAGCAATTAGTGATTGCGTCAGCCATAGTGAATCCCACCAACCGTGAGCACTTATTTCCTTTGACAACCAGTTTTCTTCATTCTACTCCCTCTCTCCCCTAAGGAGTTCACTACTACCCCTTGAAGATAGCCCACTGGTGGAGCTTTAGGAAAGCCCATGGAGGCCATAAGTGAGGATTTGAGATACCGTGAGAAGTCAAGGTGAGTGGGTTTAGTTTCTATGCATCCATAGTTTATGTAAATAACAAATATGTAGAATGGGTAAGATGATAGAATGAAAATGTGAAGAATGAATGGGTTAACATGAGGTTGAAATAGTTTGTGTGCTTCTTAATTCCATGACTATTTTTACCACATATATGATCTTTTTATTTGTGGACACTCATGAAATTGCTCATTGTGAGACTCCTTATCATGAACAAGGTTCCAAGCCCAAAGTATAGCGTGGCTAGGAAATATTAAGTGTTCTTTAAAAGCATGTTAACTTGAGCATATGAATTTCCAGAACTGTGACCGTTTTTGCATCAACGTGTTTGATGGCCATATGGTGTCCAAATGGGACCAAACCTATCTCGAATGAAAGACATGTATGTTTACTTTAAGTCTAATTTTTATGCCATGATTAAATTTCGACTGGAAGGATAGATATGGCCTAAAATGTCGAGGCATGATGTTGCTCACAGTTGTTGCTAATTTCAGTAGCTGTGGCCCTCCTTGGGCAATGCCTTTGACCCAAAAAACGGTGTCCAAAAACCTTAAAACTTCACCATTGGAAAGGTCCATGAATGTACTAAAAGTTGCATGTTTTGAGGTTTTTGAAATTTCTCATGGATTTTGAATTATGACCCAAAATGCATGAGTACGTCGCTGCGCCCTGTTGCAAGGAAGATTTCCATCAACTAATGCTCACCTTGTACTGAGCTATTGACCCATCAAATGGCCCCCAATTTCTTTCAAGTTACTATCTTTGTAAAGGTCTGTGTATTAGCTCAAAGGTTCATGGTTAAGGCATCTTGAAAATCCCCCTAAATCTGGAGCTACGCCCTCATAAGAGGGGCATGTCACTATTACTTGTCACTGCATCATTTTACTATCATATGGCGCTGCGTTATATGATAAATTCCATATGAATTCCATAAAGATATGTGAATGATGCTGTGTAAACTGGACTTTGTGAGAAAGAGGCGCCACGAATGCGATAGTGATGAAATGAATTCATAATGAATGCCATATGTTACTGAGAGGGCTTATGTGTAAATGCCCTGTGAAAGCTTATGAAAGGCATGTCTTTTACTTAATGCTATGATGTTATGATTCAATATGATTCATCTGTATGCGGCATTGACTTATGAGAATGTGATTCATCCATTATGAGTTATTCCATTGGCCACTACGCGGTGGGATACTCACTGATAGTGGATATTGTTATGATATTATAATGAATTGGCCACTACGCGGTGCGACACTCATTGGTAGTGGATATTGTTGCGATACTGTGATTAATGACCAATGCTTATATTGATATTGACCACTACGCAGCGGGAGACTCACCGGTTGTGGATACTGCTATGATATTGCTTGCTACACGATGGGACACTCATCGGTAGTAAGAAAAGAGATGCCAGCATATCCCTTAACGTGCATAATGATAGGAACGGGTTAAGGGAGAAGATTGAGGGTTGCACCCTAGATTTATGAAATGAAATGATTGATGTCTTGCAAGGTAAGGGCCTATTGAACCCCCAATGCGCATTGAGGACTGCGTGTGTGTGTGTTGAGGGCATTATGAAGTGGATTAACCCACTTGTCATTTTCCTCCCTCCTGTACGATGGTAGAGGTCTTAAATAAGGGGATTGGCTTAGCATGATGGATAGAGCCTCTACTACGGGAGTAGGCGATTTAGGGAGTGAGTGGATAAGAATTGATTTTCTGTATAAGAAATGTTTAGTAATACAATGATTGGATGATTAATGATTTCACTGTCTGAATGCTTTTGATCACATTGATTTAAAGGTAATTGTCGTTTAAGTGAAATGTTCATATTTGCTGCCTTGACTAGATATGCATATATGCTAAACTATTACTTTAAATTTATTAATTGTACTGTTTTCACACATGAATAGAACTGCCATAGATGTATGACACTAGACCTGCTTATTGGGCTGTATAGCTCATCCCATTATTTCTCTGGTCCTTGTAGATTGATAGCAACAGGTGTAGGGCTGGAAATTCGTGTTTTGTGGTTGGAAGACGAATACAGTATTCTTAAAGAAGGTGCTTAGACCTTGTTTATGTCTGGGCGGTTTTGCCCTAGTTTTGTTTTGTTCTTGGTGGATATGTATAATATATGGCCTAGGTGCCCTGAACTGAATGTAATATTTTGTAAGATTTTTATATTATGAATTTTGGTGTGGAGGGTTTCCTTAATCCTCTAGTTGAGTTTTTGTTCTAGTTCTTTTCCATAGTTTGCTCGATTATTGATATTAAAGGTGTTGAGTACACTCTTACCTGAGTGACAAACGTTATATTGGATCGCAAACCCGCTCTCGATCGCCCGTCGCCGCGTAAGATACAGTGGTCTAGGGAGGGGTCGTGAGACGCGTCCCTTTGAGGGCAGCGATAGCCATCAACGTTTGCGATAGGCACACAACAAGATGAGACCCCTGCGGGCGGCGATGGGCAGCGCCGTCTGGAACCCATTAGAAGAGAGAAAGATGGTTCGTGGTCGACGATACACATCGCCATGTGCGAACCATGTTGAGGGAAAAAGACGAACAAAAAGAAGAAGACTAAGGCTCGCACATGGCGCTACCATCGCCATGCACAACCTGCGAAGTCATAAGAGGGGGAAGGAAGAAAGAGGCATGCATGGCACTGCCACCACCATGCATGGCCTTTGAGAAAGACTCAGACGACGAGGAAGGAGAAGGAGAGAGAGAAGAAGAGAGAAAAGAAAACCAGAGAGAGAGAAGAAGGTAAGACAGGGAAAATACCTTGAATGTGGGAGGGGTACCATTCTAAACTCTCTCTCATCTCTCTCTCCAAAGAAGAACCGTGACCCAACTAGTGCTCTTCAACGAGAATTTTTATTAATCGAAAGAGTCTTTGTGAGTCGAAGAGAGAGCCCGTTTAGACTAGGGTTGAATCATGAGTGGATCACCCAAAACTAACTCTCATTGATGATAATTACAATTTATCAAAATTAAGAAAAATACGAAATACAGTGTAAAATGATTGATTTGCCCTTGCCTTACAATTGGAAAAATTCCAAAACAGCCCCTATTGAGAACTTGGGACATTTTTTATTCTTCTCGAACGATCGATTAATGATCCGGCATCCAAATGAACAAAAGATGATTGCCATCGCGTAGGGCTTGATGCTACGATCATTTTGATATTAATTTTAGTCATGAATCATATTTTAAAGGCATGATCACATAACTTAAAATTTGAATATATCTTGAAAGCTTTCTATTGATAGTGCGTCTTCATCTTGGTGTTTTTCTTCGACTTCTTCACTGCATTGCATTGAGCTTGTCACCACGATCGCGTTGCGACAAACGAGACGTGATTTGGTGTTAGAACGAAGTTTTGGGCAATCTTAGAATTTTTGCCGGAATCTAAATTTCGACGGAAAAAAATTACAGTCATTTCAATGATGTCGTGTGCGAAATCCGGCCGTCCATTGTGTACGAAGTTTAGATCAATAATAGCTCTAGACCTTACGCATATGATGGAACTGGTCTCATGCCGATCCGATGCACGAGCGCCGTGATTTTGCCGCTCGAGTGAGGCATGTCGCTACTAATTTTCCTGCAACTTTAAGCCTGGATAACAACTTCTCTCTAACTTTTCTCCACGCTCGGCTGTCGTCGCGGAGCGTGTCATATATCAAAATGCTTGTACACGCTCTCAAAATTTGAGCGTAATCCAACTGGGTAAAATGAGATATGAGTGTCACAAGTCACTGTTCATGATTGTCCCTTTAATGGAGCTTACCGCAAGGTGATCGCAAGGGAATAGTGTACAACTTCTCTTGTTTTAGTCCTCCATTCATAACTTCTTCCTAAAGTGTCCGTTCATACTGAAATTTGACCCCTAGGGGTTTTCAACCGTCCCGGATCCAATGGTAGTAGGCCCATAGCTGTTTGACACACCAAAAATATTGTTATAGTTATAGGAGTTCGTTTCAGAGTGCTAGAGGCCGATTTTTTCAAAATTGTTTATTTGTCAGCACTGCCTTAGACATGTCGGATTGTGAAGAAACTTGGAAGGTGGCCTTTTGAAGTGCTTAGAAAGATTTTTTCCTTTTTGGGGCCGTTCTGAGACTTTCAAAATTTCTACTGTCTGTCAGGTTTTATTGACCGGCTTCTCTTTTTTATTTCGCATCAGGGAACCATGGTGCTGAAAAATGTTTTCAAACAACATGCCTGGCCGAATGTTGTGCTTCGAGAGAAGCGAGAAGGACAATAATCAAAAAACTTCATCTGGTTTTATTTCTTTTTTCTTCTTAGCCACAAGACCATGTGAACGCCGAGGATATTCACGCAATACTATAACTCGGATGCTCAAACATTTGGATGCAATGTATAAGTCCATCTGTGGAGAATTTAAGGGGAGAAGAGACTTTGAGGGATCTTGTCGCGGTCCTCACCCTCACGAGATCTTAGGGGTTAGTTTTTAATGTCTTCACCCTGTTAGAGAAATTGGTATTTACAGTCCTCACCCTATCGGAAAGTACCCCGGAGGTCCTTTTCGTGTTTTTGAGGGATCTATTGTTCATCACCCCTACTCTCATGGACTCTTTTTTATTTTGGAGGGATCTTTCGGTCATCGTCCTCACTCTCAAGGACTCTTTTTTATTTTGAGGGATCTATTATTCATCGCCCTACCCTCAGGGACTCTTTTTTATTTTGGAAGGATCTTTCAGTCGTCGTCCTCACCCTCAAGGACTCTTTTTTATTTTGGAGGGATCTTTCGGTCAACGTCCTCACCCTCAAGGACTCTTTTTTACTTTGAGGGATCTATGGTTCATCGCTCTTACCCTTAGGGACTCTTTTTTATTTTGGAGGGAGATTTCAGTCATCGTCCTCACCCTTAAGGACTCTTTTTTATTTTGAGGGATCTATTGTTCATCGTCCCTACCCTCAAGGACTCTTTTTTATTTTGAGGGATCTGTTGTTCATCACCCCTACCCTCAATGACTCTTTTTTATTTTGGAGTTTGGGAGATCTTGTTAGGCTCCCACTCCCGGGTGGGCCATCTTCTGTTGTGATTGGCTCCTGACAGTTGAGGATTTTGTATGGACCTCGTTAGCCATAATTATGCCTGTTTGGCAATTGGGTGTTGGCTGAGGCTATGATGTTGCGTCAACCTGCTTTATTGGTCCAAGTGCCCTTTACGGGTTTTCGCTTGGACTTGGAAAGTGGGGCCATAAATACGGTTTTCACCAACCTCCTTTACTCATGGCTTCGTAACCATGCCCGTCATGTTCCCTTATCCAGGTATGCACCACTCCTGTTTTCTTTTTCTCTTCTTTTTTTTTATAAAGGCGTGTTTAGGGTCATGCCTTCGAGACCTATGCGAAGCCTTTTAACATCATGCGGCCAGGATATGCACTACAGTTTAAGGTCATACAGCTGGACCATAGTGGAGATGGATGGCAGTCTGTAGAGGCCATGGGGTGCGTATGGTGGTGATTTGACTCACTTTGGGGAGATGGCACGAGGCTACCTATGAAAGATGGATGATGTATGGATGGAAGGTGGATTCACTAGGGAATTATGAAGGTGGTGTGTGGACATGGATGGTTCGGTTAGGGAAGACGTACGTGAAGATGCATGTAAAAGGGGTGTGCGCATATGTGAGGGCATGTTTAAGGTCATGCCTCAGGGACCTGTGCAAAGCAATTTAACATCATGTGGTCAGGATGTGTATTATGATTTAAGGTCATATAGCTTAGACCATGGTTATACAGTTTAAAGTCATGCAACTAGGACCATGCAGTTTAAGGTCATGTCTAGACTTCTACTACAGTTTAAGGTCATATAGTTTGGACCATATAGCTTAGGGTCGTGCACCTAGACCATGGCTATGCAGTTTAAGGTCATGCAACGCAGACCATTGTATGGGTCGCCATGTAAGTAAAGCTCCATGGGGGGATGGAGACAGTGGCTCGGTGAGAAGCGGACTCATTGAGAATTAATGGGGTAAATATGGTTCCACGGGTATAATGAGCAATGGTATGTATGTAACTCTGCTAAGTATGGCTGACTGGAGCACAGATATAACCCCATTAGTGATTGAAGAGATAAGAATGACCTTAACTCCGGTGGGGATAATGAGCTGCAATACGGATGTGACTGGTATTAAGGATGAGGGACAGTGGCTTACATGTAGCTCCACTGGGAATGACAGTCTGGAGCATGGGTGTAACCCTACTGGGGATAGTGGTAGAATACATTCGGTGGAGAGATGCGTCCATTTCACAGTTTCAAGTCATGCGCATGGACTATTAGTCATGCTATTTAATGTCTTGCTACAGGAATGTGCATTACAGTTTTAAGGTCTTGTAGCTCGGACCATGGCTATGCAGTTTAAAGTCATGCGGCTAGGACCATGCAATTTAAGGTCGTGCAACTAGACCTTCGCTACAGTTTAAGGTCATATAGTTTGGGCCAAAGCTGTGCAGTTTAAAGTCATGCAGCTAGGACCATGCAGTTGAAGGTCGTGCAACTAGACCACTGCTACAATTTAAGATCATATAGTTTGAACCATGCAGTTTATGGTCGTGCACCTACAGCGTAATGTTGTACGGGAATGTGACTCCGTGGGGAAAGAGTCGTAACTAAAGACTTGACTCCCTGAGGATATGATGGTTGTGTTGCAGAGAATGAATTTCCTAGGGACGCCAAACGATGGTTCAGATGAGAGTGTCATAGCGTGTGCACGACTCTAGGTTTTGAACGACGCACGCGGCGTTAGGTCCTTGATGAAGCGCATTGAGATAGCACTTGGTGAAGCATGCAACGATAGCTACTTTAGTGAAGCTCGCGGCGATAGCTATTTGGTGCAGCACGCGGTGATAACTACTTTAGTGAAGCTCGTGGCGATAACTACTTGGCGAAGCAGGCGACAATAGCTACTTTAGTGAAGCACACGGCGATTGTTACTTTAGTAAAGCACACGACAATAGCTACTTTAGTGAAGCACGCGACGATAGCTCTTGGTGAAGCACACGACGATATCTTCTTTAGTGAAGCACACAACAACAAACTTAATAACGCGCACGACGATAGTGCTTTGGTGACGCGTGTGGCGTTAGCATCAAAGGGATGAGCAGCAGCAGGTTCATGAGGCACAGGCGATAGTGACTCACATTCGGGCCTCGAGCTTGACTCGCCTCGGCCTAGACTTATCGCCGTCTGAAGACGAGGACGGGAGCGTCATTTCAAACTTGTGAGGGGTACTTTATGTAACCTTTGTTTATAAAAGGGGGTAAACCCCATTTTACTATTTTACGCTCGGTAAAATAGTGCATAGAGTTTTAAAGCGCAAGAGAAAACCGACGAGAAACCTCCAGCCAGGCCAAAACGCGCAGGCATTCTGGACCTTTCAGACGAACTTGAGCAAGTCATGAGCCTTCGCAGAGTGCTTGCAAATGTTTTTAGAGAGTGCCAAGGCTTCTTGAGCAGGGAACAAGGAGCTTCCCAGGGCTTTACTGAGACTCTAGTGAAATTGCGAGTCGCAGCTGTACTCTGCCAGAGTTTCAGGGCTTTTGTCAGAGTAGAAGAGGATAAACCAGGGGTTACCGGCTACTCCTAGAAGCTCTTAATGATTTTCTGCTAGTTCTGTGGTTACCGACAGGTTGTAGAGGCCTCACGAACACCAGGGAGGAAAAAAGGGACTGCTGGTATTTGCCCAGGGCTTTTCGGTGACTTCCCGACGTCTTCGCGATTGTTGTCAAGCAAAACAGAGGTCGAACAATGGTTATGTCAGAAGTTAAGTGATTTTTTGACGAGTAGAGGAGTGTGAAAAAGGGAGAAGGAAACCTGCAGGGTCACAAAGGAGCTTCTTCAACGATTCCGGTGATTTCCCGACATTCCCAGTTGTTGGTAAGGGAAAAGAACAAGGTCAGAAGGGGGTCCTCAGTGGACGGAGAAGTGTTTCCGAGGAGAAGAGGAAACGCCGGTAGGGGCTTGAAGGGTCGCAGGCTTGTAACGGTCGGGGAGGTGGAGAACTGTGAAGCGACAAATGGTCACTCTTCGCACGCGCGATGACAGGCCTCATGGTGTGCTGTACGTGTGACGTGTGTGAACAGCTTGAAACAAGTGTTAGACACAGACGGTATTAACCCACGCTTCATCTTGATCGTTGCACGAGACGACGATAGCCCATTTAGTCGTGAGACGGCGATAGTCCTGCCTTCTATGGGCGGCGATAGCCTTCTTTACTTGTGAGACGGTGATAGCCCCTTTAGTCATGAGACGACGACGGTCCTGCCTTCTGCACATAGCGATAGCCTCTTCAGTCGTGCGACGGCGATAGCCCTGCCTTCTGCGTACGATGCTAGTCTTGCCTTCTGCGCATGGTGATAAGACTGTGTCTTAGTGACTTGCATGTGGCAGTGGAGCTTTTACACTAGCTTCATGGCCCAGCCTTCAGGCACCACTCCTGATGTGAAGAACCTCCCACGAGTAAGGGAGCTTGGCACTAATGAATTCACCAGCAAAAGCTTGGTGAGGGGTGAGCCAATCTGGCTCACCGAGGCTTTGTGTGAACCAAGGTGGCCTTTGAGTGTCACCTTTGCTAGTGACCCCGTCCACTTGGAGGTTAAAGAAGACAACAATGAGAATCTAATAATAGAAGAGGGGGTAGGCCTCTTTATTGTTTGCACAGGAACAAAGCCTCAAGCGAGGACTTCCCAACCTTGAGCAAGAGGATGGTGAAGATTCTAGGCTTGAAGTGGTCTTCTGCTGGCCTTTGAGTGCAAGGGGAACACCAGTACTTGAAAGGGTACTCTTCCTAGACTATAAGGGTGCTGAGTCGATACAAGGACATTCTGAAGCGCGCTTCCTTGCTAGCCTCCATCCAATGCTTGGTAAGATACTATGACCGTTGCTCGAACATGGTCAATGTGCTTTTGGAAACTTAGAGCCATGTTAGCAACACATGGCTGCTTGGTCATGGGGAAGCAGGGATGTCTTTGTTTGACCTGTACTTCATCAGTGGGCTCCTGCTTATCGGTGCTATGTATGAAGAGTTCGTGCCCCTAAACTCAATCATTTTTTGAGGTAAATTGGTCAGGAAAGAAGACTCGCCAGCCGAACTGACATAGTTATTTGGGGTTTATTAGTTGCTTGGCTCTGAGTCCAAGAAAGGACGTGTCTCCTTCACCCAGTGGGTGGCATTCTTTTATGGAGACTGTGATGGTGAGGCTGGACCAAGCCCACGAAGAAGGGGACGAAGTCCATGAAGGGAGTCCCTCCAATATTTAAGCTTCACCACGGGAACGACCACATCTTCTTGGCGGCATACCTGCTACTCTTTCTGTGTAAGTGTTCTCTCCTTGAAAGGGCAGACATTATACGTCCAGGCACGTTCTATGTAGCCTGTGATATGGCGAGAGGGTGAGACTATGAACTCGCATAATCGGTCTTGTGCAACATATACTACGGCCTTGGAGCCGTGTCCAGGGAAAAAGTCTATCAAGGCGATGAAGGGGGGAATGACATAGTAGACGACGAAGCCTTCCTAGGGGACTTCAAGATGCCTTTCCCCATCCACTATGTGTATGGTTGGCTTGGGGCTTATTTCCCCAACACCTACCTCAAAAATCGGGTGTTGGATGAGACGATGTGCCCATTTCTTCTGAGGATTGCTGGACTTGAAAGCAATCTTCCATACTCCTGGTCATGCACGTAGTTTATTCTACAATGACCATCTTCGTATGAGTAGACCCGCCTTCCCTACCGGAAACTTCACGAATCATGCTTTTGCCGATGAGCTGAGCAAGAGCCTAGATGGTGCTTCTAGCACTCATAAAGAGCTCATGCTCATGTTGAGCATCAGGGGCGGTGTTCTACCTTACCGCACCATCCATAGTGCGAAGCTCGAGGGGTATTTCCCTCATAAATTTGCTCGACAGTATGGGCTGGACCAAGGGTGTCCCTGTTCTTTGAGAAGCGGTATCGCAAAATCATCCGTAGGAAGAAAGATCAGCTAGGGACCCATCGTGAGACTTGGCTCCCGAGGCACATTCGCACAGCTTGAGCCACGTGCTTGGAATTCACAGAGGTCAACAAGTACGTGCTGCCATATTTTGACAGAACAGTGCGAGTGACTGAGGCCCACGGATGCCAACGACGAATCACTAGTAAGGGGTATTGGGGAGCCAGCCACCCCTGGAAAGGGGAACACTCCCACTGGAGCCATGACACGCGGTAGAGGAAAATATCGATGACTCCTTTATTCGGGGAGATATTCACCCTAGGCTTCATGTGGAACTGGCGCGACATTGGGCAGCCCCACCAAATTTCCATGGATAGGTCTCTACAACGATTTCTCAATATGGAGAAGAAGACAGAGATTATTTTTTAAAACCTCTCTGCTATTTTCAAATGTAAGGAGGGCCGAAAGGTTCCGGGGTATGAAGAGCACCCGGTCCAGGATTTGAACAAGCTGATAAGGAGCGGCCCTCACAACAAACCTGTTGGTGGCTCTTCTCGAAGGGGTGCTTCTGAGACTGCTGTGCCTTCTCAGGCGAAGGGAAAGAAGAGGAAGCGGGTTGCCCCGGTCCTTCCTCATGCACCGGCTCGTCGGGCTCTAAAGAGTAAGGGGCTTGAACGTCAAGTGGTTCAAGAGCAGAAAGATGGTTCTTCACCGGCTGCTTCCTCGGATTCTTACGTGTCTCCTGCTATTTTTGTATTGCCTTCTGCTCTTGAGGATTCGTCTTCCTCCTCTAACTCTTCAGAGACTCAGGCTGGTGCCTCAGATCCTACTGCACTGATTGAAATTGCTTCGAATCAGGAAGTGACATTCGTGGCTGAAAGGGAGGGCCCAGTCCCGATGGAGATGAACGGGGTTGATGAAGCCGATCTTGATGAGGCGGTTAAGGCGAAGAGGGCTATGGAACCCAGAAGGTTGCTGCGCCTACCGAGGAAAGGGAAACCTCAGTTGAGCTTGTGGCCATAAAAGAGGCTGGGGCCCCATAGACTGAAGAGGGGCTACCCGAGCAGCAGGAGGTTGTTGCTTTAGGCAACGTAGCTGTAGGGGATGTAGAGGTTGAACGTCCTCAGAGGGCTGATCTTGAGGGATTGGAGACGGCAGTTTCAGTGGGCGATGAAGGGGTGGAGGTCCCTATAGCCACAGAAGCAACGGGCCCGACAGAAGAAATAATAGCTGAAATGGCTACCATGGCGAACAAGGGAAAAGAAGAAGAGGGGAGATGCGTCGAACCTGCCGAGACAGAGATGGAGGTTCAAGAAGAGGGGGAGCAAGGGGAAGAAGTTGGCCTTGAAGGGACCAAGCCTACTAATGGTGAGGCTGACAAGCTAAGTGAGGAGGCCGACATTGTGAGGGCCAAGCAAGTTGAGATTAGGGCCCCAAATGATGAGAGCTTGGGCTTCACAGTCGCTAGGGAAGAGCTGGCAACTCACATGTCTATCATGCCCTGCCGTAGAAATTGATACTCCTGCCCCAGCAGCATTGCCTAGGCCTAGTTCGAGTGGGATACCTTGCATAATTATGGACATGCTCGTTTGGGCGTGCAGAGAGTGAAGGGTCTGCCTCTTACTGAACTTAACAATGCAATCCAGTAGTTAAGGCAGGTTGCTCTTGCAGGGGGTGCACCAGAGGTCCTCCCTTATTTCAATGATGTCGTAAACGAGCTAGAAGGGTGGAGAAAAAGGGCCTTGCATGAAGAAGCAATTGTGTTGCGACTAGAGAGCTCGCACTTGCCTCCTTTGGAGTCCTCATTCATGCACCACTGCGAACTGGTCGAAGCTCAATTGCAGCAAAAGGATGTTGCAGTTTCCCAGAGATCCAATCTTGCTGAGGAGGCCGTCGCTCTCCACTACAAGGTGATGACCTTGAGGGCGGAGATATTACAACTAACGTAGAAGCATGACAAGTTGGAGAAGGATATTGCAGCTTGGGAAGCAGAGGACCAGTGCTTACCGATAATATCTTGGCCCTCGAGTACTCCTTGGAATAAGGGACCGCCTTGATGGAGAAAGAGGCGGGGCTGGTGGTAGAGTTGAAGGAACGCATCCAACGTGCTAAGACATCACCTGCAGCATACAGGGAAAAGATCAATGAAGTGATTGATCGATTTTGACTTGTGCCTTCTTTCTCTTTTTCTTTTTACTTCTTCCATTGTAAAGAAGAGGACGATTGTAATGCCTCCTTGATTTATGAATGAAATAACTCTTTTCTCTTCTGTGTGAGACATGTTTTTTTTATTTTTTTATTCTTCCTTCTCTTTCTGCTTCATTGTTTCTGCCCTTTCACAGTTAGAGACAAAAAAGAATAGCCTACTGTCTGCTTTGCCTTATGACAGCTTGTTGTGGCTTCAACAACCTCAAATGGGGGATCAGTTGCCTCCTCACGCCTTAGGGTTTGATTGGACAGTGGATCATAACCCATGGTTCTCATAATTTGATGAGCTTGTTCACTATAAATACTCCAATCTAGGGCAGCCTTGGCCCCTATTAGGGGTTCATTGCTCTTAAGCTCATCATAGGTCTTGGTCTCAGGGACAAACTCCTTTAAGTGCTTTGAAGCGATGCACATAACCTCCAACTGACTCTGAAGGCTACTAACCTCACTTCTCAGCTTTGCCATGGGGTTCTTGAGAGCTAGAGGGCTGACTCTTGTCTACTTGTCCTTCTCCGAGAGCATCTGAGAAGTGTAAGACCCTCTTTTGGCTGCTAGTGGTATCCTTGTTCAAGGAGGATGAGATTTGGAGTACTTTCCTTGGTGGTTGGTACGCCAGTTTTGCTTCTAGGAGGGCAATGGGGACATGCAAGACTTTTTGCTGATCCGACATATAGGTGATAGTCCATGCTAGAAGGTCTATCTCTAGGCTTTCCTCATCCTCAAGGGAGGCTTCTGGCTCATCATTTTGACCTAGCAGATTAAAAGTGGAGGTAGAGGGGGAAACTTCATCTTCAGGGGATGATGTCATGACCTTAGAGAGGTGGCAAGGCATACTTGGGTAAATGGGATTCAAGGGGAGGATCTTGTCTTATCTTTCCTCTTCTTTGAACATGTCTGTAATCATTCATCCAAGGTCTTAGGCACCTGTCTCTCTCACGGGCTTCCAATCATCATTATTTGGCTTTTCTGGTGCTGGAAGATCCGTGAATTAGTACTTCGCATCAGCGTAATGAGTTTCGACTGCAGGGAACGGTCTCTTATCAGCATAGACCGTGTGTTGTCTCCCATCTCGACTGTACTTGAGGTACTGATGGAGCGTGAAAGGAACCACTCCTTGATCGTGGAGCCAAGGGTGGCCAAGCATGACGTTGTAAGAGGTATCGGTGTCGATTACATGGAATTGAGCACAATCGTTCAGGTCACTGATCTTGAGGCGAAGGCGCCCGTGCCAACTGTCTTCTGTCCTGACTGGTTGAACCCTTGCATGGTGATGTGGGTTGGAGTAAGGTCACCAGATCTTAATCTCAATCGGGTGAGGATCCTTCTTGGGATCAGGTTGCTTGCTGACCCTCAATTCAGCATAATCCGGTTGATAGGGCAGGCATGCAGTTCACCAATCACGAAGAGGGGAGATTGTGAAATTTTCCTCCCAAATGAAAGTCATCTTCGAAAAAGGTTATCACCAAGCATCCACCTAGGATGGCTAGGTCGACCTCAATAGGCTCCACTTCAGACTCGTACACCTTTGGGTTAGAAAGGGCTTGAATCAGGGCCATATGGTAGTCTCTGGACAACATAAGGGTGTCATAGATACTTAGAAGGCCTGGAAGATTTTTCAAATGCCCAATTATGTCATATTTCACCTTATCCTCATCAGCCTTCTGTGCTCCTAATCCTGTCACAGGTTTAGGTGGCAGGGTAAGTTTAGAGGCAGGTTTTGGTTGAGTTTTGGTTTGTGACGCTGGCTTACTTTTCGATTCAACTGGTGCAGTCTGGGCTGATGGGGAAGTAATAGGGATTTGTATTATGGATGTGGAGTTTTTAGGTTGAGGCTTAGGGAAAAGTGAAGGATCAGGAAACTTGATGACCTTGAGCTTCTGAGGTGTAAGCTGTAGCTTCTTCCCTGATCTTAAGCTCATTTGCCCCATGTTGGACAATACTTCTGAGATCTTCACCATGTGGGAGGCCTCCTTGGAATAGGAGCTTGGAGATGGCTCGGATTTTGCTTGGGCAGCTAAGGCGTAGGCAACGTTCAAGAATTCAGCCGCTTGGGCCAGCATTTTTCTTAGGCATTTTCACTGCGACCTACTGATGTTGATGCCTTCGAGCTCTCTGTTTAGAGCATCGCAGTTTGGGCATTGCCGAGCTATACCTGTGAAAGAGATAGAAGAAGAGGGAGGAGGAGAAGAAGAAAAGGGGTTAGAATGTTCTGGGTAGCTTTTTGTGTCATCACCATAATTGGACGTGTGCAGGGGGTATTTTAGGTCTTGCCCCGGCTCTGACCTTTGGGAGGTGCTTTTAACGTCGTCACCCATATTGGATGAGTCCCGAGCAGTTGATGACTCTGGGACGTCCACTTGATCCGATGAAGGAATAAGGTGGGTTACGCCTGGGATGAAGTCTTGTAAGGTCGGCAGTGGTGATTGGGCTAGAGGAATTCTTCTTCGACTGGTGGCTGAGGAATACGATTCTTTTGGCGAGCTGACCTGGGCGCTCATCTCCTTTTGGATCCCGTAGGAGGTGCTTGGTCTGTCCTATCAAGCTGATGAGTAGCCTTGGATTGGCGGACTGCCTCACGCTTCAGGGACTTGAGCCTACTTCGTCCATGGTAGGCTTTCCAAGGCTGAGAAATCGAGGGCTCCGAAGGGTCTAGTGTAGGCTCATAGGGGACCTATAGTGGGATTTCCTCTTAGACGGGAGTGATGGCTTGGAAGCGTTCTGAGAGAACGATGTAAATAATGTGGCCTTCCCATACCTTCTCCGCGACTACAGCTTCGAAACCAGAGCATTCCTTCATCTCATGGCCCCATACCTGCTTATATGGGTACCAGAGGTTTTCCATGCCTTGAGTAAGACGCTTAGGTTGCCTGGTGGGCTTGGGAGTGACAATACCCTATTGGAGCATCTCCTCGAAGAGGGCTTGTAGAGGATCTAGCTTGGCCCTTCCCTGGGCTTGTGGCGAGAGGTCTTCTTGTACTAGTGGAGCAAGGACTTGAGGGGGTCCTTCTGGGTTACCATGAACTTCTTGATACTATTGTATCTTATTTGCCAAAAGCTCTTGGAAGCCAATGCATTCGCTCAAGTCATGGCCTCGCATCAGATGATACTGACACAAGAGATTCTCAATTCTTGGAGGTAGGAACTTGGGCTTCCTTGTGGCTTCGGCGTGATGAGATATTGTTCGAGCATTATGGAGAATAGTGCTAGGAGGACAGCGGGTGCCTCGTCATCCTCTTGGATTGTCACTATATGGGAAGCCTCAGTTGCCTCAAATGCTTTCTTTAACTCTTCGAGCTTTATCTGGCCCTTGTTAATAAGGGCTTTGATAATGTCTTTGAGCGTAAAGCGCTCTTGAGTGGGGTGGCCTACTCTCCAGTGACAGGCGCAATATCTCTCATGTGTCTCCTGTCCAGCCTGCTCTGGGTATTGGGCCTCCAGCAGCTGGATCATGTTTTCTCTAATGGTAAACGAAGCAGTGCAAGAACCCATTCCTTCTCGAAGGGGTATACCTTGTTCTGGTTCCGGATCCAGTAGTCACTTCGATTATATTGTTAGGGGGTAGGACCTTATTATAGGACTGATGTTGCTTGCCTCCAGCCTAAGGTGTTGTCTGTTCCTTGGAGAGGTCCAAGGTTTGAGGGGTGGCTTTCTTAGTGGCAGTCACGATGATGGCCTCACTAATCACCACTTTTTGCTTGTTGCCCCGATTGTTAAAGCGAGAATTGCCATTGCCTCGACTGTTTCCCGAGCTAGAGGGCTTGTGGTGAGATCCACCATGGTGCTTGGATAGACCTTCTATGTGCACCGTTTTAGAGATGAGCTCTGGCATAGAGGATAGATTAGAGGCCTCAACATGTACGGCGATCTCGGGCAGCATATTTCGTATGCAAGTCTGAACTGATTCTCTTTCAGTCATGGGAGTGGCATGATAGGTTGCCAACTCTCTCCATCGGGCCATGAACTTATCGACTGGCTCGCCAAGGTCTTGAGTCAGAGTGATGAGCTTGATGGTTTACACGCTTCTCTGGACTTCATAGAAGCGTTGGTAAAACAACTGTTCCATTTCTTGCCATGTGTGCACCGAGCTTGGAGGTAGCTGAGCATACCACTGGAAGGCTAGCCCTTCGAGAGTCTCAACAAATTGACGAAGGAGGAGTCGCCCATCAGTTGCGATCTCTCGACAAGCCGTTTGGAAGTGAGCAAAATTCTAGTGTGGGGACGTAGTACCATTGAACGAGGGTAGCTACCCTTGTTGATAATTTGGGGGAAACAACACCTGATCAATATACGAGGGGTACGACTTTTGGTAAAGCAACATCCCTTGTATGCTCGAGACCTTATTCTTGAGACTATGGGTCACCATGGCATCTACATCGGCTTGCGAAACTGTGTGAGGAGCAAAGCTGTCTTGGGAGGCCGGTGGGGGAGTTTGCCTGAGAGTTGTGTCCTCTCCAGGTTGGGAGTTGGCCTCATGGTGATGAGAGGAAGCAGGAAATCTGGAGGCGTCCAGGCAATCCATCTTTTCGGGAGTGGACTGCATCATCACCTTGAACCTATTCATTCGATCTTCTTGAGTGTCATCGAGCTTGTCGATCACCATGACGTTGACCGTTTCTTCTAGAGGGTCAGAGCTAGGTGGGCTAGTGGACGGCCGGGGTAGGCGAGTTGTGCGAGGAAAGTCGGTCTGTAGGGGCTTAGCATGCCCCGACTAGACTCCAGTCTGGTATACAGACCGTGTGAGGACTGGTTCTTGACTGTCTTGGGATCATAATTTCTTGACAGCTCGGTCGATGGTAATCATCGAGCAATGTTCTTGGATCTGAAGAGGGAAGAAGGGGTTGTGAGACAAGAGGTCATCGAGAGTGGTACCTCAACTGCCTTAGGAGCCTCTCTAGTCAGGAGTTGCAAGTCTTTCTTCGGCTTGATCTTGAGGCTGCAATAGACTCCACTTCAGAATTGAGCTTGAGATTTGGACTGCCCCGTCTTTCTTGAACATGCAAGGGTTGTGTCCATCAGCTAGAGCAAAGAGTGAGGTCCAAGGATAGAGGGAGATCTATGTTGCTGCCTTGGAGGATGTAGGCTTCTATCTGACATTAAGTCGTTGCCCCGAATTCCTTTGTGAGGTCCGGGTGTATGGCTGACCTAAGACAGCTGACTCAAGGCGGTACTCTTAGGGGAAACCTTTGAGTACCAGGTCTCAAGGTGTTTGCCTGGAGAATGAAGGGTGATAGAAGAAGGAAATAGCTCGCGACTCCACCTGAGTCGGGATCAGGTAGGAACCTGTGAAGCTGGCGCATGTGCACCTTTAGAGTTAGCTGTCTAGGTGACTTGGGGGTCAGCCCGGGCTCGGTCAGCTGGTTCGATCTTAGGAGGCCGAGACCTACGATCTTGTGTCTGTGAGGGATTGGGTAGGAGCTTATCTCTCACAGGGTGAAGCTGTGTGTGCTGAGAGGGAGGATGAAGTGGTCGACCCCCATGTGCTCAAGCCGGCGCATAATTGGTGGTTCCCCAAGCTGTAAGATGCAAGTACATGGCGCGTGCAGGATTCGGCCCGAGAAGGCCTAGCCTGCGATGCGAGCTCAAGGCAGCATGAAAGTTGCCCCAAGGTGTGGCTCGAGTGGACGGACCACGAGCCTTTAGGTGTGTGCCAGAGATGGAGACCCCAAGATCTCTGCCTCGGTGTGTCGAGCCTCTAGGCATAGAGGTTCGGGGTGGTGAAGGAGTATGTGGGGTGGCCTTGTGGCTACCCTCAAGAGTTATGGAAACCTGCTTTCCTTTCGTGAGGTGGACAGAGCAGCCTTTCGGCGTACCATAGCAATGTGTTGGCAAGGGACTTGCTAGTAGCATGGTGCATGGTGTGGGTGGTAGCAAACGTGCTATCAATGCGAAGGGCCTTGGTGGAGGGTCCACCGAGACTAGAAAGTAGGGAGTTAGGGACTTGCAAGTCCCTTCTTGCACCAATCCAGGAAAGAACCTGGGAGTCGGACTGTGACTTCTAACTCAAAAGGAGTGTAGGAAACGAGGCTTGAACAGCTTGCTTCCCTGGGATGGTCACGAGTGCGGGGATGAGAAAATCCCTAACTCAGATGTAATGCAGAAAATAAAAGGTGATGCTGATCAAGTAAGAGCGAACCAACAAAGGGGTAATAAGTCCCCAGTAGAGTCGCCAAACTGGTCGGACTCTCGCCCCTGGATATAGGTGATCGGGTGACACATGTCTCGAGTTCAGAAAACCAGGGACCTGAGACTGCTCTCTCGGGAACCTTGTTCACAGAACAAAGGCAGGAGCCCAATTAGTGAGAGAGGAATTTTAAATGTTAGGTGGAGACCAACCTCACTTGGGTCCGTGCCTTACTCGGGCTGACTCGTGCGGGTGCCCTCTTAGATCACGGTGGAAAGCCCCTCAACTATTTAGCTAGTTCAGAATCGCCTCCCTTGACCTACAATCTCCTTGTTTCTGCACATCACTATCATGATTAATTTGTAAGAAAAGTGGGTCGAGGGACCCACCCTCGTCTTAGGGCAATGCACATTCATATGGCAGAGAAGATGAGAAGCAAGGGAGATGAAGAAGATGGTTTGAATAAAGAGAGGAAAGAGAAGAGGATTTGATAAGGGGACGAGATTAGCATGATAGTTGGACCAGTATAGTGATCGATTCGGAGTGGTAGCAAGACGTGCACGATAATTAAGACTGGCATGACGACAATACTACATTAAACCAAGGCCGATATGACTATCTTAATCTGGTGTGGCAGCAAGATGGGCATAATACTTAGGACCAGCACAATGGCAATACTGCTCGACAGTCAGACCGATATGACAATGCTAGACTGAATCTGCCTTTAGTCAAGTATAAGGAGAAGAAAAGAGAAGAAAACAATATGAAGAGAAGGCGCGAGACGACCAAGGAGGAAGGTCCTGATGACGTTAAGTATCGCTGCCCAACAGCCGTGGAGTAATAGTGTCGTGGCCTCTGGAAGGTGTTGGACATTGCTACTCGAGGAGAAAGGGCGAGCAGTGAACTGCAGACTGCATTAACCATCGCTGTCAGCAACACGAGAAGGCAGCACGACCCTTCACGAGCGGCTAGAGGTATCGCCGTCTGCGATAGGCAAGGGCGCGCAAAGGAAGCTTGCGGATGGTGATAGGTATCATCGCGACCCTTCGCGAGAGGCAATAGGCATCGCCATCTGCGATAAGCACAGGGCTAAAGAGAAGCCCGCGAACGGTGATAGATACAGAGCGCACGAAAGAAACTTTCGGACGATGATAGGTACAGAGCGCACGAATGATGATAAGCATTGTCGCAACCCTTCGCGGGCGGCAATAGGCATCACCGTCTGCGCTAGGCATGCAACAGGATGAGACCCCTGCGGGCGGTGATGGGCAGCGCCGTCTGCAACCCGTGAGAAGAGAGAAGATGGTTCACGATTGACGATACACATCGCCGTGCGCAAACCATGTTTAGGGAAAAAGACGAACAAAGAGAAGGAGACTAAGCCTCGCGCATGGTGCTGCCATCTCCATGTACAACCTGAGAAGTCACAGGAGGAGGAAGGAAGAAAGAGGAATGCACGGCACTGCCACCACCATGCATGGCCTCTGAGAAAGACTCAAACAAAGAGGAAGCAGGAGAGAGAGAAGAAGAGAGAAAAGAAAACCAGAGAGGGAAAACAAATTGAAGGTGAAAGGGGTGCCATTCTAAACTCTTTCTCCTCTCTCTCCAAAGAAGAAACGTGACCCAACTCGTGCTCTTGAAAGAAACTTTTTATTAATCGAAAGAGTCTTTGTGAGTCTAAAAGAGGGCCCGTTTACAATGTCTAGTAATGTCTATTTATAGATTAGGGTTGAAACTTGGGTGGATCACCCAAACTAACCCTAATTGATGATAATTACAATTTATCAAAATTAAGAGAATAAGAAAATTAGGTGCAAAATGACTTATTTGCCCCCGCCTAACAATTTGAAAATTCTAAAACAGTCCCTATTGAAAACTTGGGACGTTCTTGATTCTTCTCGGATAATCCATTGATGATCCGGCATCCAAATGAACAAAAGATGATTGCCATCGCGTAGGGCTTGTTGCTACAATCATTTTGATATTAATTTTAAGCCATCAATCATATTTTAAAGGCATGATCACATAACTTAAAATTTGAATATATCTTGAAAACTTTCGATTGATAGTGCGTCTTCATCTCAATGTTTTTCTTCGAATTCTTCACTGTATTGCATTGAGCATGTTACCACGATTGTGTTGCGACAAACGAGATGTGATTTGATGCTCGAACGAAGTTTTGGGAAATCTTAGACTTTGGCTGGAATCTGAATTTCGACGGCCGGAAATTATAGTCAGTTCGATGCCTTCGTGTGAGAAATCTGACCATCCATCATGTATGGGGTCGGATCAATGATAGTCCTAGACCTTACACATGCGATGGAACTGGTCTCATGTTGATCCGATGCTCGTACACCGTGATTTGGCCAATCTAGCAAGGCATATCGCTGCTGATTTTCCTGTAACTTTCTTCACGGATCAGCAACTTCTCTCTAGCTTTTCTCAGCACTCGGGTGTCGTCGTGGGGAATGCCACATATCAAAACGCTCAAATACGCTCACAAAATTTGAGCGCGATCCATCTCAGGACGAATGATATATGAGTGTCACAAGTCACTGTTCGTGATTGTCCCTTTAATGGAGATTACTAGTAGAGTGATCAGACAGGAATAGTATACGACCTCTTCTGTTTTAGTCCTCCACCCTAACTTCTTCTTAGAGGGTTCGTTCAAGCTGAAATTTGAGCCCTGAGGGTTTTCAACCGTGCCGGATCCAATGCCGGTGGTCCCACAACTGTTTGATGCACCGAAATATAATTAAAGTTATAAGGGTCAGTTTCAGAATGTTAGAGGCTGAATTTTCTATAGTATATTTGTCTGCACTGCCTTAGATATGTCAGATTGCGACGAAACTTGGTAGGTGGCCTTTTGAAGTGCTTAGAAAGATTTCTACCCGTTTTGGGACCATTATGAGACTATCAAAATTTCCACTATCTGTCAGGCTTTATTGACTGGCTTCTCTTTTTTATTCCGCATCGAGGAGCCATGGTACTAAAAAATGTCTTCAAACAATGATAATCCTCATAATGTCTTAAGGTCATTAATTCACAAAGATCAACATGACGTTCTAGGTGAAAAAGACCATCGAAAAAGAGCAAAGTGATGGCTTGCTTCATCCTCTCAAATAGCCAAGTGGGGCATCCACACTCCGCTTAGACACCCTACTCCATGGCATGTTAATAGCTAAGGAGTCAACTACCTCAAGGATTGAGGGGACTAGGAAACTGAAGGTGCTTCCAAGTCTGATAATTTAATGCCCAGGTGAGCTAGTCCAAAGGGGAAGCTTCAGAAGAATTTTGCCACCATTGTCAAAGAGATGTTGCTTGCTAACCTAGGAGCAAAGGAAGTTCGAGGATAACTAAAATTAGAACCCTATGTTGGCCAAAGAATGAAAGGTGAGAATGTGTTCTCAAGGGGATACAAGGAAGTCCTGACCTAGTCCTAAGGTAAAGTGTCAACAAACAAACACAACTAATCTTCAAGAGAAGGAGCACATCAAGAGAAGACCCCATTTTCAATCACAAACTCAAAAAAGGGAACAACCACGTAAAGTTTCAAGTTCAAAAGCCTCAACCACCCATCAATGCCAAAGTATGTGGTGGTCACAATAGAAGAAGGGAAAAAGAAAAAAAAGAAAAAGAAAAAAAAATAAAAAAAAGAAAAACAATAAAAAAGAAAGAGGAAAAAAAGAAAATAAAAGAAAAAACAATAAGCTTATTAAAATCCAAAAGAAAGCTGCTCAAAAATTTCCTAGAAAGTAAAGAAAAGGGGTCCAATGTCTTTAAAGAAAAAAAAAAAAAGTGCTAAAAGTTCCAAATCAATACCCCTCTAGTGCACAAAGCAGTCAAGAAGCACCAGTCTGACAGATTAAGGGGAAGAGATCTCTCCAACCAAACCTAAAGGACCTGGACGATCTAAAAGTCAAAGGTTGGTCAAGGAGGAATGAAATTGAAGGTCTAAGGAGATCCCAAGCACCAGTCTAACACTCTCTAAGACTTGGTTCATTCGAAAGCCCTCAAAGAGCTCTTGTTTGGAATACCACAAAAGGGACAAGGTTGGAAGACAAATTAGTGCTTGATGATCCCCAATCTTGAGGGTCTCAACAAACGTTCGGCAAGTTCATAAAAAGTCTACCAAATGGGTTACAAGTGGTTAAACAGTAAGGCCCAAATGTTTTACAAAATGGCATTTTAAAACCTTTTTCTAAAAATAAATATGTAAACAAAAAATCAAAATTCACTTTATAAAATTTTTCCTAAAATGTTTCACAATGACATGGGCCTAAACCGCTAAGCAATCTATTTTGAAAATCTCTCTTTTTAAATTCTAAATTTTGTGCCATGTGATTTTAAAAAAATCTTAAATAACCAGGCTCCTAATTCTATTTTTCAAAAGTATCTATTTTTAAATTTGCTAAAAATAATTTGCAAAGTGAAGGAGTTGGATAGCCTATACATGATGTTACCGTGTTGTCGCTTTCTCTAAAATCTTAAAGAATGGGCTGAAAATTTTAAGAAAGTCTTCCCAAATAAAAAAACCTTTACCATATAAAACCTCCCCTCAGGAAAATTTCCAAACCCTGGGTGAAAGTTAAAGAGAAATTCAATTGGTTAGATTTTCATCGTCATCAACATTATTATTATCATCATCTCAATGTTAGATTCATTTTCAATTCCATTGGAAACTAATACCCAAGAATAAAGGTTTAAGCCCAAGATGTTTAATAGCAGTCCTCAGTAGCGTCACTATGGTGCCTCCAATTTAAGTGAATGACAATCCTTCGATTATGTCTCGAGGGTCTAAATCTTTGTCGTTTGCCTATTGTTCCAAGTGAACACCAAAGAGGTTAATTGTAAATACCCCACTGAACTTTTGGCTAAGAGAATTCCCCAAATCTGGAAACCCTGTACTCTCGTCACCTTCTTAGACCTAAAACCCATACTTCAGGCCTAAATAATATCCTAAACTATCATCCTGGACACACTTTGATACTAATAAATATAGAAAACTAACTGGAACACCTATTTGACACCTAGGAATATGAAAACCGACACCCAAAATACTAGCATTATAGACCCCTCAAAACTCACTCAAATTGGGCTTAACTTTATTTAGAGGAAGTTGCAAATTTTTCAATGGTTCAAGAATCCGTCAAATCTAGATAAAACTTCCAGTTCGGTCCCCACATGACCAGTGGCGACTGGGGCAATTTTTTAGGCCTAAAACTTATCAAGAAAATCTTAAAGTCTTCTAAAACCTTTTGGAGGCTTCAAGGTTGCTCTAGGTCGTTTCTTAGAAGCGTTTTGACCCCATGAAACCTTAGGAATTGAGAAAATATTCCTTAGAAAAATGCCTAGGATCCAAGCTTATATTAACCCCCTTAACCCGCCTTATTAAAATCATTTAAAAATTCTTTAGAAAATCCTAAATTACCTGAAAATTTAGGAAAATAATCTAAAATCCCTAGAAAACTACAAAAAATCTCTTAAAAACCTAGAAAATTCCATTAGAAATTAGGAGCCTAAAATATTTAGAAAATTCTAGGTAAATCCCTAAAATTGCCATATGCCAGAGGAACAGATCTAAGAAAAAATTTAAAAACCCTAGGCTAAGAACCGTAAGATACAATCCCGGCAAAAAATTCTTTAAAAATTGTACAAGATCTCTAGAGCCAAAAACCTTTAAAGTGAAATCTTCAAGAAAGAAAGAGAATACACCAAACATGTAAATTAGCCTAATGCCCTGATACAGGTCCCAATTCCCTGTTCCTCAGGTAAGTAATCTCTTATTTTTGTTTATTTATTTTAATTTATTTCTCTATTTCCTTTTTATTCTTTGATTTCCTAGTTTAGTTTTAGATTTTTCTTTTAAAGATTTCATTTAGTGTAGAAATCCAGCTGGCATTCCCGGCAGATCTAAAAAGGGACACATCTGCTCAAATTTGCATCAATTTTAGGTCTATAATTTTACTGGCCCTGCTTTATTGCTGACCAATAAATTTTTAATTATTTGGCATGAATTTGAGGGGATCTCATTCGAGATCTACTCATATTTATACGTAAATAGCTTGGCATCCACCGTGGAGCAGTTGAGAAAAAATTTCAAACCGAATAAGTCATTAAAAGCTTCATGTAATTGTTGGTTTTTTATCTAAAAAAAAGAACAAGAAAATAGGCCACAAAGTCTTGGGCTCAATCCAAGTTGTCTCAAGACTGCAAAAGTCTGTTCAACTCATGCAACACGAGCCACACCATGCCGTGCAAAGTTTAGGGTGTGTTGTCAAATTTCATTTTATTTTTATTTTTTGTGATTGTTCATCATAGTGAATTGATTGTATGTTAATAAATTACGGTCAAAGGGAATTCCCAAAAAGCTATAACCTTGTACCCTACTCACCTCCTTAGACCTAAAACCCAGGTTTTAATCCTACCTAATACCCTAAACTAGTCATCCTAGACACTTATGATCCTAACAAACCTAGAAAACTAACTCGAATACCTATATGACACCTAGGAGCCTAAAAATTGATACACTATAGTCCTAGCCTTGTAGACCCCTCAAACCTCATTCAAATTGAACCAACCTTGATTCCAAATAGCAAAGTTTGCAAATTTTCCAACGGTTCAAGAATCACTTAAATTTGATTTACGATTTGAAAGTTTTGACCCAAAAAAAAATGATGCTAAAAATTTCACTTTGGTCCTTGCGTGACCCAATTCTTGTGTAAAATTTATGTTACTTGTAGTGACTCGAGCAGTTTTTCAGGCCTAAAAATTATCCAAAAGATTCGAGAGTCTTCTGGATCTTTTGTAACTTTCTAGATGATTCTAGGGTGCTCTAGGTCGGTTCTTAGAAGCACTTTGATACGTTAAACTCCAAGAATTGAGAAAATATTCCTTAGAAATTACCTAGTACCCAAACATATATAAATCCCCTTGATCCTCCTAAGAAAATTCCTTTGAAAATCTAAAACAATCTCAAATTCCTTAGAAAATTAATAAAATAACCTCAAGAGCCTAGAGCGATAAGAAAAATCCTAGAAAATTCCCCTAGAAATTTGGAGCCTAAAATATTAAGAATATTCTAGGAAAATCCCTAAAATCCCCTTAGGCTAGAGTAAACCCTACATCTAGGAAAACCTAGAAAAACCTTAGGCTAGAAAGACTAAGCCAAAATCCCTACAAATAATTATCTGAAAATCTTCTATTACATCAAATAACCTTCTAAAATCTAGAAAGTATAAAAATAAAAACTTTTACAAACCTATTATATTATTCTCCCAGAGTTGGAAAAACCTCAATATCAAGCTTGTTGAATTTATCATATCCTCTAATAATCTTTCCAATAATTGGTTATGCAATCGTACCATTCGTCTACACACTTTTCTTCTTTAATGAAACCATGAATTAGATACATGACATGCAACTCAAAAGGTAACTCTAACATGCCAATCATGATTATCATTTCTTTTTTAAGCTCCTCATGTAACATTGGAAAATAGATCTTGATACTAAGATTTTGTGGATGGTTCTTAAATCAAGGTTCTTACATCACAATTTGCTCATTATATACAAGATCATCATCTGGAATCGATTGTTGAGTTAGTTTTGTTTGTAAGGTGAAATTTGGTGTTAGATCTACATAATTACGAGCACCAGGTTTTCAAAGAGTAGTGTCCTCCAACTATTGCAATCACTAATTCCTTTGTTGGGCTTTCCTCATAAATTTATGAATCACGCTTCGAGCATCTTCCACTACTTTGTTTATGCATTCCATAATGTATGACATTAAATCATCGATTGTAGGAGCAAGTTTTGGTGGCATTATGATGGTTGGACCTTCTTGCTTCGATACCAATTGATGTAAGGAGAAAGTAATAAATCGGAAAAATAAAAATAAAATTGAAGGGTTGAGAGAATATACCCTCTCATGGTCTGCAGTGGAGTCCACCCCAAATATATTTTTACAAGATAAAAAATAATTTGTTTATTCTCAAATTACCTTAAATTTTAAATCTAAAAAATATAAAAATATAAAAATAAAAAAATTGAAAAGCCTATTACATCAAAATCACTTGCTTTTCCTCTCTATAATAATGCCCTTGGTTAAGAGAAAAAGAAAATTTTTCATTATGTGGCTCTTCTTATACCTTAAAAGTCTATTTTTTATTTGGGTGTAGAGAATACCTTGTTTTTCTAGAGAGTAGTTTTTTTTTTTGTTGGAGTACATTGGTGATTATGTGTTAATTGATTTTCGTATGTGCATGCAGAATAATATGTAAATGACTCCAAAAATAAAAATATAAGAAAATAATAAACCACAACTTTATATAAGCAAAGAGAATGCATGTAAATTTGTTTGTGTTTAATTTCTGTGGCCTTGGAAGTACTTGACAACATTGATATTTTATGGTTCTTGACTCTAATGGGAGTGTGGGACCCAAAAGGCCCTCACCAGGTTTTTAAGTTTGGAGCCTGGTGTTTGGTGTCTCATAGGAACTAGAACCTCGAATCCACTATTGGCTCCATTTTAGTGGCATGCAAGACTATATACATCTTAAGGAACACTTGATAGAAATTGAGAAGCATTAATGTGTGCTAGATGAAAGTCTTTATGATGGATGCTTGAAGATATGCTTTGGTCTGAATATGTTAAGTGTATTCTAATTGGTGCTTGACAAAGATATCGATATAAAAGGAGCTCGTCCTTTACAGATGCTTGTTAGAGGTATTAATGTAATCATAAATTTTATAACGAACGCTAGTTGTGTTGTCATGTCTTAACGGATGCTGGATGGAAGAGAGATAGGCTTGGTAAGCTTATTCTTAGAAGGTATTCTTGGAATGATAACATATGATTTTATATCCTTGTGTGAGGCAAAGAGTGATCTAACGAACGCTTGAAAGACTGAAGATGTCAAATATTGAAGCCTGTAATGCACGTTGGATAACTGTCTTAACAGACGGTTGATAAGATGTGAGCATGGTTTGTGCCAAAACCTGCTCATATATGTCCCAAATATAAAGATATGAAAAATATGACATACTTAGGATTCATTATATAAAGGCCCCAATATACCTTTAGAGTCTTGACTCATTAGTCAACCCTTATATGTCTTGACTTAGAATCGATGAAAGATATGATGTCAATAGCTCATTAATTAAGCATGTTCAATTTTAACTTACGGTTGAAGATAGAAGATATGAAAACCATTTCATAATGAGACAAGTTCTAGGATACCTACACTCCTAATGCCTCAATATGCCTATCATGTGATAAGTGGAGGAACTTGATGCAGTTTGATTTACATACTTTCTTGAATTTATCGTTACTTATACACGTTCATTGTGACTTATGGTCTATAATAAGATAATATGAAAACATTTCAATTTGAGACAGAACTCTGGGATACATATACTTTCATGGCATAACGATACCTCTCTGCTGTATATTGAAGAAGTTTTGGGTGAGCTATGATATGACTCTTTTAACCTATAAGTTAAAGAATATGGGGTTTTAACAAATGAGACATAAGGGAAACCTCGTCATATGTTGACATATTGAGACAAACCCTTGAAAATATACATGTTGAGGCCTCATATGCTTTGAAGTCTAGGAATGATATAACCTGGGCAGTACTTGGACCTGGCTTAGCTCATGTATGTATCAACTGCTAGTTAAGATATGCCTTGATCAAGCGGAGACTGTCAAGGACCCATGTTTGAGGCATTATAACCCTCACCCTAAAGTTTCATATCAAGCGGAGGTGGCTTAACTCATCATTCGCATACCTCGACAGTTAGAGCCTTAAAAGCTTTATACCTCATGCTTAACAATTAGGATGACACCCGGTCACCAAAATTGAGATTTTTTTCTTGATATGAGGAATTTGCTCATGAGACTAGGACCATTGGATTCCTGACTCAATGCTCTATCACCTTAAAAGTGTGGAGTTGATTGATTTACGTATTGGAAACGGTTGCATCCACAATCCGCTGTTATTGTTGATGAAATTTCTAGAAAAAATATTGTACCTTGAATGGATCATATCTCTCTCATTTGAGGTCCATCTGAAGTGAGATTTGAGCCATTGTGTTTATCTCCAAGTCCTCTTTTAAAATTCCAAATTTCATGATCAAAGAATAAACCATCTGAAAGCGGTTGAAGAAATGAGGAAACATGTCACAATTGCACTGCAAAGCTTAAACTATCGGGTGATAAAAGGTGATATAATAGATTCCTGATTTTTGTCCCACAATATCTTAGCTGAATCTGGAATCAGAGTGTTCAAAATTCAAATACCATGAGGATGAGTATTGACTAAAAGGGAATGATTATCATTGGGAGACGCCAGTATGAATAGGACGACTCATCTTAATCCATAAAGATAAGCAGCGAGATTGCCACCAAATGAGGATCAGTGTGAAAGGATAAAGATGAAGACAATCAACGTGAAAAAATAAAGATCATGATGATGCAAATAAGTACCAGATGAAGATGAAGCGTGTAAATTAAAAAGATATCAGATGAATGATTATCAGAAAAAGATTAAAAGCTTATCAATATGGAAGATTATATAAACCCATCTCTCAATTAGAGAGGGGTTCACATTATTCTTGAGTTCGCAGATTTTCAGTTAAAACATTTAGTTCACAAAGAGCTAAGAAGTGAGTGACCTACACAGAGAACAGAGGAGATAGTTCTTATATATGACTGTTTCTTGAGAGTGACTGACATATATAGAGAGAGAAGATTATTTCCTGCGATCCACTTGAAGCCCGTTCTCAAAGGAAGGCTAGACCTGATGATTGGTATTCTGGTGTATATATGTCTCCCCTAGAAACGAATGTATAGGTTGCAAGGTCTAAATCATGGGTATTCAACCTATCTTTCTTTCCTTTGGTTGATGTAAATTGTAACAGAGATTAAACCTCTAGAATTGTTAGGTTCTCAGTAATATATATGAAGCTTATGTGTCTATGATACAGAATCTAGGGGCGAATTTGGCCTCGAGTTGATGTTCTCTGGTCATCGGTTTGGAATCTAATATTTATTTAAACATTCTAATAAATTTAAGCATCACATTTTCAGAGCATCAATCCACCAGGTAAGGGCATATAACTGTGTTTTAGACATGAGGATTGGAGGGTATCCCCGATTGAGGTTGGTAATAGCCTAATGGATGTGTTCTAGCCCAGAATTTGATTTTTGTGATATGATTGCTGTTTATGATGATTAGTTCTATGTTCAAAAAATTCAGCAACCCCATAACCTAGGCAGCTTGAAGGCCAAAGTGCCTAGGCAGGACCTAGGCTGCCCACCTTAGCTCCATGCATCTAGGCACCTAGCCTACCATGGTGCTTTCTCTAAGGTACGCCCCAAGATTGGGAAGCCAAGGGCGGGAAAATGCCCTAGGTTGGGGGCATTTTTGGCTTTTTCCCCTAGAAAAGGGGGGAACAGGGTTTGGGAGGAATACTCTAGTCCCCAAAACCCATCTTGTGCATCATATTGTTGGGTGTATTTTTAGTCGCGATACAGACAAAGTACATTTCAGCAGCCGCTTGACAAATTGAAGGCGTAGTTATAAGACAAGGTTAAATGGGCGCCAGATAAATGTCTTAATAGACGATCGATAAGATATGCAAGCTCAATGAGCATGATTATGAAGATGTTTGCTAAGATATGCCTCTGATATAATACAAAGATATGAAGATATGCAATGTCCAGGACTCATCATATGAAGGCTTCAATATGCCTTAGAGCCCTATTCATCAGTCAATATGCCCTGACTTACGACCAATGATAATGATAGGAGTCAAACCATCTCAATACGAGACAACTTATTGGATACATACACTCCTAAGGATTATATATGCATCTTCACAAGATATTAAAGAAATTTGATACGATATGACACACTTTCTAATCTAACATCGGTCAAGTGTTCACCTCGACTAACGATTGATGAATAGAAGATATTTAAACCATCTCATTAAGAGACAAGTTCTAAGAGACGTATACTCTTAAAGGCCCCTATATGCCTCTCCATGTGATAGGTGGATGAATCTGATATGGAATGATATGCTTCTTAATCCATCGTCAGTCACTCATGTGCATCGTGACTATGATAAAAGACCATGAAGGTGTCCCAATTTGAGACAAACTCTAGGATACATATATTTCTAAAGGCCCATATATGGCTCTCCAAATGATAGTGGAGGAGTTTGGTGAGATGTGATGTCTCTTTTTAATTTGTCATCAGCCAAGGATAAAGTGAGCATAAAGAAAACCTCACCCTATGATATCATAATGAGTTATATCCTTACAAATATATTTTATGAGACCTCATATGCTTCTAAGTCCAAAAATTATACAAATTGGGCATCATTCGGAGTTGGCTTAACCCCAACATCTGTATATATTGGCGGTCAAGATATTCCTTGACCGATACCCCAAACTTTATGTTTGGGATTGAGCTGAGACTTTCAAGGATTCACATTTGAGACATTATATCCCTCACGCTAAAGTTTCACAATATTTGGATATGCTTTAACCCCTAATTTGTATTCATTGGCAAGAGCCTCATACACTGTCTATCAATAGCCACATGATCCCGAGGTATCAAAATTGAGATTTTTCTCTCTATAAAAGGAATTTTCTCGTGGGACTTGAACCATTATTTTCTTGCTTGTTTCTTTATCACCCTTAAAAGGTGCGGCATTGTATTAATCCCTGTGGAAGGAGCGGTTGTATCCACAACCTGATCCCGCTTACGCAAATTCCAACAAAGAAGGGTCGACTTAGATGAACCATATCTATCTCATATGTGGTCCATTTGAAGCGATACTTGAACCACTGTGTTTGTCTCTTAGTCCTCTACCATCTCTCCAAATTTCATGATTAGTATATTTATCATCAAGAAGCGGTGGAAGAAATACAAAGATATGGTAGAGCTGTGTTGCAGTAGCTTGACTGACAATGGATAAATGATAACTGAATTCTTATTTTCTCACATAGTGTCTTGCTGGGTTCTGGAAGCTGCGAATCAGTTCGAATTTGAATGTCAAATAAGATGAACATTGACGAAGAATTTAGTTATCAACAAAACCATTTATGAGTACATTCAAATTTAAATAAAGCTAAATGGTTATCGTCTGAGGCTCAATCATAAAGATAAAGGCATGTGATCAGTGAATGGATAAACACAATAAGCCTTGATGATTATGAACTCATGGATGATTATATAAATATCGTTTCTTGATGGGAGAGGGGTTCGATTTTATTATTGCAACATACACGCTCTACTTTGCATGAGATTTTGCGTGATGGAGAGAGAGTGATTACATTCACTGTTAGTAAAAAAACAACCCACTGATATTACTGTTTTCTGAACTACATTGTAAGAATGTGATAGAGAGAGAAGCTACTAAACTTAGTCTCACTTGAAGTTCAACATCCAAGAAGGAGAAGATCATACGAATAATACCTTTGCATTTAAGTTCAGGTATATGGGCTCGTGTTTGCCCCTTGGTATTGTTTTATTTCTGTTTATTTGTACATGTTCCTTTCATAGAATCGTATGTGTAGGTTTGAAGACCCGAATCAAGGGTATTCGGCGTAGTTTTAGGCTAAGGTAAATTATAATATATGATTAAACCTCTAGAACTCTTCCATTCCTAGTAATATATATAAAACCTGTGTTTCTATGATATGGAACGTGTGGGCGAATTTGGCCCCGGATGCGTTCCTCCGTTTGTTCATTTGGAGTCATGATGTTTCTTTAAACATTTTAAATTAACGCAACACATTTTCGGAGCGACCACCTAGAATGAGAAAACTGTCAAAAGATTTGTATGTCAGATTTTTTGCAAGATAGAGAATTATGTCAATTTTTACAATTTCTTGCAAAAAAATAAATGCTTTGTGATAGTTTTTGAAGCCTGGAGTGGTCGAGTAAGAGAACTTTTGGTGACCAAAGATAACCTGTTTGGGCCAGCATCAGTTTCATTTTGATAGGAGTTAGTGCATTACAATATTGGAATAAGGGTTCTGTATTTTTTTGGTATATTATGTATTATGTTTTAAATCATATGGTCTTCTTTGCTTTTTTGTTTTTAATGATATATTTACATATGTGTAGTTAAAAGATTGAAATGTTTTATGATTATTTCCCTGTTTTGACCTATATCAAACTCTTCATGGAAAGCTTAATGCAATACAAAATTTGAATTAGGACTTAGTACTTTTTTTATTTTATAGTGTGTGATCTTTGATATTCTATTAATTTTTATTGTACTTTTTTTATATTTTTAAATGTTCATGGATGGAATATTTACCAATTTGGTGCTATTTTTTGTGAAGAGTCTAAAACTTTGAATCAAATTGATATTTTGTGAATATTTGATATCCAAATCAAATCTTATGGATATTATGTTATGTAAAATTATGTGATTATTTGGTTTAGATTGCTATCGTATTGTGTGATTTTTGTTATTTTGGATAACGAAATATAAAATATTATGAGATTTTTTATATTTTATTTGGTTTTCACATATTATGAAGTTTCATAATTTGATTGGTTTTTAGTTTATACATATTTGTACTGGTCTTTTCTAGTTTGTTATGTTTAATGCAAAGTTTTCATTTAATGTTCCGATTTTTTTCTTATGTGTTTTCTTAAAACTTTCTTCTTGTGTAGTTTTTAGGTTTGTTGATTAGGTGATACACTGTGACTTGTGAATTACTGTTACTCTTGAGTTGTGTTATAGGTCGTGACTTGTGATAATGTCTTTGTTGGGTGTATCTTTAGTTATCATATGAGATTGAATACACTCTGATAAGCGGCCAATGAATTGAGAGCATAAGAAGATAAGTGTTTAACTAACGCTGGATTGATGTCTTAACAGATAGTGGACAAATTATGTAAGCTCAATTGGTACAATTCTTGAAGACATTTGTTGAGGTATGCTCCTGATGTGATATGAAGAACATGATATGTCTAGGATTCGTCATATGAAGGCTACAATATGCCTTAGACTCTTATTCGTCGGTCAACCCATAGTGCCTTTGCTAACGACAAATAATAGAGGGAGTTGTCAAAACATCTCAGTTCTAGATAGATTCTAGGTTTCATATACTCCTAAGGCCCATATGTGCCTATCCACATGATAATTGGAGCAATCTGACACGGAATGACATACTTTCCAATCTAACGTCGGTCAAGTATGTGCATCTTGACTAACAATTGATGATAGAAGATACCAAACCATCTCAATTCGAGACAAACTCTAGGATACATATACTCCTAAGACCCATGTACGCCTCTCCACATGGTATTGGAGGAAGTTTGTTGTAGAACGATATACTTTTTAATCCATTGTCAGTCACATACGTGCATCCCGAATGATGATCGATTATAAGAGAACATCAAGTCATCTCAGTTCGAGACAAACTCTAGGATACATATATGCCCATGGCCAATTTACGTACATCCACATGATATCGGAGGAGTTTGATGCGGTGTGATACATTAAAGAAGTGTTTGACAGACTGACCATAAGAAAACCTCAACATTTGATATCAGTAAGAGATATATCCTTGTATATATGTTCCATGAGGCCTCATATGACACTAGTCTAAGAATTAAACAAGTTAGACATCATTTGAAGTTGGCTTAGCCCATCATCCGTATTCATTGGCGGTCAATATATGCTTTGACGAATGCCCTCAAACTTGATGTCTAGGAATGATTCAAAACTTTCGAGAATTCATATTTGAGGCATTATAACCCTCACCCCGAGATTTCACTTCATTCAGAGTTGGCTTAACCCATCGTATGTATTCATCGGCAGTTAAAGCCTTATAAAATGTCTTTCAGATAATAGTCAGGTGATCAAAATTAAGATTTAGCTCTAACTACGAGGACTTTTCTCATGGTTCCTGGACCATTGGACTTCTGACTTAATGCCTTGTCACCCATTAAAGTACATCATCATATTATTCTCTTAAGAGAAAGTGGCAAGCCTTGTAACAGTCATCACAAACACTATGCAAAAATCTTCACCGACGGTGAATGGTATCTCCTAATATGTAGGGAGTCTGGGGCCCAAATTTTGTGGATATTTGTGTTGTAGTACCCTCAAGAATATTATCATGGTCTATAATCCCTTGTGGTGGAAGCGGATGTATTCACAACCCTCTGATTTTACTGTTGTAATTTCTAGCAGAGAATGGTCAACTTTAACATATCATATCTCTCTCATATGTAGTCCATTTGACATAGGGCTTGGACCATTATGTTAATATCTGAGTTCCCTATCATTGATCCAATTTCATGGTTAATGGAAACATCATCAAAAGGCGGCAGCAGAAATACAAAGATGTGTCTATATAGTGTGTAACTGACTGACCGATGATGGATAAGAATAACCTAATCCCTCACACAGTATCTTTTCAAAAATTGGGAAGTCATGTGTTCAAATTCAAATATCGAATGGGATAAATACTAATCAGGCATATAGTTATCAACAAGGCCATCTGCAAGTGCATTCAAATTCAAACAAAGATATATATATTTATCATCTCGAGCTAAATTTATCCAGATAAAGATGAAAGATTAACAAATGGATATGCATCATGAGTCTTCATGATTATGAACTCATGATGTCGATATAAACCTCACTTTTTAGTGAGAGAAAAAGGACTGAGAGAGGACACACATGCAGTGAGGCTATGCCATTTTGTGTTATTATGAGAGAGAGAGAGAGAGAGAGAGAGATACCAAAGCGACTATATCTGTTGTCGGTTAGAGAACAGGCTATTTGCTTTGCCATTTTTTAATCTATAGTGAAAGAATCTGATTGAGAGAGATGAGTTGTTTAATCCAAAATCACTTGAGGCCTGATTTCTAAGGAGTAGGCGACAAACGATACCTGTTGGGTATGTGGCCTTTCAAAGCCTTAAAGCCAATAGTCTTACGTTCAGTGGGAGTTAGATAGAGACTGAATCTGGGTGCTTGGTGCACTGGGGCTTAGATTCATATACCCCGAGTATTTGAGGCATTGAGAGTATATGTTTTGAGAGTGTAAACTCTCAAAGATGTGTGAGGGTCACCTCCCAGTCAGGATTATAATAATTAGAATACTTTATAGTTAATGTGATAAGCCAGGGCTTAGAGAATCCAATCGAGAATAATAGAACCCGAGTATTTAAAACACTATACGCCCTGTATGGAATGGTCGGCTCATGGGACATGAGCCCGTATCCTAACACGAGACCGTGCCATGGTATATGCACCCACAGTCGTATGGGGAAGCCACTCTTCTATAGTATTATCCGACTTAGAAGAGCTAGTGCATATGTGCTTTGAGAGGACCACTGGATTTGAGTAGGAACATGTCCCACATGGGTGCACCAGTAATCCATTGAACCCCCGGTAACGGGAAGCTCTGGCTCAGCGACTTTGATATGACCAATTATGTGTCTCTACTATAGACTTTGGGTCGGCATGAGACGCTAGTGGCACGTCATTGGGGTTAGCCCAATAGAAGACTCCGACTAGTGTTATAAGTCTAGATATCTCATTTACTTTTAGCTCAAATTAATCTAAAATTGATGAGAAAAGATTTTATATTTATGAGAAATTGTGTAATAATGTTGATAAATCATTTAGATAATTTTTTAGATTTTTGGAGAATTTTTCAGATATTTTAAACAATAAAAAATGTGATTTTCAAATTTGTTTAACATATATACCAAATAAAGACATCCTACGGGGATGCCACATGGATCCCAAGTGGCCATAAGGATGCCATGTGGCACCCCCACTTCCCCACTAGTGGATGACATCATGCTGATGTCATATCCATGTGGGGGCCTATTTGTCATTAATTCTTTTGTTGGTATTATGTTATAACATGTTATCTTGTTATTTAAACGGTCATATATTATTATGATTAAGTTACATGTTTTTTTTTAGCTCATAGTGTCATTTTTGGCATGAGTGAAGTCATGGGATTTTGAGAATTAATTTAATTCATATTATTATCCACTTATGATTTTATAGCATGTGAGTATAACTTATGTGGTACCACCTTATGGGCTTGACCCATGTGAAACGTTAGTGTTGTTAAAATCCTATTGGTGGTGTCATAAGATATTTTATTCACTTCATAACGAAATTTTTTAAAAAAAATGTTTTTATCTTTTTTCGCTCAATCAACAACTAAAATGGGTGGAATTTCAGTTGTTCAACAACTGAAATGGCTAGAATTTCTGTTGTTTAACAATCGGAAATTTAAACATTTTGATTTTTGAAAAACCGATAAGTTTCCTATGAATACACAAAACATACAAGCATAAAGGAGGCTTTTTCTTGATTTTTTAGGGTTATTAAAAATTTGTATCCCCCCAATACAATGTCCTACGAACTTTTTGGTGCCCCAATACAATATAGTATCCCACAAAGTTGAAGAGTGTGGCTCTTTATCGGGTCTTGATTGGTACCTTTCTTACTCTTGCCTAATACTGTTGATGAATTTTGTCACAATTAATATAATATTATATTTTTGTATTACTATTTATTGCATAGTCTTGATTAATAAATATTTTTTGGTAAATATTGTTGAAGTTGTTTATTTGCATAAATATTTGTTGTTCGTATTAATATTTGTTGTTTTGGGTAGTTTATTAAACAATCGATTTATTTATTAATACTTTATGTTGATATATATAGTAGTACACTATATTGTATTTGATGTTTAATGTAAATATTGTTCAACTTGTTTGTTTATGTTAATATTTGTTGTTTATTTTGTGTTTGTATTAATATTTGTTGTTTATTTTGTGTTTGAATTAATAATTGTTGTTTATTAATTTATTGACTTTTTTAGTAGTACACTATTTTAATTTATTATGTAAAACTAACATTTTATGAACCCTATATAAGTTAGATATATGCAAATTTTTTGTATTTCTTGTTGTATTGAATTTTTGTAACATGAATTTTGGTATTCATTTAATACAGTAGCATTGACGATGATTATCGAGGGAGTGCAACTGGTATTTCGATGTGGGGGGTCATTTGAGACGAATCCAGAGGTCGGACGTGTTGTTTATAAAAGGGGAAAATTGAAGGTTATGAAGTATAATGAAAATAGTTCATTGGATGAACTAAAAAATCATTTTGCAAATCTAACATCGTATGTTCCAAACAAATTGGTTATTATGTACCACAACAAAAGCCTATCTAGTGGCCTTGAATTGATTGATGTAAATGATGTATCTTTTACTTTTGGAGGGGAGTCTTTGAGTATTGTTGTATATGTTGCCTCTGCAATAGAGCTGGAACGAAGATCTATGGAATTTCAAACGGCAGAACTTGTTGGTGATGGCCCATCTCCAAGGAATAGGTACATCTATAATTTATTTTTACCTCTCTAATTTGTTTTATTTAAATCTTTTATGTGCATAAATTGTTACTTAATCTTACACTCTATCGTTTGTCAACAGTCGGTGTAACGCTCTTTTGGTTGGTTAGCGACATTATGGACTATAGGATCGGACACTCGGCTTTACCAAACCTTGTACTTCTCTGAGGGCAACCCATTGACAGTATCCATTTCAATGACTGGTATCATGCGTTCATGTTGAGTCAACCGATGATGGATTTTGTCAGAATTTACATTTGTTTAATCTCACTGCCCACGTTGTCTACTAGATCTCTTACCAACATATATGGGATTTCTTGGAATGCCCTATTTAGCTCCAAACTACCGACACACGCGACATGACATATACGGCTCGGCAATATCGTTAAATATCAGGGTCGTTAAGCACATTGCGGTTTCGAATGCCTGCCGCCTATCATCTGAAATGGCCTTATAAGGCTTGAAATATGGATTCCATATTACCTGTTATATGATATAAAATCAAACATACGACATTCAGTTAATAAACAACTACAAATACTCAAATACAATTAGTCAATAATAAATTTTGTAATATTAAAGTACATACTAACCTCATTAGGTTGGAGGTTATCAAATTCTTATCTAATTGGAGGCATTAGGTTATGTGGATTGACATAATAATTCTTTGGTGGCTCCCATCTAATTGCATAAGGCATATTTGGAGAGATACTATGTGGTATGGGCCTCATATACATAATATGCTCATAAGACCAGCACTGCATTATATCAACATATGATAAGTGATTTTTTTTTTGGAAACTAATCTAAACTATTAAGCTTATGTCCGATACAAAAATAGAATTTACTTACATAAGAGTGGCTAAACCACTAAAATATCTTCGCTTGAAAGTACAAGTTTTTCCAAGGGAACGATAAAGATATGAAAGGGTTGCAGCACCCCAAACATATCTGCTGGATTATAGATAGAGCACCCAACCCAGATGCATTCACTAGCCCAACTTGCTCATCGGCTATATGCCACTTGTTTAATTGAAAACTCTTTTCATCGATTCTAATTTCTCTTTTTTCCTGGAATACAACAAATAGACAACATATGAATCACAATATATATACATGTACTTCCCGTATGATGTTTAAACAGACTACAATTTATTGAAAAATAACAAAGTAATGGAAAGAGCAGAAGAATATATATATATATATATATATACATGTCCTTCCCATATGAAATAGGAAGAATGTTCTGGATAAAGCTGCAACAAACTAGGGTCTTGAAGATTTCCTGGGTATCCCCCATCAGGATGTACACGATTCATATTCACTTAAACCCCATATGGTCACCATGTTAATCATAAGGTTACATATGCCAAACTTAACTGAATAACAAAAAAACAATAATGACATGCTATTATTAAATGAAAAAAATGATCAATTTTACACTATAACCTAGTGTTATGGACATAAAAAAACCAATTTTTTTGCACGCAAACAACCTAACTGTATAGCTTTAATTTGTGAAAAAAGAATATCTGAATCCCATGATGAAGTCTTGGACTCTATTCTCGCCAAAAGATAGAGGCCCAAATTCCCACAAACTTACCTCTTTTTAGTACAAAAAAACTCCATATTACAAGTGTATATTCGTGATGCACGAAATGTTAATAAAACTATATCAGGACAATGAGAAGCTCAAAAAGCCTCTATTCTATAAAGACTAGCTCGTGTGAGAAAAAAATACAATAATTTAAATATACATATATATAAATAGGGGTATATTTATAGCTATAATTCCAATTCATTAGAATTGGTGGCATGGGCAAGCTGCCCTCCTTGCCCATCCAAAGAGCCCCCATAGCGGGCGTCGCTGCCTCTGTTTCGGTGGTTGATTGTCCATTGTCGTCTTTTGGAGCATCTCCCACATGACCTGCACGTCTTTGTACCCGCACGTGTGCACCTCGTGCTGCAACTTGAGAAGACCTGGATTATAATTCCTCAAACCAATTAATGCATGTGTTTGTAACAACTTCCTCTCTTTCACATTTATTATCATTATTATTATGTATTTGAATGGCGGATCGGGATTCGTGTAGCCGACCCCTCGTGTAGCCGATCCCAATTAATTGAAAAAAGACAATGATGATGATAACGTATTTGAATTGTCATTAATAATAATTTTAATTTTTCAGGTACTTCTCTTGTTCTAATTTGTTGTCAGTAATTACTACTACGTCATAAATTTATCAAATCATACCGCAGACTTTGAACAATTTAACAACACATTCCTAATTTTGAATGGCCCATCACTCTCTCGATCAAATTTCAAACAATCCATCACCCTTGTTATCAAGTTTGGAAATTATTGGATGGATAAATATTAAATAGTTGACCTCACAATTGTGATTTAACACATTTCGTTATTTCTATTATATTTCTTTTCAATTTTTTTTATTTTTTGCTTTTTGTTTTCATGGAATTTGATCTAGAAACATACATTTCTCATAAAGTTGCTTTAAAAGGTAATATTCCTTTATTTATTTTTGGGTAAGCGAGGTCTAATGTTTTGAAAAGAGGCCAAGTTATCCTGCAACTTTTTTTTCCTCATTTATTGACTTTTTTGTTACATTTTTGGGGAAAAAAAAGAAAGAATAAAAGCCAGATTCACCCGCCATTCCTTTCAATAAATCATAAATTTTTCCCCTTGTGAATTTCTTACTGAAAATTATCTCAAGGGAGAAAACACCAATGAATTCTTGAACATCTCATCATCTTCCTTCACTCAAAGGGAAAAGAGAAGAAAAAGTAAAAAATGTGGGGGAAGAATTCAAAAAAAGAAAAGAAAAGAATGTAGTGGACAGGAAAGACTCACCGTTTCTCCTAATGCCGAGTCGAGTCGCTATGCCCATCCATAACCTTCTCATTGGCCCCACCATTCTTTGCCAGAGATTCTCCATTTAACTCGCCGATTAATCGCTCAAACACATAAGGATGATTCGATTCGATTTTTATTATTTCCAACACTACAAATGCAAAATGGAAGAACGTGGCAATCAATTAATCGACAAAAAATGGGCGATGAATTGAATTGCCACCAAAAGAGAAGGAAAGGATCGGCTCCGGCCACGGCTACAGCAACCCCTCTGTGGAGGAGGAGAGGAAGGCATTTTATTGTGAGCAATTCATGCATTAGATTTCTGCAACGTGGCGGTCAAGCAGCCAGGTCAGCATCCTCCTGTGTCGTGGGTTTTCCACCATACACGTGTTGTCGGTGGGGGCAGCGTGAGGTTTTGGAGGTGGACGCGGAGGGATTGGAGCGTCCGCCGCTTTGTCGTTGTCATTGCACGTGTGAGAAAGGGAAGGTCTATTTGTCGCATCATTGCACGTGTGAAGTGGGATTTTAGAGGGAAAGAAGATGCCATCAAGGCATTTGTCTATTATATTTTGCCTCTCTATCTTCATTTCATAGTTACTTGGGGAGATTTTATTTAACTTTGTCTTTATATTTTCTCTTGCTATGATTAGGGCAAGCTTTTTATGTTTCCCCTATAGCATAAACATTGTATAATTCCCTTTATCCAACCGTCTATTCTGAATGGAGGACTAAGATTGCCCCAATCACAATGTTACGTCTCTACAATATTTTATTTTTAATTTTTTTTATAAACTATTTTGATACCAAATTTTGGACGTCCAATCCTCTATTAAGCTCGCACTAGCGAAAAATATAAAAAAAGTATTTCTAATAAAATAAAATGATCAAAATACCTTTGAAAGATTCAAGGGGTATTTTGGTCATTATATTTGATCGAAAAAATATTTTTAATATTTTTTATAGGTACACCCCAATGAGAAGATGACCCATGCCAAATTTCATGTTCATACAATTTTGTATAAAAAAAACTAAAAATAAAATACTTTGAGACGTCGAATCTAAGATCAAATTGAGTAGCTCTCTTGGTCAAAATTTGACAGCTGTATGGTAGGGGAAGCTGCAGGGGAATTATAGAAACATTTTATTTCATAGTTACTTGGGCTAAATTTTCAAATGAATTGATTTAGGGTATGTTTGGGTACATGGATTTTAAGGCATGGATCTCTAATATATTGGATATTGCCAAAATCTAACGTTTGGATTGTTTAATGATTAGAATACTTAAAATCAAGAAAATCAAAATTATGAAAATAAGGCCTACTTTTCCATGATTTCATTTCCACACCAAACCTGTTTTTTTGAATTTTCAAGGTCTGTGGATTTCACTCATGGGCTCCCTCAACCCAAAACATAGGGAACATTGGTAGGTATGAAACTTTTAGGGAGAGAAAGTACCTAATTTTTTTTAAACAAAGAAACTATTTCAAAATATTTAGAGAGAGAAACTATCTCAAATTTTAACTTTTAGAGAGAAAAAGTATGTTAAAATTTTAGAGAGAGAAAGTACCAAACTTTTTTAGAGAGATAAACTATCGCAAAATTTTAGAAAGGGAAACTATCTCAAATTTTAAGTTTAAGAGAGAAACTATCTCAAACTTTTATGTAGAGAAACTATTTCAAATTTTTTAGAGAGACAATTTCAAATTTTAAATGTTAGAGAGAGGGGTGAACCCTTTTATAAGCCATGGACGGACAAAACTATGTCAAATTTTAGAGAGAGTACCTAAAAAGTCTTAGAGAGAGAAAATATTCTTAAAATTGTAGAGAGAAAGTATTCTTAAAATTTTACCGGGAAAGTATTCTTAAAATTTTAGAGAGAAATTATTATAAATTTTAGAAAAATAAACTGCTAAAAAAAAATTTAGATTGGAAAATATCTCAAGTTTTTGAGAGAGAGAAACTATCTCGAATTTCGAGTTTTAGAGAGAAACTATATCGAATTTTGAGTTTTAGAGACAAAAAATATATTCAAATTTTAGAGATAGAAATTATATCGAATTTTAGAGAGAGAAACTACCTACAAATTTTGGAGAGAGAAACTATCGTAAAATCTATGTTTTAGAGAGAAAGTATCTTAAAATTTTAGAGAGATAAACCCTATCAAATTTTAGGTAGAGAAGTAAATCAAATTTTTAGAGAGAGAAACAATCTCAAAAAAATTTAGAAAGAGAAACTCTCAAAATTTAAGTTTTAGAGGGAGAAAATGTCTCAAATTTTAAACTTTAGAGAGAGAAACTATATCAAATTTTAGAGAGACACTCAAAATTTAAGAGAGATAAATATTTTCAAACTTGAAGTTTTAGAGAGAGAAAGCATATTAAAATTTAAGAGAGTAACTATATCAAATTTTAGAGAGAGAAAGTACATAAAACTTTTTAGAATGAGAAACTATCGCAAAATTTTTAGAGATAAATTATCTCAAATTTTATCTTTTAGAGAGAAAAAATATCTTAAAATTTGAGAGAAAAACTATCATATTTTAGCTAGAGAAAATACCTAAAAATGTTTAGAGAGAGAAACTATCTCAAAATTATTGAAGAGGGGAACCATCTCAAGTTTTAAGTTTTAGAGAGAGAGTCTTAAAATTTTAGAAAAAAAAACTATATTAAATTTTAAAAAGAGAAAGTACCAAAAACATTTAGAAAGAGAAACTATCTCAACATTTTTAAACAAACAATTTCAAATTTAATGTTTTGGATAGAAAGTATATTAAATTTTAGAGAGGGAACCCATATCAAATTTTAGAGAGAGAAACTATCTCAAACATTTTATAGACACACTATCTCAAATTTTGAGTTTTAGAGAGAAATTATGTTAAAATTTTGAGAGAGAAAAATGCATCAAGTTTTGTTACTAAACAATGGACATGGAAGTGATTGAAAGGAATCCATTAATTTTATATAGTTTATCCAAACACGAGATTTGAGGAATCCATGACAAAAATCCTTGATATTGAAAATCCATAGATTTGGTTGGATTGCAAATATTGAATATTCCTAATTTCCTGCTATCCAAATGGGCCTTTAAAAGTTATTGGAATTTATGTCAAAACCGTAAATGCTATTTGGATGTCCTCCCACCGCAGGAATCTTTCTTTTTTGCTTGAAGATTTATTTGGACCTTTTAAGCTTTTTTTATGGAAATATAAATTCTATGAAAATAGGTGGAATTAACATTTTTGGGAGATTGAAAGAGAACCACGAGCCTCAAAAACTTGTGGTAAGTTATATTTTATACTGTTGGCTAAGATCTGAGGACAGCCTAAAAGAGGGATTTCAAACCTAGATATGTAATAATTTTATATAGTTATGGTAACATATTGTTAAATATTATAACTATAATTATTTATATATTATAGTATATAATTAACATTAGTTACATGTAATAATTATAGTAATTATATACATCATGATTATAATTAATTATATATTATTATATATAAGTAATGAAAAAAAGTTTATATATGGTTGCAACCTTCAACTGTAGAAATACAGATGCACCTCAAAAATTCATTGGAAAAGTTTTGTTTTAGTGTTGAAAAATCGTCTAATTGATCATCTTGACATCGAGATGTATGAATGTATATAAAAAACTAATGTTCGCAAAATCGAACTGGAACGGTTAACCGGACATGGGCCTAGAAACGGTTTAACTGGCCTAATCGGTAAACCAACCGATTCAATTACTCTAACCAGGCAAGTCTCTGACGGTCAGAAAAGTGTTGGAAACATATAAAAACAAAAAAAAAAAAAAATCTACTAAAATATGCAAAGTATATAAAGAATGATTAAAACAAAACATATTCAAATGAAGTTGAAAATTAATGACAAAACTGAATTTTAACCCATTTTATATTTTCCAAGGGCTATTTTTAAAATTTTCTAAAAAGATGAGAAAATATAAATGTGAGTATTAATGACCAATTTTTTTTTAATCTTTATTACAATGTAAAGAATATTTTAAAAATGCATTACAAATCAAATTCCTTACTTTTTAGAATTTATTTACATTTTTTTGATTTTTTTTTTAAATACCGATTGATCACCCTAACTGGGAGGTTAGTGGTTAGATCGGGCGATTTTGCGAATGATAAAAACAAAATATTTTGAGTCCCATAAATAGTGCATCTTGCAACACATTATCTAGACCATCCACTTTCAAGATTTTCATGTGTTTATAGATCTACTTGATTTTAACCAATTTTGAAGTTTAAAATTTTCTAATTAGATATAAAAATAGATTTTCAATTAATCCCAATAATTTTTTTGTAATGGCCCGAAATTTCCCGAAGTATTGGTAGAGTGTGCGGCTAGGCACAGGCAGGCGAATGCACGTCGGTGCGATGCAATTAGAGCGCACGCGCGGGTAGACGAGTCTGCGAAGAGCGCGGGAGGAGGTGAGTGTGCATTTGGGAGCGGATGATCGAACGTGCAGTTAGACGCTGGTGAACTGACGCGCTGTTGAGCGCGGGTGAACTAACGCGCTGTTGAGCACGGGCGGTTGAGCGAGCGATAGAGAGCACGATTGGTTAAATGCGTCGTTGAGCGCAGCAAGCGCGCAATTGAGCGCGAATGAACTGATGCACTGTTGAGCGCGGGCGGTTGAGTGCACGATAGAGAGCACGATTGGTTAAATGCGTCGTTGAGCGCAGCAAGCGTGCGGTTGAGCGCGGGCATATGTGTGCACTGATTTGCGAGGATGGGCGAGTGCACGAGATCGTGTGCAGGTGGACATGGCGCTGTTGAGCATGGATGGATGAACGTGCTAGTGAGAGCGGGTGGTTGGATGCGCATCAAGGACGCGGGCCGATGAGCGCGCCGTTAGGCGCAGGTGGTGTACGGTAGTTAAAGGAGTTCCTTCCCTCTCATGTTCTCTCTCTCTCTCTCCCCATGCATATGTGCCATATGGCACATGCATGCTGCACCCACAATCGTTATGTCTCCCATATTTGCTTCTTCTCTCTCCTCTTGCATGATACTTGTCAATTGCATGCTTCCATCCCATGATGATGTCTTTCATGCTTGCCCTTCTCTCTCATCTCATGCATGCTCTCTTAGATGCCAAGTGGCAATTGCATGCGGCCACCACCCAAGCTTACTTATACCCCCTTCTCACCCATCCCTTTGGTTTGGTCTTTCTCTCTACTCACTGCATTCTCTCACCCACGTTCTCCCCCTCTTGCCTTAAGACTTTGAGCTTTGAGACCTCTCCCAGCCTTAAGCCCTTAAGTTTGAACCCAATCTTGTGGAGCTTGGTGGTTGAGGTGAAACTTGTGAAGAACTTTAGAGTTTCATTTGGTGTAAAGTTAGTGGATTTAGTTTCCATGTTTTAAGTTTTAGATTGATGCATGTTTACTTAGCTTATCAAAACGTGAAATCTAAGAATGAATATGGGTGTGGATGTATGTTACTGATATCCAGCTAGAATGTGCTCTGTTTTCCAAAACTGTGGCTTGGCTCCGGTTTGAAAAATTGCTTGAGGATCCTATATATCTCCTTAGATCATGAAATTTTGTGAAAACTTAGCTCATTGAGTCTCATTTATCATGGAAAAGACCTCTTATTAATATCCCTTTTAGTTTAAAAGTTATTTACCATTTTCTGAAGCATGTCAGATTTGTGAAATGAAATTTTAAGGATTTTATATATTTTTGTATGGGGCTTTTCACTTATCAAAACATATCAGAATGGGATCAAACTACTTCTAAATGAAAGATAAATGAATATAGTTTGAAAATAATTTCGGAATCATAATTAAATTCCTTGTGGTTTGATAGTTATGCTTGTTTTCCTATAAGTATGTCATCCTAGGTTTTCTGCGGTAAAAACATGAGCTTTGTTCAAGAACATCAAACAATTTGGCAAACTTTAACCCCAAATTTGAGGGCCCCTTCACAAAAGTTGTGTTTCCATGAGCCTAAAATATTATAAAAGTTGTCTCAGGTCCAAATGAATCTTTTATCTCATGATATGTCTTTATAAGTGGATTGTGTTCACTGTGAAAAACCAGAAAAATGACATGATGATGTCTTTGAGCTAATGAGCCTAATGATATGATTATATGCATAGCATGCTTTGGACATGTTGATGTTTCATATGAACCTGCATTTGTTATGATATGTGAGCATGTTAATCTATTGCTAATGTGAGATGAATGCATGATAATGAGATACGCTCTATTATAATATGAATGTATTTAGTAAGACATGCTCAGTTATGAAATGAATGCATGATAATGAGGCATATTCTATTTTGAAATGAAAATATGCTTCGTTATGAAATAAAGTATGCTATGTTATGATATGGATGCATGTAATAAGACATGCTATGTTATGATACGATATGCACATGCTCTGCTATGATATGTACATGCTCTGGTATGATATGAAAGCAAGCTCTGTATGATAAGAAATGTATATAAGGAACTATGCAATGGGTTATCCATTGGTAGTGTAAGATGATATGATAAGAAATGTGTGAAGCACTATGCAATGGGTCATCCATTGGTAGTGTAAGATAATATGATAAGAAATGTGTGAAGAAATACGAAATGGGTCATCCATTGGTAGTGTAATATGATATGATAAGAATGTGATGTGAAGCACTACGCAACGGGTCGTCCTTTGGTAGTGTAATGTGATATGATAAGGAAGTTATGCCAGTAGTTGAGATTTTTCCCTGAATCCCTATGATAGGACGAGAGTTAGGATGTAAGTCATATGGGAGGATCGCGCCCCCTAATATATGTGTATGACACTACGCAATGGGTCATCAGTTAGTGGCGTAATGCCTTCCAGCTAAAGAACAATTGAGGGTCGTGTCTTGCAAGACCTCCACCTATCAAAAGTCCCAAAGCGCGTTAGAGACCGTGTGTGTGTGTGAAGGCATTACGAAATGGGTCATTGATTTGTCATTGTTTTTCCTCCTAAGTGATGGCAGAAGTCCTAAGCAATGAGATTGGGTAGGCTTGGTGGATAGGGCTTGTACTTCGAGAGTAGGTGAACTAGTCAGTGAGGTAGTATTTGTTGATTTAGTTTATAGAGTTAGTATTTGTTGATCTAGTTTATGCTTGCTTGATCTGTTAAGATTTGCATGCTTGAATGATATGATATCTAGTTTGTTATTGCTCGACTATGAAATGAATCTTGCACGACACATTGCTAAATATGATTTGGGCACATTGCTACATGTCTGTAAGACTTACATTTTGCTTGTTATATACTTGCTTGATAATGTTGATCTGTTATGATACTTATGCCAGAATGATATGATTCTGAATAATCAGATTGGTTATTTCTTCACCATGATTATTGTTATCGATATTGTGCATAGGAAGGAAAGCATGACATATTGATCTATTTAGAGTGATAGCCGCTGGGTTTTGGAAGGGCGTTCTGGTGTTCGCAGTTGGAGCCCCGTACTTCTTGTGGAAGCTTCTTTTTAGCTTGTATGTTTTAGATAGCAGTTTGGCCATATGGTTCAATTTGTGTGAATTTATGTAATGTTGTTGGGCCTTTGTGCCTTGGACTCTTTTGTAACATTTTGGAATAACCATATGAAATTTTGGGACTTGGTTTTCTAGTAACTTTGTGGGTTGCGTGCTTCGTGTTTTGCTAGTTTGGTTTTTATTTCGTGGTTGGCTTTGATTTCCATCTTTTCAAAGTGTTGAGCGCACTTCCACTTGAGAAAAGGAATTGAAAACAAAGAAAATACCAGATGAATTGAAGAAAAGTATTGTGGTATGTATTTATAAGAAGCCATGAGACATAAAGTATTGTGCAAATTATCGAGGAATCAAACTCAGGAGCCACACTATGAATCGGTTTCGAGCGAGTGATTGAGCAACAATTAAGGCCTGAAACAAGTGTATCAGAAAACTACTTTGGTTTCATGCCAATGACGCCAACAACTAAGACTATTTACCAACTTTGTTAGTTGATAGAGAAGTTTAGAACTAAGGGAAAAGACATCTACATGGTCTTTATTGATCTAAAGAAAGCCTATGATAGAGTATCTCAATATTTGATTTGATGGGTATTGAAAAAGAAAAAAGTCTTCATACACTACAACAACTTGGTAAGAGATGTATACCACGGAGTGCTAACAAGTGTATGAACAACTAATGGAGAGATGAGTGAGTTTTTAGTAACCATGGGTCTACATCAGGGGTCAGCATTAATTAAGCCCATACCTCTTTGTCTTAGTTATGGACAACTTAACTAGGCCCCTACAAAATGAGGTATCGTGGTGCATGTTGTTCACAAATGATATAGGTACTGTGGTGCATGTTGTTCGCAGATGATATAGCTTTGATCGATGACATCCGAAATGCTGTCAACACAAAAACAAAACTTTGGAGGGATGCTCCAGAATCTAAATTTATTAAAATTAGATGAACTAAGAAAAATTATATGAAATGCGAGTTTAAATGAGAAAAGACTCTGATGATGATGATGCAAATATAATTATAGTCAGTATATATAATTAATTAATATAATAAGTAATTTTAATATTATAATAGATCATCATCATTGTTTTAGCCTTTTCCCAATTAAATGGGGTCGACTACATGAAATCATAGTTCTTCATTCTGCTCTTTTAAAGGTCATATCATCAGTGAGGCCATAAGTCCTCATATCTTTTAGACTACTCCAACCACGTCCTTTTGGACCTACCCCTTGCCCTTTTTAGTGTTTCCACTTGAACTAACTCACACCTCATAACAGGTGTCAGCGCCACATATGGCCATCCCACCTATGTCTACTCTTTCTCATTTTATCGCCTATTGGTGCCACACCTAAATTCTATTCCTTCTTGTATTGCCACTCATCCATTTCGAATAGATTCATTTTGAATTCTATTCCTTCTTGTATTGCCACTCATCCATCTCAACATCGTCATCTCCACTATACTCATCCTATGAGTATATATTTTTTGTCAGCCCAACATTCTGCCCTATAGAGAAAAGATGGTCTCACTGCTGTCTTATAGAACTCGTCCTTCAACCTCATTGGTATGTGGCGATCACATAAAATTCTTATTGCATATCTCCATCGCCCATCCAACTCTAATTCTGTATGCGATATCTTTCTCGATTTCTCTATTTTTCTGGATTATTGACCCAAGATATCAAAAGTGCATTATTTTTTATATTTCCTGATCATCAATCTTAATTACATCCTCATCTCTACTCCTATGATTATTAAACTTGCACTGTATATACTTTGTTTTAGTTTGACTCATTTAAAACCTTTGGATTCTATAACATCCCTCCAAAGTTCTAACTTTGTGTTGATGTCTTTTGGGTCTCATCAATCAAAATTATGTTGTATGTGAACAACATGCACCACAATACTTCATCTTGTAGGTGGCCAGTTAAGTCATCTATAATTAAGATAAAGAGGTACAGGCTCAATGCTGACCCTTGATGCAAACCTATTGTCACTGAAAACCCACTCATCTCTCTACTAGTTGTTCGTACACTAGCTAGAGCTCTATCGTATATATCTCTCCTCGAGTCGTTGTCGTGTCTAGAGAGGTCTTTCTTTATCAACACCTACCAAATCAAATCTTGAGGCACTCTGTTATAAGCTTTCTCTAGATCAATAAATATCATGTGGAGGTCTTTTTCCTTTACCTAAACTTCTCAATCAGTTGCCTAAGTAGGAAAATAACATCAGTTGTTGACTATCATGGCATGAAACTAAATTTGTTTTTTGATACACTCGTTTGATGCCTTAATCATTGCTCAATGACTCTCTCTAAGAGCTTCATAGTATGGCTCATATGCTTGATCTCTCAATAGTTTTTACAATTCTGTATGTCTCATTTATTCTTGTAAATGGGTACCACAATACTTTTCCTCCATTCGACTGGCATTTTTTTCTTCTCAACACCTTATTGAACTTTGTCAGTCAATCAATACCAATTTCATCCATACACTTCCAAACCTCAATTGAAACCGTGTGGTTCTAAAGCCTTTCTATTTTTATCTTTTTAAAGCTTCTTTCACTTCCGACATTCTAATCCTATGAATAAGTCTATGACATGCCCATCACTTGTATCAACAGTCCCTTAGAGCTAGATCAACTTAATTATTATAGATTATAATAATATTTACTCGCGGATATGTGTCGATCTTAGAGACAAATCAACTCAAATCTTTTGTGGAATGAGTTAATTTTTTTCAATCAATATTGATCGAGGTCGCTTAAATTATGGGTTAGAAACATTACAGATTCGGGTTTTTTTTAGTCCACTAGTGGCACCAGCTCCAAATCCGTGCATAATGCCTTAAATTTTACTAAATCTACAAATAAATAAACTTTTAGAAAAAATTAAATAAAGTATAAAAATAAAAGAAATAAATAAATAAAGGTAAATAGAAGAGAAATGAAGCTTGCCAACATGAGAAACCGGGAGTTGAGGCCCGTATCAGGACTGCAAGTTGATTTACACCTTCTAATGCTTTCTTTTCACTTCTTGAAACAAGACTTTAAGGTTTTGAATCTAGGAGAACTTGTTCCTAGGATTTAACCATGATTTTTGATAAATTTTGGGAGGATTTGGGCTTAGGGGCTTTATGCTAAGGCTTTCTACGGTTTTTCCGTATTTTCTAAAGGTTTTCATTAATTTTCCAGGAATTTTAGGATTTTTTTATTTTCCAGGTATTTTGGATGAATGTCCTATTTTTATAGGATTTTCTAAGATTTTTCTAATTTTATAGGATTTTTTCTATTTTTCCAGACTGGTTTTGCTAATTATTTAAAATTTTTGGGAATTTCCTAATTATTTGGGAATTTTTCTAAGGATTTTCAAGGGATTTTTCAGTTTTTTATCTAGAAATTTAGATGGATTATTTATGATTTTTGGCAAGGTTCATTTAAAATTAATTGATCTACATTTTTCGGAATTTTCTAGAATATTATGATAAAAAACAACCTTAAATCCAATCAAAATAGGAGTTAAACATATTTTAGTTCGTCTAGGACCCGTCGGGCTATGTGAAACGTGGCCTGACACGCATAAAGTCGCATGTTAAGCGCGTGACACTTGTCGAGTCATGTATGGGGACTAAAATGTTATTTTCTATACAATTTTACCTAGGCCATAACCATAAGTCCGATTCAAGTAATTCTTAGACTGTTGGAAATCTTGTGACCTCATAGATAATGTGGAACTAAATTTGGTCAAATTTAAGTTGCTTTTGAAGGATTTATAAGGCCAAGACTTTAGGGTCTTAAATTCAGGTGTTTGAGTGTTAAATTGGTGTTCGGGTAAGTTTTCGGGGTTCATAAGGCTAATGGGTGTCTAATATGACTATTTGAGGGTATTAGGTTATGTTTTAGGTAACTTTAAGACAATTATAAGGGTTCAAGTTCACTGTAGCTAAGCATAGTGTGATCTTGAGGATTTAGATCCAGGGCTTCTAGGAATCCTATTAGCCAAAATTTCTAAGGGGGTTTCTACAGTTTGCCCCTCTTTAGAATTTTCTTGGGATACCGAGGGAATGAAAATGAAGTAGACTCCTGAAACATGAAAGAAATAAAATTAGAAATCATCCTTTTGACTGACTAATACCCTATAGGAACTTTATCAACTTTTGAACAAATCACCTTTTAGAACTTTAAGGACTCCACATTCTCCAACAAATTTGGAGCCATTAGAGTCTAAGGCATCCAAAGAGATAAAGTTCCTTTTTGGACCTGGAACATATCTCACATTAGTCAAGGTTCTCATAACTCCATTATATATAGTTATAGTCACTCTCACTCTCACAATATCAGCGGTCTTACAAGCCACAACATTCCACGTCAAAACTGATCCACCATTAGGGTTCATGTATATGGTAAAAACAATCGCGATGGAGACCTATATTATAGGAACATCCCGAATCATGAACCCATAAGTCTTTAGAGTAGTCGAGATTGACAACACACTATCTGTTCCATTTTTTGAGTTTCCATCAATAACATTGGCGGCAACATAGGCTCATTTTCTTTATCTTTCAGTTTCTGACAATCCTTCTTAATGTACCACTTTTTCTTATATTAAATAGTAATGAACATTACTTTTTCTGGTCAGATTTGGATCGGGACTTGCCTGGACCTTCATATCCCTTTTCATTTGAGTTAACATATCTCCTTTTACTTACTATGTCATTTGCATGTGCTTGAGCATTACCCTATCTCTTCCTCAGATCATTCAAGAGAAGAGTCGAGGTTACATCCTTAATCTCTATAATATCTTTCCTCTAAAGCATTGACGTGACAAGATGCCCATACGAATGAGGGAGTAGGGACAACCAAATTATAGCCTTATCCCCATCTTCTACATCAACACTAATGCTCAATAATTCATAAATTTATTTAATTGATTAAGGTGTTTATGGATATCTGTGCATTCATTTAAGTGTAAGGAATGTAACTGTTTTTCAAATACAATCAATTCATGTAGGGCTTTATCATATACAAATTTTCAAGCTTCAACCAAAGACTGAATCGTAATTGACGATGTTAAACACCACTTCGCTCATATTAAGTAGTGCTCATAGTCCTCAGATCTAAGTCTTCCCAATCATAATTTGATATGGATTCTGGTTTCTTTGACTTTCCTTTCAATGCTTCGTTTAATCCTTGTTGCAATAGCAAATCCCGAATAATAATTTTTTGAATTTTGAGATTATTTTAGCCATCAAATTTCTCCATTTTGAACTTTGCATTTGTAACCTTTCCTGCCATACTGACAATCCCAAACTAGGCTATGATACTACTTATTGTACGCAGAAACTGATGATTTTTAGCAAATAATGAATGAGAAAATAAAACTAGCAACAAGCAAGAAAAATAAAACAAGTTAGAAATAGTACAAAAAAAAACTTGAATTTTACGTAGTTTGTCATAGATGAGACTATATCCGTGGGCAAAGACGATTGGTGGTTTTCCACTAATCTATGAAAGAAAACTACATGATGACTCTTACCTGAGAGAACCAGTGGTACAAACTCAAACTCTCATAATACTGCTCTCTACACTTCCTCTTTTTACACCTAAACACAACTCCCTCTTTGTCATATTTGTTTATCTCTTTACAAAAAAACCTAAATAGAGAAAAGAAAAGATCTCATAGACACCCACATGTGGCCTCCCCAACTTTTACCATCGTTTTAGGATTTTTAACATCCACTATCCAAATCCAACTAGGCTTTATCAAGAATAAACTCCTAAATAATAGTAGGTTATTATAAGAATCCCAAATTAATAGGAAACACCCAAAAAATAGGAGACCCCAAAATTAAGGAAACAATCCCTTTCTCATTTCTTAGTTTCAAAATGCTCAATTTCTTGTTATTTTCAGAACTCCAAATGTTGAAGATGTTCTAACTTGGAGAAGTTTCAAAATTTTGTGTTCGTATTTTCAAAAACTTTAATCATTTTGGTTCAAGTTGTAAGCCTAGCATCACTGTCTATTTTCTAAATTTCTCCCTATTGACAAAAATATTTTCAAAAAACAAGGAATAGGACCAAAGCCTTGAAATGATACCAATTGTCCCGTGCTCAATAATCTCCTTTGATTCTAAGAGACTTTTGTCAAAGATCTTTAATCACCCTTAGGAGCCTATAACCTCATAATTTACATCCCCAGCATTTCTTAGGATATCCTACCCACTCACTAGGAAGAGCAAGAGGAAAGTGAACTCTGAAAGAAAAATCAATTTCATCTCCATTTTATTCATTTCATTTTAGATATTAAAACTCAGAATTGGTGAAACGACATATACTTCATGCAAACATTCCAGAGAATGCTCAATCTCCTTAATGCAAAAATTCCTAGGCGAGCTGAGATAGGGCAGCAATCAATGTGTTGATGGACCTAGTAGGATAACCATTCTTTGAGCAATAGTTCTAAGTTCTTTAGTTTATTTCATTTCATTTCATTTTGTCTATAGGTATCTACATCTTTGCCGCCTGCTATCCCTGGAAGGGCGGGGTACGCCAAAGACAAGCAACTGTGAATACCTCATTTGGTATTAAGATTCTCCTCAATTTCTAGATAATAAGGCATAGGAAATGACCCCTAAATTCATGGAAAACCATTTAAACATCTACGGAACACACTAGCATAATACATTGTAGAATCAGTTATCAGACTATGCGAGACTTGCAGCGTAGAAGGCATGAAAATTGCTTTACAGGGTGCGTGTGGCCAGTTATTTGCTCGTGATTGGCTCAGATAAGCTTTCTTCTAATTTCTCATTGTTGTTTGCCTATATAAATTCTCATTTTCGACACCCAAGGGGTTGGCTCTCTTAAGAAACCCTAAATCCCTAAGCTGACCAAAACTGAAAACCCTAACCCTAGTTCTTTAGAAGCCTTACCTTGGTTCATCCATGGGAACCAAAAATCCTAGATTTCTAGGAAGCCATGGCTACCCAATCTCATGAAGAAGATCATCATTTCATCAAGCCCCAATGCCTTAAACCCTAGATTTTTAGGAGCCTCTTCATCTCATCTCACTTAAGATCAAGGTAATCAATTATTTAAGAAGAAAAGCAGGATGTAATCATGGCTACTATTCCAAGTGTTGGGCCAGGAAGCCCCGACGGTTTGTAAGTCCGTTATTTTTCTTTTAGTCGTAGTTTTATTACACTTTTCTTTTAGTTTTTAGTATTCCATTGTTTCTTGTGTTTTATCTAGGTATTCTCTTGATTTTGATGAGTTTTCAACTGACACTGACGATCCAAAGAGGATTCGGTCTTTCAGGTGAAATATGATTACTTTGGGTTGGGATTCGACTTGGCCCCACTTAATCTTAAATAGCTGAGTGTACAACGAGTTTGCGCTAGATCTGGTATCAAATCAGGCCCAGATTCAATTATATATAAATATCCTCAATCGTGGGTTCTTTTTAAAAAATTGGGTGGTCCAATGTTTGAGTTATGAGACTTGCCTAATTTAAAATTCTCTTTTAGGTTTTTTAATATGGTTCGGTGCATTTATATATAT
>NW_006498073.1:164240-228497 GCF_000471905.2 Amborella trichopoda | reverse complement strand
TAACTACTACGGTAAAGGTTAAGTTTAAGTTTAAGTTAAACTTAACTTAACTTAGTATTATACTCGACACTACAGATAGTAGTAGTATAGTATATACTATCTCTCTCTCTCTCTCTCTCTCTCTCTCTCTCTCTCTCTCTCTNTATATATATATATATATATATATATTGAGTTCCAGAAATAGAGCATCTCGCAACACATTATCTAGACCGTCAATTTACAAGATTTTCATATGTTTATAGATCTACTTGATTTTAACCATTTTTGTAGTTCAAAATTTTATAATTACATATGAAAATAGATTTTCAAATAATCTTATTACTTGTTATGATAAAATTTGAAGGTGCACCTTAATTGGATTGTTTAAGGTTACAACCTTATAGAAACCGCACCCTTAATTAATTTTTTATTTTTTTTTTGAGTCTTGCCTATTTTCAAGCTTTTGCTTTCATTTTATGTCCTTAAAAAGGATTTCTCAGGAAAAAGGTAGACCGTGAACTTCTGTAGAAGAACCCCAAGAGTAAGGATAGCAACGGGCCAGGACAGCCGTGGCCCTGGCCTGGCTCTTATATTTATAGTGCCGGGCTGGGCTAAGCCAAACCAAGCCGAACTGGCCTTGGCCCGGCCGTTTGTGGCCGAGGCCCTACTTTTGTTTTGGGCTTGCCGCCCTACCAGATTTCCCACCAGGGAGTTTCAACTTTACGAAACCAGCCAAACTGCCATGTTCTGTTCATGTGTACAGAATTTGTGCTTCAATTATTGAAATTTTGAGGGCCCACCTTCTTACAGTTGTCTGTGGACCCTCATGTTTCAAAAGTATTTGCCAAAGGAAAATGTATCATTCCTTTTTTCCACCGTCCATTTGAATGAAAGTCGAATCTCATCCTTTCGAGATGGAGTCCACTTTCAAGAGACGTAGTGATTTTGGAAATGGCCACGGCCGCAAACTTCTGTAACCTTTAATAAACCATAGTACATGACTCCCACGTTTAAATATAAAGTAAAAAACAATGACTAAAATAAGACTGCCGCGGGAGTAGAATGCAAGTTTACTCCCTCGGATAAAACCCCATCTAGAGTTAATTTCGGGACCTTAAATTTGGAGATGTAACAACTTCAACTTATAAATTACCTTTAATAAAAAAACATTTCCTAATTGTACCCTTTATGAAAGAAATAATGTTTTGAGATTGAATAAAAGACTATCCATTTATTTTTTAAATGGTGCGATCCAAGTGTTAGCAAACTTGAATTTAAATTTTTTTTTGGAGAATATTGATCTAGTAATTCATAAGTGATTACAACATATCGTAAAAAAATCCTCCCAGGTAAACCTTTGAACTGGGGGAGTAGAGCTACACTATTCTGCTTTTTCTTTTTTTATTCACCCACTCATTATTTGTTTAGGTTTTTCATTTTTTACTCTCTTTTTTTAATATTTGTTAAGGTTTTGATCATATAGACCTTAGGCAGCCGTTGTGATCTCTCTCTCTCATGTGTGTAATAATGACCGTTGAGGCCATGTGCCACCCTAAACAAAGTGAGGAACATTGAACCTTGTAAATGTTTTTCTTAATCTTGTCCCCTATGATTCTTAGAAAAAAGTGAGAGAAGATGGTTAAAAAAACCATGTATTGTTATTCAAGTATCACAATCACCTTCAACTTTTCCTTTATTCCTACAATTGACAACTATGCACTTTCCTTTTGAAATAATCTCTTTCCTTTCTCAAACTTGCTATCATATCTCCAATTGCTTGCAAAAGAACTTCTCAAAAGAGAAACAATGGTTATCAGGCATTAGATGTCCAACTAGATTAATGTAGTTTCATCAAGAATTCTTACAGAGTATCTCTTGTACTAGGACTTTCCGCTTTTGTAAATAGAGCAGAATGATGGATCAGGATTTGCCGATCTCAATTAATTGAAAAAAAAGCTATCATGATAATAATGATATAACTTATAGATGTATATACATATGTAATTGATGGATATATATGATACATACATACGTACATACATATATACACATGTATCTATACCATGCATTTGTGTTTACTGAAATATCCAAAGACATCATACATGTCTGTATGCATTAAAATTTACAGTTTTGATAAAGAGAAGAGCAAAAATTACCATTGCAATGACGTCTCTAGTTGCCAAGGCTAAGATATCCGCACATGACACCTTGTTTTTGCACTGAAGCACTTTGTCGACCTCCGCCTTCGCCTTTATCACAGTGTCGAATCCATCTCCAGCCAGGGACATATTGTCCTCATGGTCCTTCTCTGCAGTGTTGCCCCCTGCAGATGCGATCATTACCGATGCATCGCACCCCTGAATTGCAATTCACAAAGAGAAAGAGAATCACTTCTTGGAGCTCATCATGAATTTCCGAGAAAAGGAAAAGCAATTTACCATAACTACTTTGAGTCAGAAGAAAGAAATTTTGATTGGATTTGAGGAGTTTTCAAGCTCGAGCTTGATTGCTCAAGGCATTGACAAGTGAGACATTGCATCTCAAGTTCGATTCCCTGAAGTACCAAAAAGGATTTCATTCGATGTATGGAATTTATACCTGAACGAAGCAGTCGTGGAAGAAGAGACGGAGGGTGGCCGGAATGGTGACAAAGGTCTGCTTGATTTTGTTGGCAACGACATTCCGAACGATGCTTTCCACATTAGGGCAAATTTTGGCATAGAAATTCTGGCTGAGCTGAGCATTTGCAGTGCTCGAAAAGCAAAGGATGAGACACAGAGAGAGGAGGAGGAGGAGGAATGGGGATTTGGCCGCCATTGATGAGTAGGGAAAAACTTCACTTTATGGATGCTCTCTTTGGAACCGTGGAGCATACATTGTGGGGAACTGTGTATATATATTCATATATTATGAAAATTCACAAAACAATGGCAGTCATCAATTTATTTAGTAGCATTTACCGGGTACATCTGACTAGTATGTCCATGGCGGCTTTCTTAATGTGAATAGGAAAATGAGGAATTGGCCAAAAGAAATTCAAACTCTCTCTCTCTCCAAATTTAATGTGGAATTGGCAAAACTACCCTTGGGGGTGTCATGAAAATTTTAATGGTGTACATTAGAGAAAAGGGATTGTATGCAAGGGATTATATGCAATGAGATAAGTTACTTTTAGTATAGAGAGGTCACAATTACTTACAATCATCCAATATAAAATTTGATAACTTGAGGGTATCATAAAGTTTGAAAAAAATTCTTTTGAATTTCGACTTTGGTCAATGAAATAAATGCAACCACCAAATTTCACATTCGATAGTCAAAATGAATTGTGACCACCTTCTACCAAAGATAAATATGATGTCATTATATACTTTTCCTAACGAAAATATCACTGGGATGTTGAGAAATTCAATCTCTCTCTCTCATATACATTGATTCATGCATGCTCTCCTATTGAGATGCAAGAGCCATCATGGTGCACAATGCCTCAAATTAGCTTGTGGATTCCATCCAAAGTCCCCCCAAATCAACACCTGAAATGACCATAGTTGTCTGGCAACAAAAAAAGATTCAAGCACACTTAAGCTGAATTTGACTCTAGGAAATAAACAAATTGAACCAATACAACTAATGAAGTGACATGCTTTCCCCATTTAGCCCAAAGAAGGACACGGTCTAGTAGGTAGCAACGATGATTTAAAACCCGGTAATTTCCGATCTAGAGTGTCGATGTGGATGCGAAATCATTCTAGACCGAGCCAATTCTAGAGTGATATGTGTCCAGACCAGTTCTTCGCTAAAACTGCCTCTTTCATTCTTGTTTTCTATAACCTTATTTAGTGTTGTCCTTTGATCCCTCTAAATCTCTACCCCACAAACATCTATTTAATTTTTTTCATTTACCTTTTTTGGACCACTAATCCAAACAATCTGTAAAATGATCCGGATCATAAATCCAATTGATCCAGATCGAGATCACGGGTGGACAATCCAATTTTTTATCAAAGCATTTGGAAGCAAAGAGTCATTTTCAAATGAGCAGGGTTTGAGTTTTCACCTGCCAGGCCAAACAAATTTTTAGCCTTGTACATTGAGTAGTTATTTAGTCACGCGCATGTGAAAATGATATTTGTCCTTTTGGGCATAATAAGCTTGACTAAGCCAGTCTGTCTAGAATCTTTTACAGCTATGATTGAGAAATCTTCAAAATTAAAGGAGGAAATTGGTTTGATAGGGCTGCAGCCCTATCAGACAAAGTAATGCCTAACCTCATAATTCATCAAAAATTACAATTCAAGGATCGGAAAACCTTTATATCGATCATCTCGGCTTGAACATTACAATAATGAAAAAAAAAATGGATTTAAGCTCTAAAGTTATGTATATTATAATAACTTATCTAGACTGTCCATTTCACCCTAAAAATAAATATTTATTGATCCGTAAGATCTGGACTATTTTTTGAGTTTCAAATTTTATAGTTGGTATTGAAAATTGATTTTAGATCCATCTGATTTCTATTGTCAAAAGTACTTTTCGAACGAAAATTTTAGGTGAAACTTTAGTTTGTTTTCATAAAACCTAGGCCTTATAAAAACTTCATCCTTTAAATAATCGTAAAGGCTAAGGTCTCACGTCTTAGTTTAATGAATACATGACCTATTACTTGGGGGGAGTAATTGTCTCTTTCTCATGTGGCCCTTCATTTTACAATCACAAACCGGGATCTAATGGAACGTGCCATGCAGATAGGACGTGGGAATTGGTCAAAGCCTCATCCTTTCAATTATTGATATTTTCTTATTAAAAGAATTATCAAAATAGATCAAAAACTCAACATAATTCCAAAATACTCATCAAAACATACATGTACATGAGTTGGCCTTGTCGAAAGAGAATAAATTATTAAGTTATTAAAACTTTAGATCTACTATGGTAATTTTCTCTTATTACCATTATCAGCGGTAATAGTTTATGTAATATTAATACATAAAACAATTGGTGGTCTCGGCAAATAATTTATTTATTTTTTTGCATAGGTGACCGTTAGCGATCAGATTTGAAATGTAGCATTGTTAAGACATACCAAAAAAAAAAAATGTAGCATTGCTAAATAAACTGTTAACTACTTATGCCCAAGCCCAATTTTTAGAGTAATTAAGTGAGAATAGGTCGCCTACCTATAATCGGAATAAAACTCAAGACGTCGTGTTGTAGCATTCCTCTATCCTAATCACCTCGTGCCCCTTTTTGTCTTGCCAAAACAGTCTCCAACATTTGATCCCTAACCCAAAATCATGAGGAAACTTTCTTATCTTAATTCTCACTCAAAAATCCAACTATTTATCTTAGGACAATCATATCTAGCTATCTAAAAGTAAAATTGTTCTTTTTTTTCTTTTCTTTTCTTTGTTTGGGTTAAATTATTTACAAGGTGTATAACATATGATTTGAAAATAACAAAAGAATGCCCTATGTGTTATGGGTGGGGGACCATGACCATCAAGTGCTCTCACAGGACCACCCTTGCATGGCCGATGATTGTTACTTTACATTTAGACGGACAATCACATGTAGCAAACTAAAAGTAAAAATTATGCTTGTTTTTTTTTTGGATTAATTTGTTTACAATGTGGATGGCATATGATTTGAAAATGACAAAAGAATCCCTCACGTGTTTTGGTCATAGGACCACCCTTGCATCGCCTATCATTGTTACTTTTTACATATCTAAATGTATACGAAAGTAAGAGGCGGCGACCTGGCCTCTCGCCCTTGCGATCTTTGAATCCATTGGAACACCGTACAAACATCGGCGGCCGCAAACCAAGGGCAACTCACTTTTTTTTTTTTTTTATATTTTTGGGAAAAATTACATAAATATCAATTATAGTTTTCATTGTCCCCAAAATATCAAATAGTTTTTGTTATTATTCGCATGTATGCTTTTTTACTTCATAACAAATTTTTTTTTAAAAAAGACAGTTTTACCCTCTTGCAGTCTTTGAATAACCAAAATGGCTGGAATTTAGTTTTTTCAAAAATCGAAAATTTAAAATTTTCAGATTTAAAAAAACCGAAAATTAAAACATTCTGGTTTTTGAATAACCGATAATTTTCCTGTGAAAAAACCCAACTTAACCCCATCATATGAGCATAAAGGAGCATTTTTCTTGATATTTTAGGGTTCTAAAAAATTTGTGTCCCCCTATACAATATCCTACGAACTTTTCTGTCGCCCAATACAATATCTCACAAAGTTGAAGAGATTGACTCTCAGTCTGGTTGTGATTGGTACTTTTCTTACTCGTGCCTTATACTGTTGATTAATTTATATGTATAATTATTTGTTGTTTATTTTGTGTTTGTATTAATATTTATTATTTTGGGTAGTTTATTGAACAATCAATTTATTTGGTAGTACATTATTGATAGATATAGTAGTACACTATATTGTATTTATTGTTTTGGGTAAACATTTTTCAACTTGTTTGTCTTCATTAATATTTTTTTTTTATTTTGTGTTTGTCTTAATATTTGTTGTTTTTTGTTGTTTATTGAATAATTGATTTTTTTAGTAGGACACTATTTAGATCTATTATGTAAAACTCACATCTTATGAACCGTAAATTAGTTAGATATATCCAAATTTTTATATTTTTTATTATATTGATTTTCTATAGTATGAATTTTGGTATTCATTTAATATAGTAGTATTGGCGATGGTTACCGAGGGAGTACAACTGGGATTTCGATATGGGGGGTCATTTTAGACGAATCCAGATGATGGACGTGTTGTTTATAAAAAAGGGAAATTAAATGTTATGAAATATAATGGAAATAGTTCATTGGATGAACTAAAAAGTCATTTTGGAAATTTAACATCGTGTGATCCAAACAAATTGACTATTATTTACTACAACAAAAGTCAATCTAGTGGCCTTGAATTGATTGATATAAGTGATGATATAGATGTATCTTTTAAGTTGAGAGGGGAGTCTTCGAGTATTGTTGTATACATTGCCTCTACAATAGAGCCAAAGCAGATATTTATGGAATTTCGAATGATAAAACCTGATGGTGATGACCCATCTTCATGGAATGGGTACATCTATAATTTATATTTTCATCTTTAATTTGCTATATTTAAATATTTTATGTGCACAAATTGTTGCTTCATCTTACACTCTATTTTTTGTCAACAGTCAGCATAACGCTCTGTTACCTAATCAAGATGAGAACATTCAAGTGGTGCCCGAGCATGAGCTTTTAACACAACGTGATAGAGGATTTTGAACCATTTGAGAGCCCATGTGAAGGAGTTAGTAACAAGGTTCAATTGAAACTTGGGCAATTTTTTGAAAATGTCAATGAATGCTCGCATCATCTATTCGATTTTGCTATTTACAATAATTTTGTTTTGAAGTTTGACAAATGCGAAGGGGAGTGGGTGTGGACAAGTTGTAAGTCAGAGGGATTTACATGGAAAGTGTGATGCCTACGAGTTAACAATACAATATACTTCAAAGTGAAATCCATGGTTAAGGAGAACACATGTAGTGGTCCAATGGGGAGGGTCCATCAGCCACCAGCTCGTAGTGATTGGGTGACAAAAAAAATTAAACCTCGCATTAATGACCAACCAAAAATTAAAGTATAAGACATCATAAAGGATGTCCAAAGCGATCACCGTGTCAGGCTTTCCTACGTGCAAGCTTGGCAGGGAAAAGAGGTTGCTAGAAAAATGATAGATGGATCACATGAACAACAATACAATGACCTCCCCTTATACATAGGGAAGCTCCGAAGAACCAACCCTAGAATCCAAGTTCGCATCCATACAGATGAAGGCAGGTTCAAATGACTGTTTATTGTTTTTCATCCATGCATCATGGGTTTTGTTAATAGATACGGGACATTAATGGGTATTGATAGGACATTCTTAAAAGAAAACTATCAAGGCTGTAGATGCAAGTAATGGGCTCTTCTCGATGGCATTTGCAGTGGTCAAGAATGAGAACTACTAGCGTTGGTATTGGTTCTTAAGTATATTGAATAAGCTATTAAATGAGTTTCCTAATCTGCCTGCCTTAACAATTGTATCAGATCGATAGAAAAACTTACGATTTAGAAAAATATTTTCCCACATATTTTCCAGCATTTTGTATGCGACATATGAGAGAAAACTTCAAGGGTTTTATGAAGTAGTTAGTAAATACCGAAGTATTATTGATATTGTTTTTGAAAGCTAATCGTAAAGCGAACATTAGTGGGTTTGACAAAATAATGTTTAATATACAGTGTGTCGACCCAAAAGCATATGAGTGGATTAAGAATATCCCTCCCAAATCTTGGGCAGATGCCTATTTTCCAGGAGCGAGATATAATCATTATACCTTTAACATACCCGAGTCATTTAATGCTTGGATTTTATTTGCTTGAGAGAAGCCGATCATTGCAATGTGTGAAAAATTAAGGGTACAGTTGATAACCATGTTTGAAGAAAAGAAAACGTTAGCTAATCGTTGGAGCAACATGCTAGTACCGAAAGCTCAAGAATTACTCGACTTGCGAAGATGAAGGAAAGATGTTTACACAGTTATATCCACCATGGATACGCAGTTTGAGATCCACTATCTTATAAAGAAGTACATTGTCGATTTAACTCATTGGACATGCAATTTTAGAAAATGACAACTTTGTGGCATACCGTGAAGTCATGCCATTCCGGCTATTAACTATATGCACTTAGATCTCATTGGTCAATATTTCACAATGAAATACTTTAAAAGGGCCTTTCAAACTCCCTTTGGGCCTATCCCAGTTGATATTGAATTGACTAGTATGATCAACCGGACAATGTTGCCACTAAGGACGACGTGCCTTCCCTGTAGACGAAAAAAGCAACAAAAAAAAAAAATCCGAGACTGAACAGTCAATCACTAGGCATTTGAAGTGCAAGTGATGTGGCGCAGTGGGTCATAATAGGAGGACTTGCAAAGAGCCGATAGGTCATTAGGGAGTGAATTATAAGTTTGTAAATCTGTTTGGATTGCCATTTTTGTATCAAATTATCATTTGGATGAATTAATGAAGATCTTAAATTCTATGTTGTCAATCTTGTGTTTTTGTACTTGGTGTTATGTACACATCATTATTATACGTAATAGAAAATGTGACATATTTGTTAAAATAGGTGGAGATCATACTTGTACGAAAGGTCAATGGTCTCATTCTATACTTTACCTAATATTCAACAATCAAAGGCAATGACTTCAAACAAACTGCTTTTCTAATGCTGTTAAAAAACAAAAAAATTCCAATTTTTGGTTATTCAACAATCGAAATATCTAAATTTTTAGTTTTTGTACAACCGAAAACATTGTTAACCTTCTGGAATTTGAGGTTGTATTAAAAATTCTCGGTTTTGCAGCAATAAAAAATTAGGCGTTTTTTGTTGTTGAACAACTGAAAATTCAACTGCAATTCCAGCTACATTCTGGAAATTTGAACTTGTATTTTTTGTTGTTCAACAACCAAAAAAAGAAAATTTTTCAGTTTTGTAGCAACTGAAAAGTAGGCATTTTTGGATGTTCATCAACCGAAAACTCAATTGCAATTCCATCACTTATGGAATTTGTAGTTGTATTTTTTATTGCTCAAAAACCAAAAAATTTTGGTTTTGCAACAACCGAAAATTATGCATTTTTGGTTGTTCAACAACAGAAAACTCATCTGCAATTCCAGTAAACTTATGGAATTTGCAGTTGTATTTTAGGTTGTTCACAACCAAAAACCTAAGTTCAAATTCTAGAAGGTTATTGGAATTTCAATTGGATTTTCGGTTGTTGAACAACCGAAAACTCCTAGGTTTCGGTTTTTCAACAACCGAAAATTCATTGTTTTGTGGATTTTCAACAACCTATGTTCAAATTCAACTTTATGAATTTTGAACAATAATTTTTTGGATATTTAACAACTCACCTCTAAGTAAGAATCATGACATCCGATGCGAGTATACATCACGACTTATTTGTTAGCAAGATTGACATGAACATTTTTGAAATTTGAAAGCGCAATAAGGTGTTATTTTGGTACTCAACATTTTCTGCGGCCTCTATAAAATATGCAGCATGAATATTTGTTAGCAAGGTTGTCATAAACATTTTTGAAATTTGCTTATTTTTGTAATTTGCTAGTAAGTCTCACAAGTTTCATACCCAAGTCTCATATCCAAGTCTCACAAGCCTAACAAGCCTCATTAACCTTTAAAACAAATAAAAAAATTTAAATGCCTGTACTCAACTCAAAACACTCTAATATTGTCAAAAAGTCCATTACATTAACTGCTCGGGAGTTCATTACAAAATGATAACATTACAATGGCTCGAAAGAATAAAATTGTACAAAACACTCAATAGACTCAAAATTAGATGTCATCACCTTCTCTTGAGATGATACTACTTCTTTCGAGTATTATGTCTTTTAGGCTTTGGAACCGTAAGTTGTGTAGATGGAGCCAGGTCTTTAGCAGCATGACTACTTTCACCTACTATACCACTTCTGGGCTTGTCATGTGCGAGTTATTCATTAACTTGACGTTGTAAATGTTTCATCTTGGCTTTTATTTCATCCATGTCCATAGCCACAAATTTAAACAGCATTTCAAACGCGTTGTTAACACTATTATAAACTTCAAGATACCACTTCTGTTTGAGTGTAAGTGCATCTGCTAACATGACTGTACTAGCCTAAACTGCACTAACCTGCAAAAACAAGATAGGTAAATATAGTATTAAAACAATTTCATAGAACTAAGAGGTAAATACAAAATTAAAATAATTTACAGGACAATATAAACATACCAACTGATCCTCATAACCTCGAGGTCTCGTTATATATTGTGGTTCATGTGCAGGAACCACATCTTCTTCTTCCTAGTTAGTAGGTTGCATCATACCTTTTTGTGACTTCGCGACATTATGGATGACAGGATGGGGTACCAGGCCTTGTACTCCTCTGAAGACAACCCATTCGCAGTATCCACTTCAATGCCTGGCATCATGCACTCATGTCAAGTCAACCAATGATGGATTTAGTCAGAATTTGCATTTCTCCAATCTTGACCTATCTTGTATACTAGACATCTTACCAATATATATGGGATTTCTTGGAATGCCCTATTTAGCTCTAAACTGCCGGCACACACAATAGCTTGGCAATATCGTCAAATATCAGAGTCACCAAGCACATTGCGGTTTCAAATTCCTGCCGCCTATCCTCTGAAATGACATCATCAGACTTGAAATAGGGATTTAATATTACATGTCATATGATATAAAATCACACATACGAAAATCAGTCAACAAACAACTAAAAATACGTAAAAACAATCAAAATTAACTTATAATAAATCTTGTAATATCAAAGTACACACTAACCTCATTAGGTTGGAGGTTATCGAATTCTTGTCTAATTGGAGACATCAGGTTATGTGGATTGCCATAATAATTCTTTGGTAGCTCCTATCTTTTTTCCCTAGGCATATATGGAGAGATACTATGCGCTATAAGACTCATATGGATAATATGCTCATAAGACCAGCACTGTATTATATCAAGATATGATAAACAATAATTATTTTTGGAAAGTAGTCTAAACTATTATGCTTATGTCATATACAAAAATATAATTTACCTTCATAAGAGTGGCTGAACCACTAAAATGTCTTCGTTTGACAGTACAAGCCTTTCTAAGGGAACGATATAAATATGCGAGGGCCGCAACACCCCAAGTATATCTGCTGACTTCCTCAATATCCTCGAAGAATTATAAATACCTTGAAATGAGAAAATGGTGACGCTGATGAGAAGAGCAGGTAGGCTTGGCTATATCTAAGAACTTGCATATCATGTAGCAATGTGTGAAAGTTGTCCTTCAACATGAGTGCTTGACGACTGCCAAGTCACCTCCAGTGAGGACTATACCCAAATTGTTTTCTATAAACTTTCGAAGGTCACTAATTGGATGACATGTAACAGGGTCGCTATCCACAACCAATCTTAATATCTCGTAAACATCAAATAATGTAGGTGTCAACTCACCAATTTGAATGTTATAACGAAAAGAAATGGTCTCAGAACGCCACCACTCTGCATTGGCTGCGACCAAAGGACGATCAATTTGACTTGGCTGGATAATGGATAGAACATTCACCAATTGAACTTGCTTATTGGTTAGATGCCAATCACTTAATTGAAAATCTTTTTCAGCTATTCTTATTTCTTGTTTTTCCTGGAATACAATAAATAGACAACATATGAGTCGCAATATATATACATGTACTTCCCTTATGATGTTTAAATAAACTACAATTTATTGAAAAATAACAAACTAATGGAAAGAGAAAATAAATATATACATATACCTGTCCGTCCCAAATTGATGAATGTTTAGATGTAGCTGTAGCAAAGTAGGGTCCTAAGGACCTCCTAGATATCCCCCATCTGGATGGATACGATTCATATTCACTGAAACCCCAAGCATTTGCAAAATGTTCAAAACATGCATCATAATTCAGATACAAATCTCCATTTTTAAGCTACTCAATCTATCGACAAATAAAATCAGCTCTTTACTACGAGAACGCTACATCAAAGTTAACAATAAAATTTAAGATATGAATTTAGGTTTTTTTTTTCAGAAGTCTTAGTTCTTATATAACACAAGAAATACTAGCATTGTCCATATCTACTAATGTCGGGAATTTTTCCTAATGAGGATCAAATTTTATTAAAGCTTTACTTAATTGAATTAAGTTCAAAATTGACTCCAATTCTACAATTTATTAATCTAGCCTAAACCATTGAAAATTCTCAACGATCATGCATTGATTGCTAAAGATCACTGATATTTTAGGAATCTATAATACTAAGTTCCTACAAGAAAGAAGAAAAGAATGACAAGAAGAAGGGAAACTTCATATTCATAACTCTGTATCAGACCCAACAACCAATCTCTTTATAAAATTAACATGCTTCACAAATAAATTGAACAATAAAAAAAATGTAATTTATGAATCCACATAATTTTCTAGCTCCAAATATACTAAAATTGGCAGCTAAAAAGCAAACTGAAATAAATAACTCATGTATAAATATCAAGTTCTAAAAAAGAACCCCAAATTTGTAGTTCTTGAAAGTGTAAAAATTTTACACTTCTTAAAGCCCCAAATATCACTCAAACAAACTGTCATGCTTATAGAACTGTAAAATCCATCAAATTAACCCTAAATCGACCTCTTCTACTCAAGTGTGAAACCCTAAATCATAATCTTATACAATGTAAACTTCTAAAATCGAACAACAAATCATTATATACATATCTTCACTACAGATTTGAAATTCGTCAAATGCTTTCAAAATCCATCAAATACAATTAAAATCCATCAAAAACCTTCTCTTCAACTGTAACCAAATCTATAGAATAAGTTTTCTTATGAGAGAGGTAAGAGAGAGGAAAAATTATAGAGAAGATAGTGTGGAGCGCCAAAGTGTTGAACGAGATAGACAGAAGCAGTTTAAACGAGCCACACTATTTTTTATTTTTTAATAATCAAAATTAGCTTATTTTTGGTTTTTGAAAAACCGAAATTCCAGCCATTTGGGTTATTCAAAAACCGAAAAAAGGTAAAAACGTATTTTTAAAAAAAATTCATTACGAAGTAAGAAAAACGGACATGCAAGTAATAACAAAAACTATTTGGTATTTTAGTAATAACGGAAATATAATGGATATTTACATAATTTTCCCTTTTATTTTTTATTTATACTCGTTGTTTTAAGAAAATAAAATAAAATAGGAAGTTGATGTTTATGGGAAAGTGGGTACAGCGGTCATTTATTTTCTAAGATTCTCTTGTGTCTATGCTTTCATGAGGGTTAACGTTCTTCAACATATATCATATGTCTCAGTTGATCGGATTAAGGATAATTAATAGGTTTTTTCAATTTGAAACATGTTCTATGATGGCTATGGTTTGTTCCCTTGTAGCTTAAAAAAAAGTCAAATTTACATATGTCTGGTTACACAAGCTGTTGGGCTCTATCGGCCATACACAAAATCGCTGGGATATTACATTGGTTACATACATTTTTTGAATTTGATTGTCGTTTTTGCAGGTGGTGTGGACCTTCCTCCCATTTGCGTGGTTATGAGGTCAAGACTTCAGTGCTTCATGAAATCTTCTTCCGCAGACCCATCTCATGATTACTAGTACTAGGAGTTTAATTGCAACTCCCAAGCCTTTGTTTGTCTAACCCAGGAGTTCTTGAATCGCCAATGGAGTTCTTTTTTTTTTTCTTTAGGGTTTTTAGAGAGAGAAAACTAGAAGAAGAAAAAGACATTTGGGGTTTTGGGAAAGTTCCAAGTCCACTGCCAGTGGCGCCACCACCACTCCCAATGCCGACATAAGGAAAACTGCCCGACACTCCAGCCAGACACGCTAACTTACAAGAAAAGGAGAATGGCCCGTTGCTGATGCCATTGAGACCAACACCAAGCCTCTAATAGTCAAAATTGGAAAACAACCTAAAAGTATAGGCTTGTGTCACTGACACGTGTCAAAAAGGATTGACATGTCGGATGTCATTACAGAATGGCGTGCCACCCTTGAATTCATCAAGAAAACATCAAATCAGTTGTCGATCATCTGGTGGAATCCAAACGGTCATTTAACACCTTCACCACTAGGCATGGTGCCAAAGGCATCCGGAATGGCAACATGCTCTAATTGATCGGTCAGATGCATGAAAGAACGCCTAGAAGATGACATGTGGCTAATTTTGTTAGAAAGCTAATCCAAATGGTGCCAACGCCACTACTAATGGCATTGGGCTTTTGACACTCTGCCCATAAAGTTGTACCAAGGCCAAAGTCACTTGATTATGAAGCATTTAATTTTGTTGCCCGTATTTAATAGTAACTAATGTTGATTGGGCGCCATTACCAGTGGTGCCAAAGTTGGTGCAAGTGGCGACAGAATTTGAGGGGCCCAGATTGCATAAAAAATAACCAACTGTGATCCTAGAAAATTTTGGTCTATGAATAGCGGGCTTCTCTTTGAGCCACAGGTCTGAAAATTTATGATCTTCGTTTGTAAGCTCTGTCGGACCAGGTCTCAAGCCTATCTGACCCCTAGAACCAAACTCGAACTCCATATCTCAAACCTTAGGAATCTTATCCTACTCAATCTAAATCGAAGGCAGTCCGGATAATCTGACGTTTCGGGTCCTCTTCCACTTATATTCATTTGCATGGCCCAAAAACTCGAATGACGGGGTATGACCGTGCAAATCTTGGCTCTAAACTGACACTGACTCCGGGAGTGGGGCTTAAGAGCCCGACCTCACTCTCTTTCTATCTTTCATTTCATTATTGCCATTTTTAGCTTCATTTAATATCATTCTCTATATTTAGTAGCTTTTTTTAGTCTCATTTATTGTTTCCCTTCGTTTTTACCTCATTGTAAAGTTCTTCGTTAAATTTCTCCCTCTTTTCATCAAATATTTCAAAATCTTCATAGAACTCTAAGGTTAAGGTGTGTGGGAAGTCGGTTTCGCCAACAGTTCAAGTGGGAGAAGGCCTTGTAGCTTGACCCCCGCCCGGAACGTAATTTGACGGGAGCCTTTCTCTATCAGCTTTATTCAACAAGTTTGCACCCGAAACCAATGTGGGGCCGAGTTCTTTGCCCGTATTTTCGAGTATAAATAGTCTAGTGCCTACAGTGGGGTCCATCAAGCTTCCCTTACACCCTAACTGTTGAAGCGACCTTCTGGACATTGTCCTGGAGGGCCACCATCAACCCGGAGTTCGTCCCGGCTCATACCGAGCCTCCTTTTTCTTCTTTTGAGGTCAGGAACACAAAATCGTCATTGGAAAATGTGCCAACGCTATTTCGAGTAGGGCCTTCTTGCCCCATAACCCTTCGCGCTTTCCCTGGAATTTCAAAGTGCTGGTCTATGGTGCAATGGAATTAACACCATTATCAGTGGCTCCAGGCCTCTGAAACCCCCAGGGAACATCTTCGACCTTTTAGGGCCTTTTGCTGCTTTCGGTTTCAAGTTCAAAGAACTTTTGGTCCAACAACATTGCCAATATAGTTGACGCTACTAGCACTGACGCCGCTCCCTCTTCGCTCATCTTTGCTTTCTTCAGTTCGTCCAGAGTGACAGGGGTCTCCCTGGGCACTGCTGTCATTGTTGACGACGCTAGTGCTAGAGCCAGGACCATTCGCTGGTTTCAATAGGTCTTGTTCTTGGCAATAGTGCTACTGGCGTTGACTCCACTATCATAGGTACCATGTCCCAGTCACCATGGACAGTTCTATTTTCACAAGGGTAGCATAGTTTTATTGCTTTTCTCCATCTTTCTACCTCCTTGGCAGACCCGGAACAGAGGACCTCTACCCCCTAGCGTAGGCCACGCTCTTCACTTGGACAATGCTTTGGGTCAATTTTTCGGCTCAAAAGAGCACCTCACTAAGCACCAACGTGCCCAGCATTCACTCGATGTGGAGGCACCTAACCCTTCACTTCGGTCGATTCGTCGACTCGGAATGCATAGCCCGATACGAGTGGTACCTTGCATTCATTTATTTATTTACGCATATTATTGTTTGTCCATCACACCATTTTCATGTGTACTTATGCTGCTTTACACACTTACACATGCACCCTCCAGCATGAATGAAAATATCTTTCAAATCTAGTTTTTCAAAATACCCATATCCGGCCTGAAGGTTTGTGGAGTGGGCACCTAGTTTTTAGAGGAAGGGCAATTGGGATTGTGGGCCCTCAACGGGAGTGTATCCTCTGTATGTATCCGGCCTCTAAGAACATCCCACACTACTTTGGACCCATAACCGCTTATAAGAGTGGTTCAGACCAAAAGTGGGCGTATCCAATTATATTACCTCATTTGCTAAACTGGTTTATCCTCACCGGTTAACGGTTTAGAGGCATCTTTTATTATCTTATGATTGCTTGCCTAATCTTAACGAAATGTACTTCGACCCAAGTGTGATGGTGTGGGACTCAGACATCGAGTCCACCGCCAACTCACACCAAAGGCTGGGTATGTCGAATTGCCGTCCAATGGGGCAACACCCTTGGGACTATGGGACTCAAGCTCAACCTTCAACCATGGTTAAGCAACCTAGTTATCCTTCCGGTGACCAACTAAGTTACCGGCCCGATGGTAGAGTTCATCAGGTTTGTACTACCAAAAGCACCGTGAATTGTCAAGCCGGGCACAATCCTCCATGAAACTGGAATGTTGCCACTGTTTCGATGTTGACCCCAGGATAGGGGATGTCTCCACGCCTTCAGTGGCAACCAAACTACTGAATTTAGCGTAGATGATCCCCGGGTTCCAATAGCTCATCCTCCACCTAATAGGGAAAACTCCGCTAGGCATAATGCATCTGAATCCTCTAACATCCGTAGTAGCCGCAGGGCTGATCATGCACCTCTTTGGAACCGGTCTACTTAATGTAGGTGTGGTACAAGACCCCAGCATGGCCCGTATCCCTTTAGGGGTTAGTTTGTCAATGGTAGGTAGCATCGTGGATCTAGTCACGATAGCCCAAGTTGTTTCGTTTACGAGCGCCCTTCTAGTTTCCCAGGTTGGGAGTCCGTGAGTTGCCCTTCATGATATTGACCGGCTTCGAGTTGGGGGGCACGGTACCATGCGAAGGCTAGACGATTGAGGCATGAGAGGGTGTGGCCCTCGTACTGTCCCTTTTTGTACTCATGTTTCCTTACTGACTTGTTTTCTTGGCAGGATCATGCACGGGCAGAGCACGAGAGCAATAACGGGTAGGGAGCCATCCATCATCATGAAGGGTGGAGACGAGGCTCCTTCGATGCAGCTTGCTCAGGCCCATCATCCTTGACCAGCACCTCTGGAGCGAGCGCCAGGCTCGGTCTTCACCAGGTCTGGCAGCCAAAGATCTCTGAGGACGGATCGCCAGGGGTCGCAGCGGACAGGTACGATGCCTCACTAGTTTACGGATGATCAAGAGTCCTCGACATCTCAACCCGCCTCAGGTGAGGTGATCAGTGACAATCTGGTTTTTGGACATTTGTGACTTTCCATTTGTTTGTATATATTTGACATTGCTTTCATAATTTCTCCTTTTCACCATGAGTATGCTTACGCTTTATGACATTTGCTTGTGTGACAGGTCATCACTCATGCAGACATATGTAAGTTTGGACATTGCGCGGATCGGGTAGAGTTCTACCAATCGCAACCCTTTATTTGTTCAGAGATTTTGACTTGCATTCACATCGGATGGATCACTCATTGATTGCACACTCTATTAGATTGCTTATGCTTATATGTGGATTGGGCATCTTGCATGCTACGGGTCAATTACTTGTTGTATCGGTCATATGCATACTTCATGGGCGAGTAAGGAGTCCTTATAGGTCATTTTTTCAATTTTGTTGGTATCTTAGAATTGCACTCACGCACAGAGAACGGGTCTTCCCTTTTTGCCTTAGGAACAAGTGTGCGAGAGAGCTCTTCACACTCGTTAGGGTGTAAGGGAAAAGTTAAAAAAGGATCGGGATGAGCTGAGGTGAACTCTGTGTTGATGGTGGCCCTCCGGGACAAAGTCTAGAGGGTCAAGTCAACAGCTAGGGTGTAAGGAAAGCTTGACGGCCCCCACGGTGGGCGCCAAACTGATTATACTCGAAAATACAGACAAGGAACTCGGTCCTTGCCTTGGTTTCGGGGGCAAACTTTGTCAAATGAACTTGATAGAGAAAGGGTCTAGTCAAATTGCATTCCAGGCGAGAATCGGGCCATAAGGCCGTATCCCACTCGGATTGTCAGCAGAGCCAACTTCCCACACACCTTAGCCTTGGAGTTCAAGGAACTCAAACTGTCGGCAGAGCCACCTTCCCACACACCTTAGCCTTGGAGTTCAAGGAACTCGAACTGCCAGCAGAGTCAGCTTCCCACACACCTTAGCCTTGGAGTTCAAAGAAGTTTTGAGATATTTAATGAAGACGGGGGGAGTAATTTGATGAAGAAGTTTAGAAACGGGGAAAATAAAATAAAGTAATAAATGAACTAAGAAAAAGTAATAAATATGCAAGAATGATATTAAATGAAGCCCATAAATGACAATAAAAAATAAGAGCAAGGAAATGAATACTTGAGGCCAAGCCGTTAGGCCCAACACCTGGAGTCAGTGCTGGTTCAAAGTAGATTGTTGCATGACAATCTCAATCTTTTGGGTTTGTGAGCCAGGCAAATGAATACGAGTGGAAGAGGAAGTGAACACAAAGAAACAATTTCGAAAAAATCGACCTCTAGCACCTTGAAACAGACCTCGTAACTAGAGCTCTATTTTTTATTTGTTAAACAAATGTGGCACCATCGTCATTGGATCCGGCATGGTCGAAAACCCCTATGGATAAAGTTTCCGGTAAAGGACCAAAAATGGGTACGCCGCATGCTATTCCCTTGCGGCCTCCCTACCCCAATCTCTATTAAAGGAGGCTGATGTGCACAGTCCCGAGCAGCAATTTCAAAGGCCCGTATCTCACTCGTCCTAAGTCGGATCGCTCTCAAATTTGGTGAGCATGTTCGTCTCATCAAGACGAGCATTTTTATATATGGCACGACCCATGATGATACTTGAGTAGGGAGAAAAACTAGAAGAAGTTACCGATCCATGATGAAAGTTACAGAAAATTCAACAGCAGCACGCCTCGCTCGAGCGGCCAAATCATGATTCTCACATACCCGATCAATGCGAAACTCATTGCATTATGTGTGTAAGGTTCGAGGCATCTCAGGTTCGAACCTCGAGTATGATGAACGGTAAGATTTCACACATGGAGGCATCGAAGCTGTTGTAAATTTCGGTCAAAAACTCAAGACGACAAAATCTTAGTCTGAACACAAAATCGAGCTGTGTTTGTTGCCACACAATCGTGACGACATGCTTAGTGTGATTCAATGAAGAAATCAAAGAAAAACATCAAGAAACAAGCACACTATCGATGTGAAGTTTGCAAGATTGATCCAAATTTTGAGTCGCATGATCATGACCTAAAAACGCGATCCATGGCTCGAAGTTGGTATCAAATCGGTCGCCATGCCGAGCCGTATAAGAAAACAATCATCTTTAAATCAAACGGGCACTAGAGCAACCCCGGATCATCCACAGAAGATCACACAAGTTCTAGAGCAGCAGCAATAATTGTTTTGGAATATTATACATTGTTTGGTAGGGGCAAAACAATCCTTTTATACCCAATTTTAGAATTTCTTTTAATTCAATTAAACTGTAATTACCAACAATTTAGTTAGTTTTTGGGCATACACCCATGTTTGGGCCCAATTCTATATAAACATACAAAGCCTAATTGTAAAAAAGACCCTTCGATCATTCAATAAAGAATTCAATTCTTGCTTAGGTTTGTGGGTGCGTCTTGGAGAGAGAGAGAGGAGAGAGAAGAAAAGGGATGGTACTCTTCGATACGGTAATTTTCTCTCTCATCCTCTTTTCTTTCTCACCTCAATCTCTCTCTTTCTTCTTCTCTCATCTCTCTCTCTTTTCTTTTCTCTCATCTCTATCTCTCTTTCTCTCTCCTCTTTTCTCTCTCGTCTTTATCTCTTTCTTTCTCTTCTTTCTTCTCTCTTTCTCTCTCTCTCTCTCTTCTTTCTCTATCTCCTTCTTTCCCTCTCCTTGCCTCATCTCTATCACTCTCTCTCTTCTTCCCTTGTTTTATCACTTTTCTCTTTCCCTGCACTTCTCTCTTTTCTCCATTCATGCACGGTGGACTTATCGTCTTGTGCGACATCTTCTTGCTTTTGAGACATGAACAGTGAGTCGGGCCATAGCCTGAGTGGTGGGCCGGGCCTCTGTCAAAATTCCCTTTTCTCTTCTATCACAGACGGTGGAAGCCTATCGCCGTCTGTGCTTTCTCTCTCTTTTCCTTCTATCATAGCCAGTGGAACCCTATCGTTGCATGTGTTCTCTCTCTTCTCCCTTCTGTTATAACCAGCAAAAGCATATCGTTGCCTGTGCTTTCTCTCTCTTCTCCTTCTATCACAGCCAGTAGAAGCCTATCGCCGCTTGTGTTCTTTCTCTCTCCGCTTTCTTCGGTCATAGCCGGCGGAAGCTTATCACCGCCTATGTTCTTTCTCCCTCTACTCTTCTTTCTCCCACAGACAACGAAAGCTCAATGCCGTCTAAGTTTCTCTCTCCCCATGTCAATGTCGTATGTGTCTTCCTTCATCTTCCTTCTCTCTCTTATGTCTTCTCTTTGCTTTTCCCTCTCTTCTTTATATTCCTCTGTCTTTTCCCTCTATCTCCTCTCATGCTCTTCTTCTGCTTTCTCTCTCTCTCCCTTTTCTTCTATTCTTCTCTTCTTTTTTTCTCTCACTATTTTCTCTCTCACCTCGCTCTTTCTTTTCTTTTCTATCCTTATTTCTCTTTCCATCTTCACTTCTCTCTCCCTGTTGAGCCGGTCTGAGTTATCGAGCCTGTTTTACTGCTACGTCGGGTCAATTACCTACTAGTTTAGTCACTATGTCAGTCTTACCACCTGATCAAATTCTTCTCATCCCAATCTTTATTTTCTTATCCTTCTCTTCTTCTTTTTTAATGTGTATGTTCACCCAAAGGCAAGGTAGGGTCCCTTGACCCACTTGTCTTGTAACATATGCCATGTGTGTGTGATTGTAGAAACGGGAGAATACAAGTCAAGGGAGATGATTCCGAACCAGTTCTACGACTAGGGGGCTTTCTTCGTGATCTAAGAGGATACCCACGCGAGCCAGCCCGAGTAAGTCCCAAACCCACCTTAAATTCCTCTCTCATCAGTTGGTCCACCTACCCTTGCTCTTTAGCAAGGTTCTCGAGAGAGAAATCTCAAGAGCTGGGTTCCCTCGAATCCCGAGACGCTTGCTGTCAGATCATCTAGATCCAGAGGGCGAGATCGAGACACCTAACTAGCTTGGCGACTCCATTGGGGACTTACTACCCCTTCGTCGGGTCGTTCTTGTTTGGCTAGTTATTTTTTTTTTCCTTTGTTTTTCTATTTTCACCCACCACATGGCCACTGGGATTCTTAACCTATTTATTTGGATCGGGGATTTTTTTATCCCTGCATTCACGAGTGTTCCCCGGGAACAAGTTCATCAAACTTCGTTCCCAACCTTCCTTTTGAGAAAAGACCTAGTGTCTAGCTCCCAGGTCTTAACTTGGATCTGCATGAGGAGGGACTTAAAGGTCCCTAACTCCCCATCTCCTAACTTTGGTGGAACCTCCACCAAAGCATCTTGCATCGGTAGCAAATTTGCTGCCACTCACAGCATGCACCCTGTCATCGGTAAGTCACTTGTCGGTTGTATTGCCGTGGTACGTCGGAAGGCTGCTCAGTCCCTTGCTGCAAAAGGCAAACAAGTAGCGATTGCTTATGTGGGTCGCTACAAGGCTACCCCCCACATTCTTGTACTACCACGAGTCTTTATCCTTAGAGGCTCAACAAACTGAGGCGTAGAAGCTGGGGCCTTCACTTCTTGCACACATCATAAGGCTCTTGTATCATCCACTCGAGCCACACCTCGGGGCAACCCCTATGTTACTTGGAGTCAACGTCCGAGATCAGACCTCCCAAGGTCAGGTCCTGCTTGTGCATATGCATACCACTGCTCAGGGCAATGCTATTGCTGCGTCAACCTGAGTACAAGAACGATGACCTCCTTGTCCTCCTACTTAGCACACACCAACACACCCTGTAAGGGGCAGGCTTCCACCTGTTCTCTTACAGACACTTGCTCGCGGTTCTCAGCCTCCTAAGTTTAGACCACCTGTTCGAGCGCGGAATGACCCCTAAGTCACCCGTCATCCTTCTTCAAGGGACACACATGCATCGACAACATAGACAACCCCTCTCCCCCGACCCAGGCATCTTTATGAGTCAACCCTGATTTTGCCTGCTCCTCCTTCTTTGGGCAAGCACCTCCAACCTTGGTACTCGAAGACCTTCCCCAAGAGTACCATTTTGAATCAGTCCCGTCATCTCGATCATGTCTCTAAAGCCCATAAGAGAGCTCGAGGCAAAGACCCGATGGGGGATCAAATTCTTCATCCTCCTTGGCCCAAGATGGCCCCCATTCCTGGCCCTCATACTTTGCCGGCTCTGATAGAGATAGCTCTTTCTTGTGCAAGAACGGCAGACCAGTCGTAGTCTCAATCGCAGTTCTGACATGAGGTCTATCAAAACCTCAAATATGAACACGATATAGGTATGCAAATTCTGTCTAAAGAAGTGACCAAGGTGGTTGGGGAAACTAGCCTGAACCCCTTCGACCCTCTTCACATGGCGAAGCTTGAAGAAAGAGCCCATGAACCCTGCACTATGGTTAGTGTTGAAGAAGATGACCCAGCCACTCAGCAGCCATGGTCCCAAGACCGTCGAGAACCAATCCTCACTAGATCAGTATACAGGACTCGAGTCCAGTCAAGGCATGCTGACCCCTTGCTGACCGATCTGCCCCGTGGGACCCATCAAGTTCGCAAGCCCTCAACTGTAGCTACCACTGACCTTCCTGGAGAAACAGTCAGCGTAATGGTTATAAATGAGCCTAGAAACTCTCAGAAAGAGCACATGAATAAATTTGAAGACATGGTGCGCACAATGATGGAGAAGTTTGATCGCATAGATGCTGCACGACAATCAGTTCATCATGAGGTCAATTCCCATCGCTCAGATGATGCACCGTCAAGGCAGCCCCTTCCCTCTGCCTCACAGGACAATTATGTCCCTCACCCCGTCTCACGGGCAGATATTGATGCTATGGTCACCCATAGTGTAAAGAACCGGCAGATCTCGGGTATACAAGGAGCAAGGCTTTACCAAAAGCCGTATCCCTCTTACATTGATCAGATTCCATTTTCCTCAGAATATAAGAAAGGGAAGTTTCCCTTGTTCAGCGGAACGACATCCTCCAACCAGCATATCGCCCACTTCCAAGCAGAGTGTCGAGAGACAACGGCTGATGGGACACTCTTTCTTCGTCAGTTAGTTGAAACCCTTAATGGCCTGGCTTTCCAGTGGTATGCTTAGCTTCCTCCAAACTTAGTGCATACGTGGGAAGAAATGGAGAAACTGTTCCACCAGCGTTTCTATGAGGTCGAAAGAGAAGTTCAAACCATCGAGCTTCTCACCTGGAACCAAGATCCCTATGAGCCCGTGGATCAATTCATATCAAGATGGAGAGATTTGGCCGCTCCCAATCCCTTGCCAGAGAAGGACACGGTTCAAACTATGCGCGGAACATGTGACCTGAGATTGCCCTACATGTTGAGGCCTCTAATCCGACCTCCATGTCAGAGTTGATCTCTAAATCAGTCCGCATAGAAAGCCTGCCACATCACCACGACGGGTCACAACAACAGTCTGCAAGCTCAGGGAACAATCGAGGCAATGGTAGTTCTAAGACTAATACCTGGGGCAACAAACCAAAAGGAGTGACTAGTGCAGCCGTCACGGTTAGTGATCCAAAGAAGGCTCCCTCCCAAACTTTGGACCTCTCCAACGAAACACCTCAGGTGGGTAAACAACAATAGTCGTACAAGCGAGTACCCCCACTTGCAAACCTTAATCAAGATGATTATTGGACCAGGCATTAAAACGAAGTGTACCCCTTGGAAAAAGAATGGGCCCCTGCACTACTCCGACTGCTACTCGAACAGAACATGATCGAGCTCCTAGAGACCAAGTTCCCTGATCAAACTGGACTCGATACTGAGGCAAATTAATGTGCTTATAATGATCAACCACCCCACAGATGACTGCTACACGTTGAAAGATATTATCAAGGCCCTAATCGAGAAGGGTCAAATAAACTTGAAGAGCTAAAGAAGGCATTCAGGGCAGTTGAAGCCTCCCATGCAGTAACAGTCCAAGAGGAAGACGAAACGTTCGGTCTCCTTTTTGCCTTTTTCGCTATAATGCTTCAAGAATGCCTCATCACACCAAAATCAGCAAGGCAGCCCCGACTCCTTGCTCAGGGAACTGAGGACCATTGGTGCTCATACCATCAGATATTGGGCCACAACTTGTGTGAAAGCTCCAGTTTTCATGGTATAATCGTAAAGAAAATACAGGAATGCCAACAGTCTTCTAGCATTCCAAAAGGTGATCCTAAAACCACTGCTCCACCAGTACGAGAAGACTTCCTGACACAAGTCCTGGGTAAATTTGACTCAGATCCTGTTAAACCCTCAACTTCTCAACCATGGATAGTCCACCACAAGTGGAGCAAACTCAAGTCATTAAGGCGAGAAGCAGTATGTCAAGCTAGGGTTGTTCATAAACCCAACAAGACAGATCAACCACTGCCAATGAAAACCAGAAAAAGACGAGCACCAAGGGCTACTCGAGGGAGAAACAAGAATGATCAATTGTCTGTTGAGCAGGAATTTCTTAAGCTCTTCCCCCATTGCAGAATTTACTAGACTTCATCCCTGACAGGATCCTCCTTCTTATTTCCTCCCATCAAGAGGATGTCCCCGAGCTGTCTTCTCCCCAGAATACGTCCAATGAGGGTGATGACGTTAAAAACACTCCCAAACGGTCTAAGCAAGGGAAAGACTTAAAAGATTCCCTGCACACGTCGAACTCTGGTGATGACGCCAAAAGCTGCTCAGATTGGTCCGATGAGGGGAATTACCTTAAAAGTCCCACACTTTCTGACCCTCCTCCTTCTTCTTCTGCTTCTCATCCTTCTTCTTCTATATCTTGTGTAGATATCAACTTAAAATGTCCAGACTTCGAGGCTCTCGATAGAGAAATTGAAGGAACCAACATAAGCAGGACACATAGGAGGCGGTTAAAAAAGACACTGGCCCAGGTCGCAAGAATCTTAACAGTTGCTGATGCCCTGGCAGCTGAAGCCAAAGCATAGCCATCTTCTTCTAAGAAGCACAATAAGTCAAAGCCAAAGAAACCCCAGTGGCCTCTTGAGCTCGACTTTGAGCAGAGACTGAGAGAATCAAGAGGGCAAAGCTTCTGTTCTAGGGAAGCTTGCCACATGGTAGAAGTCTATGAAGTATCAGCTAGCGCGTGACAAGCACTGTAGATACCTACACAAAAATTCAATGATTCTTATAAGGTGCTTCGGGCCCCACAACCACTGAATCTCAATCTCCCTGTGACTTCCAAATCAAACTTTTACAGCCTGATAAGTTGTCCATGTTTGAGGTTGACCCTTCTGTCCCTTGGTTCGACAAAGGTACAGACATCATGACCTACCCTAGAGCCCTCTTGGAAGCAGAGATCTTAGGATCGTCGGTCTCGGCACTTGAGGTTATCGAGAAGACATCTGAGGCCAATGATGAAGAGTTGCTAGAAGCCCCAGAAAAATGGGAAGAAGGTGGTCAAGCCATAACAGATGAACTCAAGGAGATAAATCTAGGGGATGAGACTGATCCCATACCCACTTTCATCTCTGTGAATATGTCTTCAGAAGAGAAAGAAAATTTCACTACTTTCTCACTAGCAAACCGAGACGTCTTTGCCTGACATTATCATGAGATGCCTAGTTTAAACCCTCGAGTCGTCGTTCACCGCCTTGGCATCGATCCGACTGTCAAATAGAAATCAAGGAGGTTTAGGCCTGACCTTGAAATGCAGATAGATGCTGAGGTGACCAAACTCAGACATGCAGGCTTCATTCACGAAGTCAAGTACCCGAAATGGCTAGCAAATGTTGTTCCAGTCAAGAATAAGAATGACCAAATCAGGGTTTGCATTGACTTCCGCGACCCGAATACCGCCTGTCCCAAGGATGACTTCTCGTTGCCATTCACCGAGATGCTCATCAATTCTATGGCTCACTGCCAAATCTTTTCCTTCACGGATGGATACTCTGGGTATAATCAGATACAATGGAGTCTGAAGACAGAAAGCCATCGCTTTCTTGACCCCAAAAGGAGTCTTCTGTTACACAATGATGTCTTTTGGATTGAAGAATACTTGTGCCACATGATGCTCAAGACATGATGCACAAAGAGGTGGAATGTTATGTAGATGACTTGATGGTGAAATCCAAAGAGAAAGATTCTCATATGAGAGACCATAAAAAGGTGTTCGAGCGATTACGCCTGCATCAGCTCAAAATGAACCCATTGAAGTGCGCTTTTGGCATCCATTCAGGAAAGTCCTTAGAGTTCATTGTTAGGCACCGAAGGCTTGAAGTTGAACCATTCAAGATCAAGGCAATTCAAGAATTCCATCACCAACTACACTGCAAGAACTCTGCTCTCTTCAAGGGTAGCTGGCATACATCCGCAGGTTCATTTCAAATCTCTCAGGTCACTGTAAACCATTTACGCACCTATTAAAGAAAGATACCTCATTCATCTGGGATGAAGCATGTCAGGCAGCCCTTGATGACATCAAGCATTATTTACTCAATCCTCAAGTACTCTCTACACCGATATTGGGAAGACCTCTCATCCTATACGTGACCACTCTAGACGAGTCACTTAGGGCATTGCTGGCACATAACAATGATGAAGGAGAAGAGACCGTACTGTACTATCTCAGCATCAGAATGCAAGGGGCTGAGAAGAATTATCCCCTTACAGAAAAGATGTGCTTGGCCCTAATCTTTGCATTATAAAGCTCTACCACTACTTGCTCGGTCATGAAGTGAAACTTATAAGAAAAGCAGATCCTGTGAAGTTTCTCATGACGCGGCCATGCCTGTCAGGACGTCTTGCTAAGTGAGCATTATCGCTGATGGAATTTGACATCACATATGTCCCCCAAAAGGCCATCAAGGGCCAATCCTTGGCTAATTTTCTCACAGCACACCCCGTACAGATGGAATCTCCTTTATCTAGTGACCTCCCTAATGAAGAAGAATTATGTGCAGAGCTTGCTCACGCGTGGGAAATGTACTTCGATGGAGCCTTCCAATCTGATCGAGGAGGCACCGGGGTGGTATTGCTGACTCCGAAAGGAGAAGTACTGCCACTTTCCTTCTCTCTCGCCGAGGCCGGTTCCCATAACGAAGCAAAATATCAGGCCCTTATAATTGAATTGGAGATAGCCTTTGATCTAGACTTGGAGCAGCTCAAGATCTATGGCGACTCTGAGTTAGTTATCCGACAGCTTAAAGGGATCAATGACGTGAGAAAAGACACCCTCAAGCCTTATCATGATACTGCAAAATCGTATGTGGCCCAGTTTGAGGATGTATCCTTGAGTCACATCCCTAGGAGGCTAAATTCGTAGGCTGATGCACTTGCAAAACTCGGAGCTACAATTACTCTTGTCAGGGTGGCAAAGTGGAGACACATTAAACTGAGAACCGAGGTCAACGCGGATGATGAGAGAAATCTCTTCCCCGAGTGCCTTCCCTATTCATTCGGAGCACTCTTATCGCACTACCACATGAAAGGCCACCGATTCCACTCCTTATTCCCTAGTCTATGGGGGCGAAGCAGTTTTACCCCTTGAAATTCAAATCACTTCGTTACGCGTCGTTATACATCAAGGACTAACCGAAGATGAGAGATTTAAACTTCAGTATCAAGAATTAGATGCACTCGATGAAAAGAGGTTGAAGGCTCAGCAAAACCTCGAACTTAACCAGGGGAGAATGAAGAGGGCCTTTGACAAGTCAGTCAAAGCCAGTTCATTCACCTAGAGGGATCTAGTTCTAGCCATCAAGAGGCCGATTGTTATGCATGGACAGCGCAAAGGGAAGTTTGAACCCAGGTGGGAAGGTCCCTTTATAGTCAAAAAGGTCTCCCCAAATGGAGCTTACATACTAGCACATCCTATTGGAAAGAAGCCAATGTCCCCTATCAATGGGCAACACCTAAAGAAATACAACCCATGATTGATACTCAAGAAAAGAGATTCAATGCAAAGCAAACAAGAAAGTCCAAAAAAGCTTAACTCTTTTTATTGCATTAAAAGGGGTTAGAAGTTACAGTCGAAAGCCCATTATTAAGGAAGTTACAAATCCCTTGCATCTGAGGAAAAGAGAACAGTTGACACCCGCAGTATTGCTCTTGCATCTGAGGATAAGAGGACGGTTACATGCCAAAAACAAACACCCTCATCATGAAGAAGAAGCAAAACCACTTAAGAGTCAGCTTCAATTCATCTGTCGGATGTTTTCAAAGAGGAGGGTTATAGGCCAAAAGAAGAAGCCAACCATTTTCAAGTCAGCTTCAATTCATCTAACGAGTATATCAAACATACAAAGCTGACTTCTCTGGCAAGGAACTGGCCTATGATGGAGAGCATATCCTGTTCACAGTGAATGCCCTTCCACAGAACAACATGGACTTCACTGTTGTGTTGGAGGACTTGTCTTCCAACGGGCATCATAAGCCAGGCCTTACCATTGGTCTCCACCCTTTGCTTACCCGAGTCAGCACCGTGCGTGAACATCACCGCACGTGACTCATTAACGTGCGCAACAATCCTCACATGCAACTCGTTGCCGTACGTGAGCAACATCGTGCGCATCATGACGATCGCTGTGTAAGGCCAGTGCCAGTTGTGTCTTCCAAAGGTTAGCACCGGCTGTGCTTCTAACTCCCAGCGCCAGCTGCCTTTCTTGAGGATCTGCACCGGCTGTATTTCTAAAAGGTCAGCACCAGCTTTGTTTTTAATGCTTAGCGCTGGCTGCGTATTCTAAGTCAGCATCAGCCGTTTTTTAAGACTTCTCACCATTGTGACTGTTCACCTCTCGGTGACTCTTTGTTTTTCGTGTCTCCTTGGTTCCCAAGACCCCCTCATTTTTTGGCCTAAGACACTTCGCCTCCTTGATGATTGCACACTTTACAGTGATGGTTGTTCACCTTCTTGCAACTGTCACCACTAACGACGGACCGTCTCCTCACCACCCTTCGGGTCCTCGTCAGAAATCCCCCTCTTCCATCCTCTGCAATCTTTCTCCAACCCATTGGGAAACCTTCACCTCTTCTATGCACCTGTTGGAAAAACTGCCAAAAACCTACAAAAGACTCTGGGTAGCCCTCTGCTGCACCTTCTTTCCTTCTTCAAAACCCTCAATACCACGGTCGGAGTTCCCTATTTCCCTGATAAACTCCCTTTTTTTCTACAAACTTCTGCAACTCTGGCAAATATGGTCTTCCCCGCTGGCGTTCTTTTTCTCAGCCAGAACCTGTCCTTGCTTGCCAGCAAACTTCTGATAATCTTGCTGGAATCCCCTGTGTGCTCACTTGAGCTCTCACCTGAAAATCCTTCCTTCCCACTGTTAAAAGCAATTTTCACCTCAAAGTCTTTTATCTTTCGTGAAATAGTGAAAATGGGGGTTAAACCCCTTTATATAGGCGAAACTTCCCTCAAATGTCCCTCACATACCGGGAATCTCAGCTGCGTCCTAGAAGGCTAAATGATAATGGGTCGGACCAGACCAGGCTTCGATTAGAGGTTCGAGTTACATTTTATCGCCGCCCATGAAATCCTATGCAACAGAGATTGCGATCGGGTCAGGCTCGGATTAAGGCCTGAACACTAACCCATACCTAACGTCGACTATCTTGTCGAAACTTCTCAATGCTGGCTGTATTTTTAACAAATCGGCGCTGGCTGCATTTTCAAAAGATCAGCGCCGGCTGAGTGTTCAAGAAATAGTGTCGGCTATTCTCAATGCTGGCTGCGTTTTCAACAACCCAGCACAGACTGAGAGTTCAAGAAACAGTGTTGGCCATTCTCGGCGTCAGCTGCATTTTCAAAGGCTCAACGCCAGCTGAGTGTTTAAGAAGTAATGTTGGTTGTGCTCAATGCCAGCTGAGTTTTCAACGGCTCAACATCAGCAGTGTGGCCAAGAAATAATGTTGGCTATGCCTAGCGCCGTCTATGTCCTCAGCAGTTCGTTGCCACGCACCTCATCTGCTAAATCCGTGCGCGTCCTACTACTGACCGTGACCTATTATCCCCAATGGAGTGGCACCCAGGTCGTTCCACCTAGGCCATGACTTCTGAACCCTAGTAGGAGTCATATCCGTGTTGTAGTCCCTTATCCCCAAAGAAGTCAGGGTCATTCTTATCACGCCGACCCCCAGTGGGTCTGCTTCACACCTAGCTGCCCTATCTCTCTCTCTTCTTTCTCTATCTCTCTCTTTCCCTCTCCTTCCTTCATCTCTATCACTCTCTCTCTCTTCATCCCCTGGTTTATCACATTTCGCTTTCCCTACACTTCTCTCTTTTCTCCATTCATGCATGGCCGACCTATCGTCTGGCGCGCCGTCTTCTTGCTTCTGAGACATGAATAGTGAGTTGAGCCATGGCCTGAGTGGCGGATCGAGCCTCTGTTAAAATTTCCTTTTCTCTTCTGTCACAAATGGCAAAATCCTATCACCACCTATGCTTTCTCTCTCTTTTCTTTCTGTCATAGCCAGTGGAATCCTATCGCCACCTATGTTCTCTCTCTCTTCTCCCTTCTGTCACAGTCAGTGGAAGCATATTGCGGCATGTGCTTTCTCTCTCTTCTCCTTCTATCACAACCGGTGGAAGCCTATTGCCGTCTATGTTCTTTCTCTCTCCTCTTTCCCACAGCCGGCGGAAGCCTATCGCTGCTGTGTTCTTTCTCCCACAGACGGCGGAAGCTCATCGTCGTCTGAGTTTCTCTCTCCCCATCTCATTGTCGTATGTGCCTTCCTTCCTCTTCCTTCTGTCTCTTACTTCTTCTCTTTGCTTTTCCCTCTCTTCTTTATCTTCCTTTTTCTTTTCCCTCTATCTCTCCTCTTTCTCTGTCTCCCTTTTCTTCTATTCTTCTATGCTTCTCTTCTTTTTTTCTCTCACTGTTTTCTCTCTCACCTCGCTCTTTGTTTTCTTTTCCTTCCTTATTTCTCTTCTCCATCTTCTCTTCTCTCTCTCTTTCTGTTCTCTTTTCTTTCTTTTACTCTTTCGTTTGATCAAAGGGGGGGTTGAGACTAGTACTCCATGGTAGTCTTGTCGTTTAACAGTAATATCGTTGTGCCAATCAAAGTTAATGTGCCCACTTTACTGTCACGACAGACTAGCTGTTGTGCCGATTAAAGTTACTGTGCTTGCTTTACTGTCATGGCAGACTAGCGGTTGTGTCAAGCTAGTTGATATTGGTATTGTCGTCTAGTAGTAATTATTTTGAGCCGGTCTGAGTTACCGAGCCCATTTTACTTCCACGATGGGTCAATTACCTATTAGTTTAGTCACTATGTCAGTCTCATCTCTTGGGCAAATTCTTCTCATCCCAATCTTAATTCTCTCATCCTTCTCTTCTTATTTTTGAATTTGCATGTCTGTGTACGTTACCCGAAGGCAAGGTGGAATCCCTTGACCCACTTGTCTTGTAACATTTACCATGTGTGTGTGATTGCAGAAACAGGAGAATAAAGACCAAGGGAGACGATTCCGAACCAGTTTTACAACTGGGGGGCTTTCTTCGTGATCTAAGAGGGCGCTCACGCGAACCAGCCCGAGTAAGTTCCGACCACCTTAAATTCTTATCTCATCGGTTGGTCCATCTGCCGTTGTTCTTGAGCAAGGTTCCCGAGAGAGTGATCTCAAGTCTCGGGTTCCTCCAAAATTTGAGACGTGTGCCGCTAGATCATTTAGATCCGGAGGGCGAGATTGAGGCACCTAACCATGTGACTCTTGCCTAGGTACAACCTTGTGGGTGGAGTGTCAAAAGCCCGATGCCATTAGCAGTGATGTTGACGCCATTTGGAACTGCTTTTTGTAAATTGGTCATGTGTCTGTTTCGATCATTCTACTGTACAAATGATGGACCAATCAGAATACATTGCCATTATGATTTCCTTTGACACAATTCTAAAAGTCATCCGTGTTAGCCGACCGTTAATGTGTCTTTGTACGATCGACAACTTATGTGATGTTTCCTTGATGAATCCGATAGTGACACACCCTTCCATATTGACATCTGACAAGTCAATCCTTTCTTACACATGTTAGTCTGTACTAACACGCGACACAAGTCCGTACATCTAGGTTGTCTTTAGTTTTAACTATCAGAGGCCCGATGCTGGTCCCAGTGGTGTCAATGATATTGGCAATGGCACCAAGCCTTTTTCTTCTCTTGTGTATCAACATGTCTGGCTGGAGTGTAGGGCTGCTTATGTCACAACTAGGTGTGGCATCAACGTGCCAAAACTTTCTACTTCTAGGTTGCTTCTAGCTTGGTAGTACTAAGTTTTGATCTGCCTTCAAGGATGTTCTTCAGTGTTATGAGCTCTGCCGAGCAGCACATGGGATATGGTTTAGGGTGTGGTTCAAGTTCCGGGGTAGCTTTCCGGGGCCAATTTGGTCTTCCGTAGCTTTCTCTATTGGGATCAGGGTGTCTACAGATAGGTTCAATAATATGGCGGTAAGGGTCACGAAATGTCATTTATCCAACCCCGCTAAGATCAATATGATACTGGAGAATGCCAACCTTGAATACGAAACATTCTTTTTCCATAAGGGTGTCCCTTTGACCTTCAATGTCATGTCAGATAGGATTACCCTCTATGAAAGGGGCAAGCCCCAAATAGTCGGTATTAAGACAGCCGAGAATCAAAGAATCAATGAGCCCCCAAGGAAAGTAGCTCAAGGAAGGGCACAATGAGCTGGTGATGTGAGCCAAATCGCCCTCCACAAAGAAAATACAAGGGATCAAGACCCCTATGATGGTTAAAACCAACAAAGAAACCAAAATAAGGGCGGCAATAAAATCAAGCCATACAATCAGCATATAGGGGAATATAGGTGCTTTGCCCCCCTAAAACAGCCTTTGGTCGATATTCTTCAAATGCTCCTACATGACAGAGACTTAGTCCTTCTGTCGCAAAGGCCAGCCCCATACGAAGTTAAGGGCAAGACCAAATGGTGCGAGTGACACAATTGTACCTCCCTGAAGCATCAAATCTAAAATATGATAGAAAAGGATGCAATCAAGGTAACAAAGTAGAGTGAGGCCGTTAAAGAGGCCAACCGAAAGATGGGAATTTATGTCGACCCATTGCTAAGCAATGACCCTCAACCAAGTACACAACCCTTGTCGACCCGAAGGAAAATCTGTTGTTTCAGTAGTCCAAGAAGATCCATTCCTTCTTATTTCCCAAGCGACATAATCATTGCCACAAAACCTAAGGTTCCAAGGGAAGCTGTCCCTCTAAAATCCCTACCATGGCACTAAAGTGCCAATACACTCCCCAATAAGGGGTCTAGAGAGGAAACACACTCCTCCCCTACTGACTTAAGAGTGATTCATATCGAGGGTAGCTATCCTAACCATAAAATAATCCAATTGGAAGGAGCCTACTAGAAGGTTGATGCATGGATCAGAAATGAACGTTCCTGTGTCCTTACCGATGGGGTGATGACATGACTCACAAGGCATGGACGCCAATACAAACCAACACGACTCATAGTCGAGGCCTTACAAGAGAGGATGGGGAAAACTGCCCGAACCATTTGCTTGACCGGCCTAAGAGGGGGCAACCGCCAATTTCACTGCAACCTATGACCTCCTAGGTCATCTACATAAGATCTAAGCTTCCATATCTATCTTAGATTTGCTTAGAAGTCCTCAGACCCATTGGCGTTAGACTGAGAGCATGCTTAAAAAAGCACATGTCTCCTCCAATACTAGGCCGGAAGAATTCATTGGGGTGTTTGCTCAGTTGACGGCTTCAACCCTTATTACTTTCATCGACGATGACATTCCCACTGGCTTCGACCAGTACCACAATCGTGCATCATACATAATCACCCACTTAGTGGGCCTTGGGATTCTTAGGGTGCTTATAGATAATGGGGCAGCCCTCAACATTTATCCATTAATGACATTAGAGAGGATAGGTATAGACCTAGCTTTCTTAGAATCCTCTCAACTTACCATCACTGCTTACAATGGGACTAAGAGGCAGGCGAAGGGTATTATGGCCATAGCTCTTAGGGTAGGTCTTATATCCCATGTATTTAAGTTATATGTATTGGATATAGTTTCATCCTTCAACCTCCTTCTAGGATGGCCTTGGCTCCATACAAAATTTGGCCATAGACTCGACACTTCACTAGTGTCTTAAGTTTCCTATGGCTCAACGGTTGGTTACAATTTATGCGAACCAATCCGAAATAATCAACCAGCTGAAAATAGGTAAATTATGGGGAATCAATGACCAGTGGAGCCACGAGGTCTCTTTGCTGACATGTGATGAACCTCCTTGTGCAACTTTGCCTATCGAGGTTGACAATTCTTCCCTTAGAAATTTTGAGGTTCTCCTACTTCGAGCAAATTTGATTTTTTTATGAGAATTATGACTATGGGTCGCTCGAAGCTTGACACATTCTCTTTATTCAAGGATTTTATTTCAGGCATGGCCTTGGCAGAATGGAAGAAAGTGTGGCCGCAGCAATCATGGAGCCCAAAATTCAAAACAAGAAAAACATGTTTGGAGAGGGTTAGGGTGCTCATACGCCCTCATGGAGGATTATGAAACACTTGGGGGTCCAATTACTTTCATCCTGAGGGGTATTCAAAACTCTGACTCTACATGTTCCCCTAATCCCAGAAATGGGAAGCACAACAAATCTGCCTTCTGAAGCTTTTGGATTTGGGTCAATCAAGCTCTACATTTTTGTCCTGATCTACATGATTCCGCATAGATTTGGAAATTTCTCTTTCAAGTAATCACACATCTCCTGGTCGAGGACCATTTTGCTCAACAAGGCTTGGGTAGCCGGGGAGCAAGCTCCAGTCAGAGCTATGTTCCCCCGACCTCCGATGAAGGCCAGGGACAAAATTGGTCCTTCACCAGGCTAACCTCTAATTCGTTGGAAAAATTCGAGCGGCACCAACAAATACAACTGCCAAAAAACTAGTAGGCACAGGGTACCCACAGAGTACCCTGCGCCCTCATCTCCTTGTGTTTCTTCTATCAACCTCGCACAGGGCATTAATCTAAGATAAACAAAAGCCTTAATGAATCTAATAAAAATTCAAATTTCGCTAAGGAAAATAATTTTGAAAATATAAAATACTCAATAGACCAAGAAAATCCTATCGAGGGAAATTATTTTACAATAACGAGTTCGCCTTTTCCTTTCAATATCATGTGAAGGCGGAAGTCAAGAGTGATCCCGAGCCGGAAGAGCTCAGAGCCCACATCGAGCTATTTGAACAGATTTTTAATGATTGCTCAACAGCCACCATCGGAGACATTAGATGGCAATCTAGGCTCGGAGGATGACCCAAAGATAACCAAAATTGGCACTTCCCTGTTGCCAGAAGAACAAGGAAAGATGATGACCTTCCCTAAAGAATACTGGGATGTCTTTGCATGGTCATATAACGTCATGTCTGGGTTGGATCTTGCTCTAGTTGAATACCACTTCAACGTATGCTAAGAGGTGACTCCAATCAAATAAAATGCAAGCGACTAAAGACCCATTTGGAGCTTAAAACCAAGGAGAAAATTGACAAGCTCCTAAAGGTGAATTTCATTGTGCCTGTCGATTACTCCGACTAGTTGGCCAACATAGTTGTCATTGCCAAGAAGGACGGAAGGATTGGAATATGTGCTAATTTCAGGGATCTAAACAAGGAATGCCTAAAAGATGACTTTCCAATGCATAACATAGATGTCCTAGTTGACAATACTACAAAACACTAGATGCTGTCGTTTAGGACGACTTCTCGGGATACAATCAAATGCATATAGCTAAGGACAATCAAATAAAAATGCGTTTCATTACGCTATGGGGAACATACTGCTATCGAGTTCTGCCCTTCGAACTTAAAAATGTTGGAACAACTTATCAAATGGCCATGACTTCTATGTTCCATGACATGATGCACATCTGCATAAAAGCCTACATGGATGGCATCCTAGTCAAGTCTAAAACTAGGGATGACCGTTGCACCAATCTAAAGTTGATATTCAATCGCCTCCGAAGATACCAACTCAAGCTCAACCTGTACAAGTGGGATTTCAAAGTCGCTTTGGGAAAACTGCTAGTTTTCATCATCATCCAGAGGGGCCACCCGTCAAAATTTAGGCTATTACTACTATGCCACCTCCGAAGAATATAAGAGAAATTTGAGGCCTACAAGGAATAATACAATCCATAGCCCTACAAGGAAGAAATATGAACCCCTCAACCAGCTATTGAAAAATGATACGTCATTTATGTGGGATGAAAAATGTCAGGAAGCATTTGACAAAATTAAGCAATAACTATTGAACCCATTGCTTTCAAGCCCACATATTCCTAACAAACCCTTGTTCTTGTACCTCTCTATTAAAGACAAGACCATGGGGGCTCTTTTAGGCTAATATGACGATCAGGGAAAGGAAGGAACCATCTATTAACTCAGCAAGACCATGGTCAACTACGAAACTCGATACACAGATGTTGAAAAACACTGCCTTGCTCTCATATGGGTGGTCGAGGCCTGGTTTGGATTGGACCCCCTCTCAAAAACCGTGTGACTTTGTGTGGGTCGCTTGTACAGCTCGTGCGTTAGTTTGCGGATAGGTATGTCCAACTTGTGAGAGGATTAAAAAAAAAACGATGAAAAGATGGACTAGTGCACCTATCTCATAGTGGTTTGAGTTTGTGGGATAAGCCTGAGAATATACCCTCTTAGATCAGCGCGCGAAAGCCCCCCGGCTATCTACCAGCTCGGTTTGGACATAGCCCTCTAAGAAACTCAACACCTCGCTTTAGAATTTCACTTAATAACTGCTAATGGAACTTGTATAAAATATGCTCCTCTTTAATGTACCGTTTAAAGGATGAGTTGCTTTACTTTGTGGGTTGGAAGAGATTAGGAGGAGAGAAAGAGAGAAGAGAAAATGGAATCTCCTCACTACCCAAGCACTATGCAACTTTGTAATTAGATTAGCGAGATGATCAAAATTCTGAGAAAGTTGACTCAATATGACCCCAACTAAGTAACTGGGTGTAAGAGAATCAATACCTCTTATGACCTGAGTTCACTGTACAAGATGGTGGTTACAGTAACAATCCCAAAATTAGGACCCTAAGACACTGTCTCAGGATGACCCTGAGTCGAGTGTTTAGATGATGAGAGAATAACCAAAGAGATAATAAGATAGTAAAGGTAAAAATAAGATGGATGAAAATTTAAAAGAATATGGTTTAGAGGAGAGAATGTGACAAGTGTGGCGAGTTATGGGTCAATTAGAGGTTAAGGGAGTGTAACTGCAGGTAGAGCTTGGTATGGCTAGGGACATATGAGGGCAAAGGTAGGAGTTGATACACGTTGGACACAGGTGGTGTACGTTGAATGATAGTGCGAGTGAAGAAGGCAGGAGGATGGCGCGGGTATGAGAGAGTTGTTTATGATGCAAATTGGAGAGATCTCCAGAGGAAGATCCCTCAGATCTGAACACAACAAACTGATTTTTTAAAAAAAGCGATAGAGAGTGGGACAATCAAATTTTAATCTGAGATCAGATCTACTCAAAAGTGAGCAGATCTACTCTCATATCAGTGGCAGAGCTAGCAATGATCCGAAATACGAAATACGACATAAAAAACAATAAAACTAATTTAATTCCGACAAAAGAAACACAAGAAAGATTAAAACTGTTCCAGACCGGGCCAACTGGCTCGAGACTCCCAAGGCATTGAAGCCTCACTTGTATCAAAACCGACTTAATTTATATCGTGCGTCCTCTTTGTATCTCTTTAGGTTTTGACTAGGTCTTGGCTTGGTTGGATGAATTTCTTTGATCTAAGAGCTGCAAGTAGCCTAAAGCTAGGGTTTTCCCAAGTTTAGGTTTTTCTCAAGTCTCATAATCTCTAAGTTTTTTTGCGCACAAGAGCTAACCAGGTCTAAAGGGTCTCTAGAGTCTCAAGAGTCTACCCTAAAATAATCTCGAAATGACATTTTATAAGCTAAAAATCTTCTGGAATGGGTAATATACCCTAACCAAAATATTTCTCAACCTGGACTGCTGTTTTGGTGGTCTAAGGCTTGAGTGACACTAGGAACGTCGCCCAGACCAAAATGGTTCAAGTTAATTGAACTAGCTAAAAATGATCCGAGAGGTGTTGGCATGCGGAAGCTGCCAATTTGGGGCAGTCGGGTCTGGGAGACACTAGGAGCATGCCCAAACTAAATCAGCTCAAAATCGGCAGATTCCAATCTGGGGTGATTTTGGGGCTGTCAGGATGCTGCCTGCAAAAGATCATCAGATTTGGTCAGTCTGGGCTCGCTTGCGTGACACTGGTGGTGATGCCAAGACCAAATCTACCAAAACTTATTTGGTTCCTTTCTGGGATGATCTATGGGCTCTTGTGATGATGCCTGGCAAACATTGGGTCAAAATGAGGTCTTTTGCTATTTTTAACATTTTTTTACTAAAACATGATATTCTGCACGATTCTGAATTACAAGGCAGGTAATATGTACTATGATGGTCTTTGGTCTAGGGATTTACTAGAATAGTGTGGTCCTAAGGTTTCAAGAATATCACAAAATTTGTCAGTCTCAAAAATGGGGTGTCTACAATTGCCCGTCTTTGGCACTCACTATCCTTCGAGGGACATGTGAGTGGCAAAAAAGTAGACACTCTTTGGCGCTCCCTGTCCTTTAAGGGGCAGGTGAGTGATAAAGATAACGCAAACATTTAAAATTTTATCCTGATATTTTGGGGTCAAAAGGGACACCAACTATCCCTCCAAGACATTATGCTCCCCGCTCACCCTCCTAGGACATTTTCATTATAGGGTTTTTAGCATGAGATGTCGGTGAGTTACACAAGTTTGAAACTCGAGTTGGATTTTCTGGCCATGCCACTTAACTTCAGGGGATTGCACAGTTTCAAATCTTAAACCTTGCATTTTCTTTGATTTCCTTAGGGTTTCCTAAGGTCTTTTATACGTTTTCTTATTGAGGAAAAGGTTTTCCTGGTCAATTCTTAACGCGATAATCATCATATACAAGTGTCCAAGCTCATTCGTTTTTAAAAGTCTTTTTAGATATTTTAAAAACAAGGTGGAAGTTCAAAATAGACCCCGAAGCTTTGGACAGGTCACGATTTTAACAAAGAAATTAAAATTTTTGAAAACACAAGACATATAATGAAAATTTTGAAATGAGAAATATTTTTTTAAAAACAAATTTTTAGTTAGCAGTTTTAGCTTCTGCAACCATAGAGCCCTTTAAGCAGTTTAACGTCATGCAGCGATGGACAAATACACCCAACCCTTTACGTCATATGGGGCTAAACGGATACACCCGACCTTTTATGCACGTTGCCAGACATTTTCTGAATACACCCAACCTTTAACGTCATACGGGGCTAGACATTTTCTTAATACATCCAACATCATACGAGGCTAGACGGATATACCCAACCCTTTACGTCATACGGGGCTAGATGTTTTGTGAATACATTCAACCTTTAATGTCATACGGGGCTAGACATTTTTCCTGTCTCGGTTCTTTTACGTCATATGAGTTTGACGTTTTTCTGTCTTAGCTCTTTTAAGTCGCACAAGTTTGACGTTTTCTGAATTGGATTTTGGTGGGCAGCTTAGGCTCATACCACTAAGGAGCATCTGAAAACTTTTGAAAATTAATTAAATATATGAAAAATAGTGTTTTTCCAAAGGAAAAATATGTAATGAAACCCAATTTCATCCCGGGAAGGCTCCAAAATTGGAACATGAGCATTTTTGTGCATAATGTTTTGGGTAACACCAGTAGTGTCGCCCAATGACCTTGGCAACACAACCTGTGTCGCCCACACCACCGACCTCCAAAATCACATGACTTTGATTTCAGAGGTTTTTGGGAATTGCCTTATGCTTATTTTTATTTTTATTTTTGGGTTTTCTTTTGAAATTGGTTGGCAGTTTAGGCTCGTGCCACCGAGGAGCATTTGACATGCTGTCTGAGACTAATTTATTTTAAAATCATTTGAAAACAGTTAATTTCATAAAGAAAATAGATGAAGAAAGATGATTTTGGATCCCGAAATGTTTTGGAACTTGAGCAAGGGAATTTTTGCCCAAAAAACATTGGGTGACACTAATGGTGTCACCCGAGCGACATTCCCTATGTCGTCCAAACCAAGCGCGCGGATAAGGGTGACACATCCTAGTCGTCATAGGCACCGACCTCTGAATCTCAAGGTTTTTGTTTTGGAAGGTTTTGGGGTTTCCTAATCCTCCTGGATCTCGAATTTGGAACCTATAAGATGGGTTTCTGGACGGGATTTCTCATATCTTCCATTTTCCTCTTAGAAAATCCAAGTCTTCTTCTTTTCCTTTCTTCTTTCCATCTTCTTCTTGTCCCTTTTTCTTTTCATCATCATCTTCTTCTTCTTCTTCCTAGTTTCCCATGGCTCCTAGGAAGAATATTGACCTTTCTAAAGGTAAGGGAAAGAGCGCAGATCAAGTCGATGATAGCAGAGAGGAAGAGGCTCTCCCTCCTTTTGCTAGGGTTATGCATTTTCCTGAGGGCCTCCCCTCCCATATTTCGCAAGTCCTAAGAACAGGTCATGTGCCTCGGTGAATTCAGGGTTATTCTATTATCTGCCCCTAGTTCAGGTGTTGGTTCCTCTCTGCTCGGCAATGACCTGAGCTCATGGCCTTTCTAGCTTTGATTTCGATGGTGAGTATCTTGAGCATGGCCTCTTGTCATGTGAATTTTGCCCTTCTTGAGGCCCTTGCTGAGAGGTTCAACTTTCAGACCAATACCTTCTTCCTCTCTATAGGAGAGACGACTACTACTTTGGAGGAAGTTGCCAGGATCTCTAGCTTGAGTCTGTCTAGTATTGCATATCAACCATCCATGGCGATGGATGATCATTCCTTCTTAGGTGCGCGACTGTTGGGGGCTGCCTACTATTCTCATGGTGATTGGGTTGACATGGAGTTGCTGATCCTTAATCGAGAGTGATCCCAGGCTGTCGAGCAGATTCGTATCTTTCTCTTTGTTCTTTTGGGATCGATCCTCTTTTCAAGTGGTTGGAAAACCATCCGTAGTTCTCTCATCCCTGTAGGCCATGCTTTTTGGGAGAGAGCGGGTTATACCATTATTCATGTCGTGTTACCAGACACATACCTGGGTCTCCATAACCAAGTTACTCAAGATGACCAATTCATCGAGGGCAGTGTCTTGATCTTGCAGGTGTGATCCTGAACTCAATCTTTCACTTCATTTTTTCTTTTTAAATTCATTTTTTTCCCTCGTTTTTTGTTCCTGAATCCATTTTTTTATCATAGAGATTCACTTGAAAAGACCTGGACTGATCTGGGGGGGTCTGACTTGGGCGACACTAATCGTGTCGCCCGGGCGGCACGAGTAGTGTTGCCCAGGTCATCCTGTCTCAGATGGTTCCAGGGTTCTGAATTTTAGTTCCATGACCTGTTGGGGTGTTATGATCTTGCCTCTCACAGATTTAGGCTTATGAACACGTCGCAGTTGTTCATTCTCCTCGATCCACAACAGCTGTATTTTCTTCTCTAGGACTGGCGTATGTCCATAATACAAACCGACATCATGAAGTCAATCATTATCGTAGGATTTTTGGCGAGTTGTCATCGTTTGATTGGATAATCAGGGGCTTGAGAATGTGCTCATATTTCTGCACCCTATGGGGTATTCATGTCTTCTCTTGGCAGGGCAATACTTCATATAGGGATATTTTCCTCAAAGGGTGCTTCACCAGTTTCGGCATATTCAGAACAATACATTTCCTGGAGAGGAAATTGATCATCGCCCTATCTTTCCACTTCAACGACACTCTTCCACCCTTCTGGTTAAAGCAGGTTTATCGTGGAAGGGGAAGAAACCTTCTTCTGGTGAAGGGCTGATCAAGCTAGACAAGCCCACAACCACTTCCAACTATGATTCCTGGTGGGAACACACCTGTTGGGAATGCCCCAGGGCTCTGAGACTTCGCGGCGAGTCTTCTGCCCTTGCTCACAATCCCTTGCTTTCTCGAGAAGACAATGCCTCTTTTTCGAATAAGTGAGTCAAATCCAATGAGGATGTGTCGGATATCAGCTTGGAAGAAGGTGAAGTTGAGTTGGCTCGATGCGTGGCCTTTGTGGCGAACCTCAAGGAGAATGATGTTGATCTCAAGTCAAAGACTGAGTAGTCGTAGTATTTTGATTTTTATTTTTGGTTTGAGTAAGTTGATTTCATAGTCACCTATATTTTTCAGCAGTTTCATTTCTATTGAAGTCTGTCAGAACCATAGAAATTTTGGTCTCATAACCATATTTGATTGCGTGAGTGCATGTAACCCATTTTCAATGGATACATCAGATCGATATTTTGAGACATTCAGAATTTTATTTTCAGTTTTGATTGATTCTCGGTGACTCTGAAGGCCCCTCACTCTTTTTTTTTTAGAATTTTTTCATTTTTTTTGAATTTTTTTTTAAAAAAGGTTTGGTTGGGCGACACTGGTTGTGTTGCCCATGATGATGATTATTATTATTATTATTATTATTATGGTAGAACGAAACAGAAGGGAAATTGGGTTGGGCAACATGGGAAGTGTCGCCCAGAAATTTCCCTTTTTTTTTTTTTCTTTTGAAAAAGTAGATGTTGGGTTGGGTTGGGCGACAAGGGATGTGTCGCATTTGGAAAATGGAAAAGGGGAGTCTAGTTGGATGACACGGGTTATGTTTCCTGGGCGAAACGGACAGTGTCGCCCAAAAAGGTTTCTCTCCTCCAATATGGGTGTGCAACCCTTCTTTCCCTCTTTCCCTCTCTCTAAAAAAAGTTTCTTTTGAAGAGTGATGTTCTCTCTTTCTCCTCTTGATGTTCTCCTTCAAGAAAGGTTACATACATATTCGTTATAGTTTTTTTTATTACGGCTATATCGAATAGTTTCTGTTATTACCACCGTGTCCGTTTTTTCATATCAAAACCAAAATTTTTTAAAAAAGATGACTTTACCCTTTTTCGGTTGTTGAACAACCGAATTCAAAATATTTTCGGTTGTTCAACAATCGAAAATACACCACTTTCGGTTCTTGAAGAACCGAAAATTTAAAATTTTCGGTTGTCTCTCTTGTGGCATATTTTCTCTACATCTCTGAAGTCATAGTTATCCAATAAAATCAAAGGGGATCAACTAGTTTGAGCCCCAAAATTTAGGAGAAATCTTAGAGATTATGAGATTAGAAGATTAGGAGAAATCTTATGGCGTATTCTCTCTCTACCTCTTTGAAGTCATGGTTATCTAACAAAATCAGGGGGAAACAGCTAGTTTGAACCCCCAAATTTAGGAGAAATCTCAGGGATTATGAACTTACCCCAAAAAAAAAGACGTAGGGTGAAGGGGAGAGAGAGTTTAAAAAAAAAACGATTTTTACCCATGCAATGTAGAGAGAGACGTAGAGAGAGAATATGCAAAGCCACAAGAGAAAAAACTTTCTGTTCTTGAAGAACCGAAAATTTTAAATTTTCGATATTCAAAAACCAAACTTGGCCCCCATTTTCGGTTGTTGAACAACCGAAAAAGGATAAAGTCGTCTTTTTTAAAAATTTCTGTTTTGACATGAAAAAAAACAGACACGATAGTAATAACGTAAACTATTCGGTAGAGCCGTAATAACAGAAACTATAACGGTTATGTATGTAATTTTTCGTTCTTTTTTTTTTAAAGCTCAAACCTTTCTTTCTATCTCTCTTGATTCACATTCCTACTCTCTTTCTCTGTTTAAAATTTAATTGGAAGCACTCCAACTTTCAAACTTTGTTCATTCCCAACCCTTCTCTCCCTTTAAATTTCCTCATTAAAACTCCATTTTGTTTGAAAATTTGATTTAGGGTTCCCTGGTAGTTGAAGATGGAAGGCGAAGGGCTTCAATGGATGCTCGGATCGGGTCATATTTCAAAATCAAAAGGGAAAGAGAAGGTACGAGTTATTGTGTTCTCTTTCAATAAATGCATCAAAATAAAACAAAGGGGTGACTTGGCGGGATGAAATCATATGAATTTTGTTCCAAATTTTAAAAATCTTGCTTGAATTGTGAAACTCACATAAGAAACTCTGATTATTATGTTTTCTCATTTGATAGAAAATCTATTTAGATGCTTTTCTTTGACAAATGCTTGGATATGACTTTGATATGTTTGCTTAAATGTCTTAGTGAATATTGGATTATCTTCCTTTTTGGGTAGTTTTGAAAGTGGCATGCCACTTATTTTGGCGCAGTAAAAATTACTGATTTCTTTCCCCAAATTTCGATGTAGATGATAATTTACAAAGTTTTCATAGGATACTTCAATTGTTGTTAGATATTTTTTGAAAAAAAATTGCCCGACATGTGTAGATTCTTCTCTTGAAATTGCTTATGAGATGTTTATAACAGTTCGGTTAAATGCTTGAATGGTTAAGAGTTAAGTTGAATTCCAATTTCTTGTGTTTAAAATAGACTCACAATAAGATGATTAGTAGAAATTTTATTCCTCCTGGTGCCAAAAAATTTTCTCGTTATCTTTTCTCTCTTCAGACTGTGAAAAAGACCACATGCCCTTGAGGGCAGAAAGACCAGAATGCCCCTGAGTGCAAACTCTACTTTTCGAGGGTAATCCAAAGTGGTTAGTACTTCCCCTTATTTCTAAGGATGGTATAATGATCACAATGCCCTTTGGGTGTAAAATGACTAAAAATACCCCTAAGTACAAATTGACCAAAATACCCCCAAGTGCAAATCTTCTTTACGGGGGTAATTCTGAGTGATTAGTACTTCTCCTCATTTCTAGGGATGGTAGAACGACCATAATGCCCTTTGGGTGTAAAATGATCAAAAACACCTCTGGGTGCAAACTCTTCTTTTCAGGGGTAATTCTGAGTGATTAGTACTGCCCCTCATTTATAGGGATGGTAAAATTACCATAATTCCCTTTGGGTGTAAAATGATCAAAAGTAGCCCTATGTGTACAATGATCAGAACACCCCTGAGTGCAAACTCTTGTTTTTGGGGCTAATCTTGAGTGATTAGTACTGCCCCTCATTTCTAGGGATTGTAGAATGACCATAATTCCCTTTGGGTGTAAAATGACCAAAAATACCCCTGAATACAAAATGACCAGAATACCCCTCCCATCCCCTCTTTTTTTTTGGTTTTTGTTGCAAGGATTGATGTTGCTCTTGCCCTTGTTATGGGGTGTTTTGATTTTTCTCTTGCCCTTGTTACGAGGTGTTTTGATTTTGCTCTTGCCCTTGTTATGGGATGTTTTGCTGTTAATTTTGTATTGATGGTTCCTCCCCCTTCTTTTTCTTACTTTTGTCACTTCTTTTGCAAGGCTCTATGTAGACTGTAGATCCCATTTATTTTTTATTCATAAGTGGGCAAAGTTATTGACTCTTGGGCAATGACAGGCTCTCGCCAGGATAGGATTGTGGGAGGTCTGTAGGATCAGGCCTTTTAGCTTGGATCGATCCCTGACCACTTAGTTATGTCTTTGGTATAGGCTAAAGACTGGCTCGATTCCCCTACGTTGTCGTGGGATTGCCCCTACCCTTGAGGATGCCACCAGGATTTTCGGAGTTCAAAGTGAGGTTTAACCTTTCTTGAGTATTTCCTCAGAGGCATCCACTAGTTATGCCTCTGCATGTAAGGAGTTGCTAGGTATTCCTTATGAGAAGATCAAGGGCAACCATGAGTCAGAAATCGATCTTGGGAAGCCGAGGTGGAAGGTTACCCGTATCCCTTATCTTGTGGAAAGAAGGATGGGTGGTCAGGCTCCTCAAATTTCAATTTCCGCTGCTAGCAGACCACCCCATAGAGGGAAGGACCCTATGGAGGAGGGCAGCAGGTTGAGGGGTCCTTAAATGAGCGGATCGGTTCATGGTGAGTCTAATTGTCGTTTGACTAGAGCAGCTATCTAGGCTAGGGGGGAGTCAGGAGAGTCAGGTGTCCGGTTGTCAGGGGATCCAGAGGGGATTGAGCTTGGAGACGTCGATGTGGATGTGAGTGCATTTTTTGGATGATGATATGGTATCTCCTTTAGTGTCGCTTTCTGGTGAGGAGTGGCGAGAGCAGGAGAGAGAAAGGATTCGAGATGCTTATGAGCGGGCCATGATTGAGGATGAGCCGGAGGTGACAGGAAGTGGATTTGACTGTCGACCATGAGCCACTTTCAGACGGTGAGAGATGTTCTTTGCGATCTTTCCTTTCGTATGTTCGGGGAGTTTCTGTTTCCCGATTGAACCAACGGTCGAGCTCATCTATCAATAGTTTAGGCGGCACAACAGCTGGATTTATATGGAGCGAGTGGCCTGGGGTCCAGCTATTGTAGGCTGGTTACATTGTCACCTTTGTAGTGTTGCCACGGGAGCCTGTTATTTGGGGGGTTGATAGATTCTTCTCTAGGTTTGGGCATGGGAGCATGTCACTATTCCTCGCCCTCTTCCTAGCCGCCTAGCACCGTCATTTGTGACTATTCACCACTGGTCATATGGGGTGTGGGAGATTGAGGAGGTCCTTTCGAGGTTATACTACTCGCTATTCTTGGATACCCAGGCTGCATGAGAGATGAGTCACGAGTCTCCCATTCTCTCTCTCTCTTCTTCTCCTTCTTTTTCTCCTTTTCTTCTTCTTTTTTTTGTTTGTTTATCAAAGCCTACTGTTGAGTTGACTTATCTTCTTTTATTTTCAAGATTGATTCACTTCCTATGAGAGTTGACTCGATCTTGGCTGTTTATGTTGCGTCCTCCCAGTCTTTCAGGATGACAGCTCATCTGATTTGTATAGTCCTGGTGATGCCATATTTTCCTGGTCGGGTTAGTCGTCAATTTGGCCTTCCTCAGTCTTTCTTTGAGATTACTCCGCCCTGGACTCCATTGACGGCTAGAACTGCTGATGAGGATGCCTATATGAGAGAGATGACTCAATGGATAGAGGAGTGGAGGCATAAGACTGCTCGAGTTATCAGTGAGGAGGAGGAAGAGGAAGGCATCTCCTTGCCTTTGTATGAGGAGAGAACAAGGTTGTCTTGAGGGACATAGCCACCCTGACTGATCATGGCGAGGAGATCATGCGATAGCTGAGGAGTGCTTGTCTTGGTGCGAGTCAGTCTTTTGGTGAGAAAGTCGCTTCTCTTCATGCTATGCGTGATTTGGTGGAAGAGGAGTGAGATTCAATTGCGGAGGATCTCAAGAGTCTTCGTTGAGACTTTGAGGGGATGAGAGAGGCGAGGGACATGGCGGTGGCATTGCGTGACTCTATGAGAGATGAGCTGGAGACGGTTCAGGCCAAGTTAGAGAGAGCACGATCGGTACCGCCTTCTTCTGTTGTTGTTCCCACCCTTCCTGGACTATCTCCCGTCCTTATTGGAAATTTAGAGAGATGTAGAGAGATGTTTGACCAGAAATGATGCGGCTCTAGATCTCTACCGATTGGAGAGGGTATGCTTTGCTTTTATCTTTGTTTTCTTTGGCGGTTTCCCCTCTTCTTCTTTTTCAAATTTTTTTTTTTTTATAATTATTTGAGACCTCTCTCATTTTTTGTTTTTGGTTTAACAAAATTTGGCCAGAGATCGATGCCATGAGCTTTTAGAGGATGTGAAAGGTCTTATAGATAAAAATGGCAAGTTGTCAATACTTCTATTGGTCGCAAGTGGTAACCCTTCTTTAGCAGATACGAATCCTTATGTGAGGGTGCCACTACCATCTTCTGCTCGAAGTCAGTCGCAGTCTAGGGCATCTCCTTATGTGATGAGCTCACCTCTTTTTGCCTCAGGGGATCTATTCGAGAGAGAGAAAGCTCCCAAACTAGCCAATGTCGTCATTGGCAAAGTTCACCCATCTCTGATATGTGGTAGTTGGCAGTTATACAACCATGGAGTGTCTGGCTAGTTTCAAGCTTTCATAACAGGTATAGAAAGTTGGCTTCAAGAGCGAGGTCAGATCAACTAATAGTTTAATCTCTTGTAGTGATGGAGGATGTCCTTTCTAAAAGGATTTTTTTTTTCTTTTTTTTTTAAAAAATGGATGACTTTAACAGTCAATTTGAAAAGTATTTCCAAAGAGGGATGTGCCTTATAGTTTTTTTCCACCTGTGGCCCCTTTGGTGGTTTTTTTTATTATTATTAATATATTTAAAGATGATGAAAATGATTTCCTTATGAGATTGTGAGGGCCCAAGAGTCTTGACATTTCCCTTGGCCTCTCAAACTTTCATCAGGTGTTTCGCAGAACCATGAGAAGTTCTTTGGGTTCTTACCAGGCTTCCTTCTTAGAGAAATCTCAACATTCTTCCTGGGGTCTGTTGAAGTATGGGGTCTCCAATTCATGTTGATTTCCCAAATGTTGGATCTATTGAGAACTTGTAGGGATTAGAAAGAGTCTTCATCTTCAGGGTGTACTTACGCAGTATTATTGTGGCTTGCAAGCACTTATTTCGTACTTGAGATTTTGGATTAGCACCACCTTTTTGGAGGATTTTTTTTTTTTTTACTCGTGATGCCTTTTTAGGTTTTCACAATGTTTTTTTTTTTTTGAAACTCGTTATGGGTAGTATTTTCTGAGATACATTGCATTAATGGGGTCGTTGAGTTCATACCCCTCCTGATTTTTTATTTCATAGGAATTACTTGCATGCAATTAGGTTACCACGAATGGCCCCTCCTAATTAGACTTGAATTTGCCTAATGGGTGCGGATTTGCAGGAGTGTGGAAGTTCTTATTGAGTATCATGTCTCCCTCTCTGAATTGTCAGGAAAAAACTTTTCTTTAGTATGCCCTCTAGATTCTACGATGGTACGCCACATATTTTGCATTACTCGTAGTCATCTTTCATCCAAAGTATCGAGGGTAGCGACTCGTGCTTCGATCTTTTGTTCCTCATCTAAATCTTTATGAATGAGCACTCGGAGAGATTGTATCTCGACTTCAATGGGTAGCACATCCTCCATACCATACACTAATAAGTATGGGGTAATGCCAGTAGGAGTCTTCTCAGTTGTTCAGTAGGCCCATAACTCGCCGTTTAGTTTTTCATACCAATCTTTGCCACCTTCTATTATTATGTCTATAGTTCTGAGAAATCCTTTGTTCGTAGACTCTACTTATTTATTTCCTTGAGGGTAGTAAGGTGTGGAGAATTTCTACGTTATCCCAAACTTTTTGCATACCTTAGTGACCCTTTCATTTTTGAAGTTGGTTCCATTGTCGGTAATGATTGACTCAGGAATGTCAAATCTAAATACAATGTTGCTCTTTATGAAATGGGTTACATGTTGACCTTCAATTTTGACAAATGATGCAGCCTCTTGTAGTGATACACGGTGGTCATTCAAGGCTTTTGGTGAAATCATTCCGATGATATCAAGACCCCACATGGCAAAACGCCATACGGGCGGTGTTGAGTTAAGTGGTATTAACGGTGCATGGATGAGGTCTCCATAAAGTTGACATTTGGGACAGCAATGAATGAATTTTCAACAATCTTAAGCCATGGTGGTCCAATAATAACCTTGACGTATGATTTTCTCAGCCAAGGCAGCTGCCTCGGAGTGACCTCCTTCATTGTGTAATTTTGTTAATACTTGGTTGATTTCTAACTGATCGAGGCACAATAAGATGACGCTATCAAAAGATTTCTTGAACAGAAGATTGTCCCTTATCAAGAAACCCATGGAAAACCTTCGGAGGGCTTCCTTATCCTTTTTGGTGGCTCCTCAGGGTATGACTAATTTTTCAATAGGGACAATACGTCGTGGAACCATGGTTTTGCCGGGACTAGTGCATTTGAGGCCACAAAAGACACTTCCTCTGCATTCTCATTTTTTTGCTCTATTTCTTTTTCGATCATTGGTGGGGAAGAGTCGTGCTTATGCCTTGTGTAAAATGGCAGCGTGATGACTTCTAAAGGAATGTCGACCATCGAAGCAATGGTTGCAAGGGTGTCGGCAAACCGATTATTTTCTCTAGTTACATACTGGAAGGTGATTTGCTTAAAATAATTGCTTAAAATATCATTTTTTCCACATTTTCTTGATAGGGTTTGAGCTTTTCTTCTTTAACCTTCCAAATCCCTTGAACTTGGTTTATGACGAGCAAGGAGTCACCAATGACTCGTATTTGCTGGATCTTCAATTCCATGGCATTCTCGGGTCTGGCTATTTAGGCTTTGTATTCATCAATGTTATTGGTACATGAGAAATTTAGTCTGATGGCTGTTGGCCCATATTCATTTCTTGCACCGTCGAAGTATGGCTCCCAAATTGGGTTCTCAATTGTGAAGAGGTCATCATCAAGGAGATCCGTATTAATGAGAGTATTATCTGGCAGTGCGTGTTCAGCTAAATGGTTAGGAATGACTTGTCCTTTAACCAACTTTTTAGCGACATATTCGATCTCGAACTCGCTCAATAGCATTTTCCTTTTTCAAATGCCCGTTAAGGACTGGTCTCTCCAATACATGGTTTAAAAAATTGATCGGCGCCTCCGGATCAAGCACCTCAAAAACCCATTCGAATCGACGATCCGGATCGGGAATCAACCAAATCGGTCCGATCAAGCCTTAAAAAAAATCCAAACAAATTTTGAAAATTCAGTATAAATGTTATTTTTTAAAACTCCAATAAGAAATACGGATATTACATTATTAACTTTCATTTTTAATCAATTTGTGAATAATTAAGATGTCCTTTCCCTATATGAACTTATGTTAACCATTAAATTTGCATCACATAAAACAAAAAACATAGAATTACCATAGATAAAGTACATAACAATACATAGACTACATTAAATAATGGATTAAATCAATGAAAAATGGGTACGAAAATCTTGAATTGGCAGAAAACCCTAATCCACTAAAAAAAAAACCAAATTATTGCAACCTAACTAACTAGAATCCAAAATTATTACAACCTATCTAACTCTAATATTATATATTGCAAAGAAAATTGTTCGTTTATATTTTATTATATAAATAATAAAAAATTTAAAATATTTTATAATATCATTTAATTTAAACTGTATTATTGACAACTGTAAGAAAAATAATACATAACAAGAATTATAATGCAAATAAATAAATAACTAAATAAATAAAATATTTGATTATCAATATAGAAATTATTCGAATGCGCATCAATTTTCGAATAACACTTCAAATTTTAAAAAATATAATTTTTTAAAATTCTAGAATAAATTTAATGGAAGAGATTGTTCGAGACAGAGAGATATTTCAAATATGTATGAATCATATCTTAAAATTAATATTCCTAAATTTATGTTAAAGCTTACCATATTATAAAAATAAAAATTACAATTAGATCAGTTTTTCCTAGTTTATATTAAAAATATTTGTTGTATTAAGAAATATCTTTTATTTTTTTAACCAGAAATACTAGTTGTATTTTTTTTTTTTTACAAGAAAATATAATATTTGTTGTATTACCTTCTTTTTTTTTTTGACAAGACAAAAAAGAAGACGTTATATTACCTTTTTTTCTTTTTCTTGTTGTATTACTTTTTATTTTTTTACAAGAAAATAAGAAAATAATGCTGCTGGTACCTTTTATTTTTTATACCTTTTATTTTATTTTCTTGACAAGAAATATTTGTTTTATTTCCTTTTTTTTTACAAGATAAAAAGGAGATGTATTGTCTATTTTGTTTTTTTAGCAAGAAGTGCTTGTTGTATTACTTTTTATATTTTTATTTTTTTGATGATATTATTTTCTTCATTTTAGTTTTTTTTTAAGACAAAAGTAAAAACCTCTCTTCTATTTATTTGTTTTTTTATGATATTATTTTTTTTTTATTTCTTTTATGAAGACAAAAAGTGAATTGCACAATAGCGTCCCAACGAGGTCACACATAAAAACCCTGCTGCTAACTACCGCAGCCCTTCGCGCGCTGCTAAAGAGTCTTCTACAATAATTACTCATATTGAATGACTTTTCAACATAATATCGCTTAGCACAAGTCCCACATCAAAGAATTGGATAAAGTTTACACAGTATAAATATCTTTACAAAAGCTTTAATATTAACGGAATAGAGAGTAAGGGTACGCATGCGGTCATATTTTGAAAAAAGTTACTATAATATCCTCAGTTAATGACTCACCCTGTGACGTCACAAAGCGTTTGGATTCGCGATTTATGATGTAATCAGAGCAATTCACTGTTCAAAATCGTCGATTCTCTTCTAGGATCAGGTGCAATTCCCGGTTTTACAAAAGAATCGACTCGGGCGAGTTCGTTGCGACTCGCCAATTTTTTAAAGCCTACTCTAATAGGTACTTGAGTGGATCTATTTTTTAGATGAGCTTGACTCTATGAGATAAGACATAGTGTCTTAATTTCTACATAGCCCACACAATCGTTACGTATTACTTCTCCACATCTGTGTATCTCGTCTCGTAGTCGACTATGGTTTTGTTGATATAGTACATGATTTATTTTTTTCCATGGTCATCATATTGTCCTAATATCAACCCCATGGTTTTGTCGGTTACTAATATGTATAAGAACATGGGTTTGTTTGGATTAAGCGGATTAAGGACAGGAGATTTGGTTATGTACTCTTTGATTTGGTCGAACGCCTCTTGACATTAATTGTCGCATTGTTTTAAGGTATTTTTCAATACTTGTATCCCCGAGGCAAATAAGGAGGAAGCCTATCGCTACCTAAGCCCACACGTACCAAAATGCCTGTGGGTCATGGAAGCACTATTGAAATAAACCTTGACCAGGACCGCATTATTGAAAAGCAATAGATAAGTCCCAAAAAGCATGAGGAGGCGGCATTTCACTCCCTAAGAACACTCGTCAAGTTTCTTCGCAATCCGACGATGTTAAGGAAGATCATAGGTAAAACCGGTTTTCAGTTGCGGCCCCTGACATGCTAAAAATTCACCCTATAACTACAACCCTATTACCATAGCTTCATATGATTACCAGACCACTTTCATTGAATTCAGAAGGTCCAAAAACCCTCATATACCAAATTTCAAACGGACGCTTCTAGACCATTATGTGGCCAACTTGCACACATAATTCTGGTGCACCCTTAGTGAACCAGTTTCCATTTATAAAAACTATGTAATGTGATTTCGAGATCACTTTTGAAGGGTCATAACTCTTTCGTCTTAAGTCAGATCAAGCTCAAACTTTCACAAGGATCTTCATCTCGTCGACTCGCACCTATTGATATGTGGCACGACCATAACACGGCCCAGGAGAAATCTTATAGAGAAGTCGCTTAAGAAAACTCATGTGTAATAGATTTTTGGAAGAAGGAGATCCCTTTGATCAAACTGCCACATCACGAAATCCCGATGTCAGATTAGCTCGAAAGTGGGTCCACTGTGACCAAAGGTCGAGGGCTTCGATCCAATCTAAGCATCACATGTGATGAACGACTGGAAGGGTTGTATTTTAAGGCACCAAGAGGCATTTTCGGCAATCAGAATACATATTCCGACAAGTTCCCCAATTTGGAAATGATGATTCGGTGATCAAATCAAGCCATTCTTGTCACCAAATGATCGTGGCGACTTCCTCGTCGTTCTACGATAGAAAAATCGAAGCAAAACAATAAGAAACGAGCAAAATCTAAGATCTAAGAATGCAAATTTGTCATCTCTTACCGGATTTCATTGAAGACTCGAAACTTCGATTCACGGGTCAAAAGACATATCAAAACGATCCCCTCACCAAGGTCATCGCTTTCGCGTCATTCTTTTCACCAGAAGGTCATCGTAAAGACCCGAAATGAACCCCAAAAGATCATCATGGTTCAAGGGCACTGTTTGGGGACTATCTTGTCATTTAAAATATTGTGGGTCATCATTTTGCCCAAAATATGGGATTAAAATTAAATCAAGAAAAATGTAATTTCTTTTATTTTTGAGCATCCACCCTTGTTTCAAGGGGATGATATAAATACACATGCATGATCAATTGTAAGCAGGCTAATGAAAGCTTATGAGAGGTTCCCCATAAGCTCAAAAATTGGCTTGAGTGTCCCATTGTTTGTAATATTTTCTCTACCCTTTTTCCCTAAATAGAGGAGAAAGAAAACTTTTCCCCACAAGTCACTACCCCTATAACTTCTCACTTCCAACCTAGAACCCCTCACTTCCAACTTAGAACCCCTTACTTCCAACTTGGAACTTTCCACTTTCCCTTATAGCCCCTCACTTCCAACTTGGATCTTCCCACTTCCAAATTAGAACCCCTCACTTCCAACTTGGAACTTCTCACTTCTAACATAGAACCCTCACTTCCAACTTGGAACTTCCCATTTCTAACCTAGGACCCCTCACTTCCCACTTAGAACTTTCCACTCCCAACCGAGCCCTCGGTTCGCTTTGAGGGCCAAGTTAGGTAATGCCTCTTTCTCTTCTCTTTTTCTTCTCTCTTTCTCTCTCTCTCTTTTTTTCATGAGAAACCGGGTCGGCAGCCATCTCTTTCTCTCTCTCTTTTTTTTCTTCTCTCTTTCTCTCACTCTTTCTCCCTTGCCCACCAAAATGAGGGCTCCGAAGGCGGAATGGATTTCAGTTTTGCATGGAAGGAAGCTCTGTTGGGGTTCATCTAGCTTGGGTACATTCCACAGTTCAGTTCCCTGAGCATCCCCCGGGATGCCTTGGATTGGCCGGGCACCTTTTTGGTAAGAAGTCTAGTTTGTTGGGGGGGTGCTGCCAAATTTTTGTTAGGCTAGTGTCTCCTCTCTTCCTCTCTCTTCCTTCTCTCTTCTCTCTCTTCTTTGCTTTCCCCCTCTGTCTCCCCTTATTTCCTCTTCTTTCTCTCTCCCTCTCTTCTCTCTCTTTCCCTCTCACCCTTCCTCTCTCCATCTCTCTCTCTTTCTCTCAGTCTAACCTACAGTTACGCCACCAGCCTCCTCTCTCTTCTCCCTTCTCTTCTCTCCTTCTCTCTCTCTTCCTCTCTACTTGGGCCGACAATTACGCCGACGACCTGCTTTCTTCTCTCCTCTCTCTCTCCCTCTTCTCCCTCTTTCTCTCCCTTCTTCTTTCTCTCTCTTCTCTCTATCTTTCCTTTCTCCCTTTCTCTCTCTTTTCTCTCCTTCTCTTCCTCTTTTCTCTCTCCTTCTCTTTTCTCTCTTTTTTCTTCTCTTCTCCCTCCATTCTCTCCCTCTCTTTCCTTCTTCTCTTTCCTCCTCTCTTTTTCTCTTTCTTTCTTCTCACTATCTCTGTCTTTCTCTCTCTCACGGCTAACCGAGCCGATGGCTAAGCCGTCGGCTCGCTTTCTTCTCTCTCTCTTTCTCTCCCCACTCTCTCTTCTCCTCTCTCTCCCACTCAACTGAGCTAGCAGCTAAGCCGCCACCCACTTTCTTCTCTCTTTCTTTCTCTCCTCTCTCTTCTTCCCTCTTCTCTTCGTTCTCTCTCCCCTTCTCTCTCTTTCTCTCTCATCTTTCTCTTCTCCTCTTTCTCTCACTCAACCGAGCCACCAGTCAAGCTGTTAGATCCTTCTCTATCCCCTTCTCTCTCTCTTTCTCCTCAGTCTCTCTCTTCTCCTCTTTCTTTCACTCAATCGAGTCGGTAGCTGAGCCACCGTCTCCCTCTCTTTCTCTGCCCTCTCTATTCACCTCTTTCTCTCACTCAACCAAGCCAAAGGATAATCCTCTAGCTCCCTTTCTCTTCTCCCCTCTCTCTCCCTTGATTAGCTGTAGGCTCCCCGCTCTTCTTCTCTCTACTCTCCTCCCTCTCGATCGAGCCAGCGACTCCCTCTCTTTCTTCCCTCTCTCTCTCTCCACTCCTTCTCACTCAACCGAGCCAGCAGCTAAGCCATCGATTCCCCTCTCTTCTTCCCCTTTCCCTCATGCCTTCTATCTTCCTCTTTCTCTCTCTTTCTCTCGTTTTGTCTCTCACTCTATCTTCCTCTTAGTCTCTTTCCCTCTCTCTCTCCCTCTTACTCTCTTTTTCTCTCACTTTCCCTCTCTCTCCCTCTTACTCTCTTTTTCTCTCTCTTTCCCTCTTTCTCTCCCTCTTACTCTCTTTTTCTCTCTCTTTCCCTCTCTTTTTATTTTTCTCTCTCACTCCCTCTCTCTTACCCATTCTCTCTCTCCCTTTTTTCTCTCTCTCTCCCTCTGGCTCCTCTTTCTTTCTCTCTTTCTCTCTCACTCTCTCTTCCCCGTTCTCTCTCTCCCTATCTTCGTTCTCGCTTTCTCTCTTCCTCTTGCTTTCTCTCCCTCTCCCCCTCTCTCCCTCTCGCTCCTTCTCTTTCCTTATCTCTTTCTCTCTCACTCTCTCTTCCCCATTCTCTCTCCCTCTCTCTCTTCCTTCTCTCTTTCTCTCTTCCTCTCTCTCCATTCCTCATTTTCTCTCTCTTGCTCTCTTTCACAATCTCTCCCTCTCTCTCACTCTCTCTCTTCCCCATTCTCTCTCTCCCTCTCTCTCCCTCTCTCTTCCCGATTCTCTCTCCCTCTCTCTCTATTTTCTTCTTTCTCTCTTACCCTCGCTTTCTCTTCCCTGTCCTCTCTCTCTTACTCTCTCCCCGTTTCTCTATCTCTTCTCTCTCTTTCTCACACACTCTCTCTCTCCTCCCTCTTGTTCATTTTATTTTCTTCTTCTCTCTCTTCTTAAAACTCCTCCTCTCGATACTCTCTACTTCTCTAACCCTCATGCTACCTCTTCTACTATCATCTCACCCATACCATTTTGTTACATTTATTTATTTATTTAGTAGATATGAATCTATTTGACATGGCCGCATCGAAAGGCTGTCAAATCAACAAACAATCTCATACCACCTCATCTTTTCACATATATACCCTCTAATGACAAGTCAAGGTCTTTTGACCCACTTGTCTGGCCATCTCATGAGTGTGTGTCCATGAGCCGTAGAGTGCAAGCAAGGAGGCTAGATTTGAACTAGCCTCAGGCTGGGGGCTTTCCGTTGTGATCTAAGAGTCCGCCCATGCGAAACGCCTTAGCATGTCACAAACATGTAGTGAGGTAAGTTGTGCCTCACATCACATAATCCTCTCTCATTGGTTGGTATCCTGCCAGCACGTGCACCTCATGCACCGTGGTTCTGACAGAGCGATCTCGAGCCAAACCCAAATCTGGGTCCTCCCGCGATCGTACGACCCGACGAGATTGAGGCACCCAACCACCCATATGATATGTTATCGTTCTTAAGAAGCTTATTGAAGGGTGCGCACTTGTATGCCAGTTGTGAGATAAAACGCCTTATGACTTGTATGCGACCTTAAAGACCACTAATTTCTTTGATGTTCTGGGGAGGGGGAATTTTAGTGATGGCCCGTGTTTTAGACGGGTCCACCTCAATGCCCCTTTGGCTTATTATAAAGCCTAGTAATTTGCTAGATTCAACTCCAAATGCACATTTTTGTGGATTTGCCAAATTGACTTGACCAGGATGTCGTCGACATAGTCTTCCATGATGGTGTCCATTAAGTTGTGGAAGATGCTAGTCATTGATTGTTGATAAGTTGCCCCTGCATTTTTTAGGCTAAAGGGTATGACACAGTAGCAGTAGGTTCCCCATTGCATATGAACGATGTTTTGGTTTGGTCTTCTTCTGCCATGAGGATCTGGTTGTATTTTGAGAAACCATTAATGAATGACAACATCTCGTGCCCGAAAGTGTCCTCGACTAAGGCATATACGTTTGGTAATGAGAAATTGTCTTTGGGACATGCCTTATTGAGGTCTCTATAGTCGACACACACTCGGATCCTCCCATCTTTCTTGGGTACAACTACTATATTGACCAACCATTCTGAGTAATCGACAAGGGTAATAAATTTTTCCTTTAGCAGTTTAACGATTTCTTCTTTGATTTTGAGCTCGAAGTGGGTCTTTTGCCTTCGAAATTTCTGCCTTACTGGCCTTGTCCCTTTATTGAATACTAGGTGATGTTGCACCAATGTGGAATCTAACCCTGGCATATCATCGTATGATTAGGCGAAGACATCACGATACTCCTTGAGAAAGGAAATCATGTTTTTCTGCTACTCAGGTTCCAATCTTGGTTAACCTTAGATCCTTCTTGGTTCTTAGGTTGACGTCGATTGTCTCTTCGATGGTAGCCATTGGGTCACCATCAAATCTCTTCTTGAACTGCTCAACATAGGAAGTGAGTTCCTCAGGTTGAGGGATTTCTTCGGACTCTTGGTTCTCTTAATCTTCATCCAGGTTATATGATTAGTCATCTTGGGTGTTTTGCACCATTAATGGACTATTCGGAGTGTTTCCCGTTTTTTAAAATTCTTTTTCCTTATCATCATTTTTATCGTATTTCTTATTTTCACAGGTTTTTGAAATATCACAAGAGACGTAGGACTCGCAAGCGATATGTTGGGGACCAAACCACCCTGTGCCTATCCAATTTTTGGCACAGAGACTTGAAGGTGTTGCTGGTAGGCCTCCAGTGATTCTCAAGATAGGGAAGTGATTGACCAATTCCATCCTTGGGTTCGAACAGATGAATGAACACGTTGGTTGTGTCAGAGCCATTGTGTATACTTTCAAATCCAAGTCAGCGGAAATGTCTTCAATTCTCAATTCTTATGTGTGCTGAGGTGTTGAAGAAGAATCCTCCACCATTGGGGAATTAAGGACCCCTTTGGCCATTTTGAAGGACGAGCATCGAGAGCGTCGAGGCTTTGAATGACTCCAGATACAAAGCTCGGATGGCATAAAGGCTTCATCTGGCTTTGAAATAAGGTGAGAGAACACCCAAGTCCTCTTCGATCCCCTTTTTCGATTTTGGCTAGGGGTGATTCAAAGATAGCCTCTGTTATGCCTTGCCCTTGACTTCCCAAGCCTTGGCCTGGTTGGAAGCCTTAGAAGAAGAGCATGTGCCAAGCCTCGAGGGACCCGAAACCGTATCGATGTTGACATTAGATGGTGTCTTCCATCAATGCGAAAGTTTGCAGAATTTGAGGAACAAGGTTGCTGGCCTCTAAGTGTAAGGTGATGCAATTAGCTTACTTTAACGAAACAAGCGGATTTCTCCGAGCTCGACTCCCACGACTAGCTTTTCGTTATCTATATTAGAGCTTGAAAGAGAAGAAAGTTCAGCACATACCTTAGCGACGCTGTTCTTAGTTTGAAATTTGAGGTACTGATGGAGTGTAGAGGCCACCACCAGATTTTCATTCAACTACAACTTTCTTAGCAGCATGTTGAATGAGGGTTTTATGTCCAAGATATAAAAATTTATCACGTAGACGACATAGCCAATCTTGAGAGTGAGAGGCAATATGCCTTCAGTTTGTCTTTTGGTCCCATCGTATGCAGCTATATTGAGCTGACACGGCTCAAAGTCATCCAAGCTCTTGCCTATCTGCTTCACCCTTTTTTATAGGGCATATGTTTATGGATGCCCCATTGTCATGAGTACCCTCCGTATCTCATACCCTTGCATGAAAACGGTGATGTGCAATGGTTGGATGTGAAAGCGGTTGAAGCTAGTCAGAATGTCATCGTCCATGAACACGATCGGTGTTGGTGCCATCAGTTGGTTGATCATTTTGCACAACTAATCCAATTGTGTGTTTCTTGGGATGTGCATCTTGGCAAGGACTTTCTCAATCTGGGCCCTATGCGTCGATGAGTTATTAAGCAGCTCCAAGATGGAGATCTGAGGCTGGATCTTCCTGAGGTGAGCTGATAGATCTTAGGTGGTTGCGGATCTTTGAGATTCTTTGTGGGGTTCGTTATTCATGGTATTAGTCGGTTGCTTAGGCTCAGAGGTTCCTCTAATTCTCTCCTCGAGGGTATCGGCCATCAATCTAATGGGCTTGAAAACTTGGCCTCTTCGGGTCAAGGAATCTACCTCACTTGCCTGAAGTTTTATAGGATCTGGCCTTACGAGAGTAATGGGGAACTTTGGGGCGTTGGCCACTTGATTGGAGGACGATCCCTTCTCATTGATCGGGACCACATCAATTTCTAACATTTCATCCTCATCATATTGGTCCCACTTAGGTGGGTCGTCAAGGTTTTGAGGTAAAGGTTAGAAGACCGAATAGGACCTCTTGGGGTTCTTGGAGGTGGTGACCATAAGGGAATATGAAATGAGCCCCGCTTTTCTTATTCATCTCCATTCTCGATCATGTAAATGACAACTTTCCCTTTCGGATTGTTCTGGGCTTCCATCTTATGACCATTGTGCCCGTACTTTTAAGAAGAGGATTTGTGAAGATACCCATCTTTTGATTATGCTCTTCAACAGGCTGATTTTTCGGTGGGACAGTGATATATTCCCCCCCCCCCTCCAAGAATTTTTTCTAATGGGTCTTTGCAAGGAGTGAAATTATCATCTCTCTTTTGGTTGTTATTTTGAGCATTGGCTCCAAGCCGACCCCTGTAATTTTGGTTCTAATAGTTGCGCTAAGCAGCTGAACCTTGAGCCGGCTCATTAATAACAATTTCATTAACCTGACCGGAAGTATTCCCCTCGTTGTTCTTATTTATCTTGTTTTGGGGAGTGGTTATGGATTTGTTCTTGGGTCTAGTGCTAAGAGGTTTTCCTCTGACCCTTTCGTGGCATGCCAGCTGCTCAATCATGGAGTCAAAAGAGTAGGGGATAAGACCTTGGTTGAAGACGTTGTTGTATTTGAGAGTATCATTTTCTAAGGCCATGGAGATCTTGGTCGGGTCTATGAGTTGATATTCAATGACCCGCATCTCCTCCTTGTGGAATCAATTGATGAAGTCCTCAAAGAATTCTCTTGGATTTGTTTTGTTGCACTGAGTTCACTAAGGGAGAGCGCCTCACGAAATCGATTGATGAAGTCCTCAAAGGATTCTCTTGGATTTTGTTTTGTTGCACTGCGTTCACCCAGGAAGAGAGGCCTTGGTGTCAATCCACAGTAGTGAGAGACGAATAGATTGAAAATTTCATCTAGAGTGATGTGTGGTTGAGTACACATCATTCTTGGATGCTAGTTCAGAGCCTCGTTGGACAATGTTTGCAAAAATAAGGCCTTCAGTTGATTTGGCATTTCTCGCAAAACTCGAACGGAGAGGAGGTATGCGTTGACATGGGCATCAGGATTACTCTTTCCATTGAATTTGTTTCGGAATTCCGGGATGACGAATCTAAAGGGAATGTCCTCCATGCCTCCAAGGGTCTCATGAACATAGGCCTTGGGGGGTAAAACTTCGTGAATGCCCATTCTTACAAGCATGTCTTGCATTTCACTCACGGTGCCTTCGTATTAGGTATTCGGCATGACAGTAGGCCCACCCGTTGGCAGGTTCCTAAGTGTAGACTGATGAGTCAAGGCTTGGGATATGTATTGGCCTGCAAGGACCTGAGGTTGATGAGCTGCAATCACCGGGGCGATTTAGTATACCTGTGCCTGAGGGATGGATTGTCCCATAGGTGTCGCCACCGGCTGCGGAAATTACACGGTCTGTTGGACCGGATGGACTAATGGGACCAACTGAAGAATCAGTTGACTCGGTTCTCTTATGGGCTATAGCACTAAGTTGGTTTGGGATCGACACATGTGCTGGGGCTTGAACAGTGTAGCCTTGGTCAACTAAATTTTGAAGGGCAGCTTGGACACCTACATCACCTAAGGGTCGATTCAAATCGATACCTCTGTTTCGCATGACCCAGGTGGGTCTTGGTTTCGAGACCGCCGTACCTCGGGGTTATCTTGGTTCGAGTTATGGGAATGAGCATTTGATACTGCATGAACTTCTTCCCTCGCTCGACTCCTACTTTGGTTACCTAAGAGCCCTCACAGGACAACCTCAGGTCGGACCCCATGACTATTCAAAGTCTTTAGGGCGGAGCTAGCTTTTTGGGCTACACAAATCTCAGGATTAGGGGTTGATCCTTGAGATTCTACTTCTAATTGAAGACTTGGGTGCCTAAAAATGGATGAACCTGGGTTCTGACATTAACCCCATGGGATTATGGCATACTAGTCTTTAGGTTTTGGAAGATTAGGTTTGGAGTCGGCTGTAGAATAATCATCATGGTCACCTTGGGTAACCGACATGGTGACTCTCTCTATTTGAACCTTGGATCTAGATTTAGGGCCTGACCTAGACAGTGACCTAGCTAGACTTGATGGACTAGTTTGAAATCTGAACAGAGGTGAGCCCAACCTAGTCCCATGAATAACTTTAAGTTTAGGCCAGAGTTAGGTCCTAGACTCGAGGTCTTACTAGACTTAATGGGTTTTGATTTAGACTCTAAACTACAATGAGCCTAGTCTAGTTTTAGAGGCAATTCTATTCTTAGACCTAGGCTAGGACCTAAACTGAGATCTAGACTAGATGGATACGGGTCTTGGCTTGGATCGAGAGGGGGTCTAGGTTTAGACCTGAGTATGAACCTGGTTCGAATCTAGGCTGAGCTGGGTACAAGCTTGAGCTTGGACCTAGAGGGTTTTGAATATCAAATCAGGTGTTCACCCGGACTGGATCAAGGTTGGGTTAGACACAAGCCTTAGCTCGGACCAAAAGGGGGCCTAGGTTCAGACCTAGGTGTTAACCTGGTTCGGACCTGGGCTAGGCTGAACACAATCCTAGACTTGGACTATAAGGTTTCAGCTCGGACTAGAAGTGGATCTGGAATGAGATGTAAGACTAAGCAATTGAGATAAGTAAAAAATACACTCGAAACCTTTGCCCTAAACTATGGGTAGGCTCGGTCTGAGTGGGTTCCTAACTATTGAAATGTGGTTAGGCTGAGTAAGTCCTCACGTAGGTCCTGGTCACCTGTTAAAGGAATCAACCTGGTCCTACTATGTGTGGAGTTGCTTTGAGGTTAAGGATTACAGAGGGGCGCTCACAGTTAAAGTTATGTGAATCCCAACAGCCTCGGCTCTCAATGCTAGGTTCCCCTCACGACAGTTAATGGCGGGTTTTGGGGGTTTTCGATAACTTTTGTTGGTTTCCCGGGCTTCCCCGGTCCATTGTGTGCAAGAGTGAGTAAACAAGTATGCAAGTGAAAAGAAAATAGCAAACAGGCAAACTCACAATGCAAGAAAGAAAAGTGCGCACTTGGCACAAATCGTGCCTAGTGAGGTGCACTTTGAGTCGGAGTCTTGACCAACCCAAAAGCACAATTCAAGTATGAGGTAAGCAACACCTGAGAAGGTGTTCAATCAAAATAGTGAAACCAGGCACAGTCCGTGCATAGTTGAGTGCAGCCCGAGTTAAGGGTGACTCGATCCGGTTGCAATTTGAGGAGGGTGCAAGCAACCCTCAATATATATATATATATATAT
>NW_006498073.1:121737-135735 GCF_000471905.2 Amborella trichopoda | reverse complement strand
GTATTATTGACAACTGTAAAAAAAATAGTACACTACATGATTTATAATACAAAATTTAATAAATAAAATAAAAGATTTGGTTATCAATGTAGAAATTATTAGAATGCGTACTAATTTTTTTTAATTTTTTAGGTTTCTAGAATAAATTAGTGGAAGAGATTGTTAGTAGAAATAGAGAGAGATTTCAAATGGCCTCATTGTATGAATCCTATCTTTAAATTAATATTACTAAATTTATGTTAAAGACCATCTTGTTATTAAAATAAAAAATATAATTAGACCATTTATTCCTAGGTTGTATGAAGAAATACCTTTTATTTTTTTGCCAAGAAATACTTATTGTGTTATCTTTTATTTTTTGTTACAAGAAAAATATGATACTTGTTGATTATCTTTGTTTTTTTTTTTACAAAAGAAGAAGATGTTGTACTACATTTTTTTTGCTTGTTGTATTATTTTTTATTTTTTTTACAAGGAAAATAAGAAATTGATGCTGCCAAAGTACATTTTTTTTTTTATGCCTTTTGTTATATTTTTTTTGCAATAAATACTTGTTATATTACCTTGTATTTTTTTACAAAAAAAATAAAAAAATGTTGTATTATCTTTTTTATCTTTATCTTGAAAACCCTTTTATTTTATATTTTTTCTATTTTTTTACAACAGTATTTTTTGCCTTTGTTTATTTTTTTGAAAACAAATTGTATTTTTTTTACAAGAAAAATGAGAAAATGTTGTATTATCTTTTTTGTCTTTATCTTGAAAAGCTTTTTATTTTTTATTTTTTTATTTTTTTACAACAGTATTTTCTGCCTTTGTTTATTTTTTTGACAACAAAATTTTTTTTGTATTTTTTGGTTGTGCGCTAAGGGGTTCGAACTCAAAATATTTTGTGGTGTTCGTTATGGGGTTCAAACTCAAGACATACATCCAAAATTCGGTGTTGTCAACCAACATGGCCATGTCGCCACATCTGATTCTTCTAGCTTCCATAATAATATATATTCAATAATATTGCTTTAATGACTTTTTGTGGAAATTATCCCACATCGAAGGATGAGTGTTGTTTGGTTCTCTATAAAGTCATGTGTATTAGACTTTCTGTTGTGCCTGTAGAAACGTGAGGGAGGTAAACATGAGATGAGTTACCATGTGTGGCCACGTGTCACTCATGCGAGGCTGCCACGTGTAAACCAAAAAAAATACCGATTTTTTCTGTGAGACTCGTGATTCACTATTCGAAATCGCCTGGTTCTCTCTGAACACGGGCAATTACCGGTTTTTTTCATGGAACCGGCTCGGTAGCAGGCGATTCCTGAGTTGAACTGGGCAGTCCGGCTCAACTCGGTGAGTTTTCAAACACTGGTTGGGCATGATACGATACTCGATACCATAAGGCGTTTGCAACAATTCTTACTCGATGCCTTTGGGAGTTTGCAACAATTATTGCATTTTTTCTGTACAATAAATGTGTGCGTGCTTGCGCTTATCTTTTTTATTTTTGTAGTCCTTATTCGAACACATGTGACAGTTTTTTGGTGTTGCCATTTTACTAATGTAATTATTCCCATTGTGGAATTCAATTCATTCACATATTATGGTTCATGTTGTAGTTGTGGAATTCAACTCTTTCCCTCTCCCTCTCTCCTCTCTGTCTCACATCTGTAGAGAGAGTGAGATTGCTCTCTCTCTCTATGTTACTCACTTTTGAAAATTGTGCGTGTGATAATTCCAATGATCTAAGAGAGAGAGAGAGAGAGAGAGAGAGAGTGAGTGATGAGTCCAAGTGCAGCCTTTGTGTGAACCTATGGATGAACTTATAAGGATACAAGGAGATGCATATTTCTTTCCAAGAACGTATTTTCACACTTCTGCCAAAAGAATAAAAACAATAAAAACTTAAGAAGAATATAGATAAGGCATAACATGTTTGAAACATGAATTTCCCGAAAACAAGAGAACCCCCGAATCTAAATGCCAATGTTCCAACAACTGTCTTGAGCCATTTTACGCAACTACAAGTACAATGATGTACCTCCAGGTTATAACAAACAAACTTAGACACAGACAACTGAATTGAAATGAAAGAATCTAGCAAATCAATAAACCTTGCATAACCTTTGACCATGAGCCATAATGATACAATCTTATCACCAAAAAGAGCTAATCATGACTTTTGTCATAAGCCACAGAGTTTTCCGGCCCACTTTTAATTGCACATGAGTGCACAACGTGGTTCATTCTCCAATGCTTGTTACTATTCTTGCACTAGATAAACAAGTGTTTGTCACCTAATTGCTACAAACAGCCCCAAGAAGTAGTTAGCATGTGCACAATGGGATCATTGTCCAAACCTGTTAAAGGAAAACAAGGAAGACATATCAAAACCAGTAAGCAACAAATATAACTTAAATGATTCACTATAAACCCATTCTGACTGTTACAAGGAAAGAATGGCACATCTCTCTCTCTCTCTCTCTCTCTCTCTCTCTCTCTCTCGCACGTACACACACACAGGTGACAAACTAAACTTTGCTGGGCTAACTCTTCTAACATTAAGCACATCTTTGTGATTTCTTGATGTGCTCTATCACCAACCATAAAGTCATGAACCATGCCATCCACTATGAGAAAACTATACTCTGGCATCATCCTAATTCACCTCTTTCTAAATACACATCGATTTTTAGAACAAACAACAAATATATTATTGACATCGACATACACACTGACTTCAACTGCATATCATGTGATGATTTGAACAACCACCAAATTGAGGCAATTTCATATATAAGTAATGCTATCACAAAACGAATAAGTGATTGCAACAAAAGAAATGCAATATGTTAAGAGAATGATCTAATACAATATTATTCCAAATTTTAAATAGGCTTAATTCCACCAAGAAATTAAAAATAAAAAAATAAAAAAAGATACGCTTAAATTGAAAAACAGGTGTAGAAATCAATACTGGATGTAAGTTTAAAGTGCACCAAGATGGAACTTACATCCAACAAATCCACTTTACACTGCATCAAGTGATCAAATTAGCTTTGCATTAAAAATTTTGTACCACTAATCAATACTATATAAGGATTTTATTCTAATGATCAATTACAATGTCTGGTTTCATCGAAATTTAAAATCCTCTTTACATTGCATCAAGTGACCTGGCTTTGCATTAAAAATTATGTACCACTGATCAATACTATACAAGGATTTTATTCTAATGATCAATTACAATGTTTGGTTTCATCAAAATTTTAAAAACCGATCAATTACAATGTCTGGATTTTATTCTAATGATCAATTACAATGTCTGGATTTTAGTCTAATGATCATAGAACCTAATGGTAAACAATTTGAACAAGAACTGAGCAAATACTCATAAAAGCAAGCCTCCCAAAACAAACCGAACCATTTCAAATTCAATGCAAATTTAATGCAAATTCAATGCAACAAATACTTGTTTACTGATTACAATGCAAAGGACTAAAATTTCTTACCATTACTCATCATGTTCCACATTCTCACTTGACCCATCCATGCATCTTATATTGACATTTAACATAAACGAAGAAAACACATTTCAAATATTTATAATTAAGGAATTCATATTACCATCATAAAAAGTACGAAAGATGGAGCAATAGTTCATTCATACTTTAAAAGTGCGATAGCTGGACAATTCATTCTGTCATGTCCACTCCCTTTGCAAACTGCACACTATTGGGTAACTTCTTTCTCTTTTTCTCTACCTCTATCACAGCTCGAGGTACATATCTATCATTGGTAGGTCTCCCTTTTATTCGTCCTCGGGGGGGCTCAAAGATGTTATGGCGTGCATGTCCCTCAACTTCAGCGCGATTGCTATTGTTGGCATTTATATTCTTAGTACAACTGCTGTAAGGGGTCTTAATAGCACCAGGTGGTAATACCACACCCCCAAACTTGGCATCAACCTTTGCAACTATACTAGCTATCTCAGACATTATAAATGCATGAAGTTCTACACTTTCTGAAGCACGTGCTGCTAGTACTCTAGTGGCTTGACAAACCTTATTAAAATGAATTGAATGGGGTAGATAAGAAGTACCTTGAATTTGTTTCCCGTTCGCATCAACTACAACACCTTGCATCATATTTTTCGTCCACCTCTTCATTTTGTAATGCGATGGGATTTCAAAAATATTTCTCACCATCAACACCCTAATCCCATGCCTAAAAGTACACGAAAAAGTTTTGTCGTGACTATTTAACTCTACAATTCAAGCCCTTGTTCTAGTTCCACTTTTTGATACCTTGAAGGTTGTAACTTTCATTCTCTTCAATAATTTCATTCATGTAATTGACGCCTTCTGCAACTACTTTCCCAAACAACTTCATAACTTTATGTGTATATATCTTCAAAGCGTGAGCCTCGATGTCACACGTGGTCCTCAAAAAAGGCATAGATGTGATGTTCTTTAAGTCATTTTCTCTCATCTTAAGTAGTTTTTTATCATGCACTTTTAGATTAGTTTCCAGCAATGTGTGCAAGCTTGTATTGGAAGTCACATAAGTTTTGAAGTACTTATTCATTTCTTCACTTCTCTGAGTCGATGACATACTGGCTATGAACGCATCTGCCACGTATGCATCAATCCACTGCTCTCGATATTTGTACAATCTATTGAGCCATTCATTCTGCTGAAGATCATTTATCTCAATTAGAGATTTCCATTCTAACTCAAATTCTTCCTTAGTTTCACTTATTATATAGTTCCTAAAGTGGTCTGGAACTTCTTGTTAAAAATCGAGATAAAAGCCCACATAGTACTTCTTGTTAAAACTCTAAACCACATTGTCTTTGGAAAAAAAAGAATTTTACAATTTTATACAAAATTGTACCTGAGTGGGTAACTCTGAAACGATAACTAAAGTTTCAACATAGCTAATAATACATTGGGAGACAGGATTATGAGTAGAGTATCACACTTTTCATGCACCAAATTTATTAACTATCAAATGAGAATAAAGGGTCTGCTTCTACTCTTCCATTATAATAAAAAGAAGGAACTATTAGAAAAATGAACTCTGATGTAGAATATCACTACAACCTCTTGCATAAAACGAATGCTTAAATTCCAAATTCTCAGACTTGCAACCTCTTTTCTACAGGATTACAGATTGACTTCACATTTTTGTGTTTTCTATACTGCACTGAGGGCATTGCCAAGTTATATATCTTCAATTACTTGTAGAATGAGATAACATTGTTAAGGCCTACAATAATCACATCATAAACACAATGTGAAGGACTACATAACTATGTACTTCAAGCACATCATAACATATTGGAAATATGTCAATGAACAGAGTACATTGAAAATGCAAAGATAATGACAAATTGCAAATACAAAGCTAAATTTGACAATTTATACAAAATTGTATAAAGAGCACAACTAGTTGAAACATGTTGAATTCATGCATTTTATACAAAATACATGGTGGAAAAAAAAAAATGACAATTTTATACAAAATTGTATTTGGGTGGGTAGCACTATAACGATAACCAAAGTTTGAACATAGCTTATAATACATTAGGAGATAGGAAAAAGAATAAATTAGAAATGGATAGACGAGGAAAGAATAATAATAAAATTTGGAAATTTTGCAAAACTTCAGGAAAAAATATAGAAATGGATAGACGAGGAAAGCAGAAAAAGTTCCAAAAAAAAAAAACTGGTTAAATATCATTTTGTCAAAAACCAAATAAAAATTAAAATCACAAAACTTTAAAAAAAATAGATGGCAACCACGAACATCAAACTGCAGTGCCCAAACAAAGAAAGCATGACTTATGAGTTACTCCATTTGGTGATGCTAGAAAACCTTAAGGAACATTCTAATAGAAAATTTATGCGGTGTACCATTTTGTTTTTCTCTTGTCAATAACCGTAATGATGATGATGAAGATGCACCCTCATGTTGCTTCTGGTGTGAGAAAGAGAGGATTTTGGGTTTGAAAAAATTAGTATTTGGGTGAGGAGAGAGATCAATAGATGGGTAGAGATAGAAAATCGTAGAAATAACAAGAGGGATGGGAGAGGAGAGAGAAGAAAGTGGGATTAAGAGAGAGAAGAGAGAAATTACCTCATAGAGAGAAAAAATCAGGAAAATTTCCACTATTTATTTTACTTACCGGACGTTTTAGAGGCAGAATCCCCTTCAAGCCTGGTCATAGAGAGAGAATCCCTATTGAATGTTTTACCCTCATTGTAAAAAGAGCTGAAGTTGAGAAAAGAGTACCTGTGGTCTACGTCCAATAGAGAGAGAGGACTGTGTCTTGTAGAGAGAGAGCGACGATTGATTTCTAGTAGAGGGAGAGAGAGTTCGCTCCGTTGTTATCCTGGAGAGAGAGCCCAGCGATAGGGTCCTGCTGCCTATTTCCCATAGCCCGCGCAAATGACAGGTTAATGTCGGGCTTTCTATAAACGCATCACCGTTGAAATAGGCAGGTCTTATTCCTGCCGTTGGGCGCACAACAAAGGCATACGCGAAAGGGCGTTTAGTATCATTTTCCATATATATATATATATATATATATATAAAAGAAACAAAGGTTAGGTCAAGGTGTGGAGCTTGACGTGGGTCTTTGGATCCGGGAATAGAGCTCTCAAAGCGGTGCTTAGAGAGAAACTAAAATATAAGAAAAAAGAAGAAGAAAATAATAAGAATTGCATATCTGATTTTTTTTTTTTGTATCCGATAAATGGAGAGGACAACATAGAGGTGCGACATACTTATAAGTGGAGAGAAGACAATGGGAAATTAACAAAATAGAGTCGCCAAAATAGATGGCAGTGGTAGTTGCATGGTGGTTAAGCAATTCAAGGGATAATAGAACAAAAGAGAGTACAAGCAAACTAATAAAAGTAATGAAGTAAGGAGAATAACATGAGGTACTACGACTAAAACAAAACAGAGATAGTAAATAGAAACGATAATTGGATTTATGGCAAAAAAAACACCACGAAAGAGAGTAGTAAAATTTAGTGCTTGGACACACCGCACAGAAAATTCAAAAATTCAAGAACAAATGAGATCCGAAATTCTAGAGAGAGAATATCGAACCTGATTTTCTTTGTGGTCGATTCTTCGATATAAGAGAAACCTAGATCTAAAAATGCACGAAAGCTTCTTCATTAGAAATTATCTTCATCAGAAAAATAGAGCTAAACCAAATAGAATTAATAAGCCAGAATCTTGCACTGATACCACGTCAAACACACAAAAACGCAGAGAAAAAATATTTTTCTATTGACTATTATTAACATGTATATATAATACAACTAGAGGTAACTTGCACAACAAGATAAGTTACAATAAGTAACTTTTTATATATGATATAATATAAAATAAATACGAGATCTTCAATTGTCTCGACAGATATGGAGGAAATCCATCTTTAGACTCGGTATCATAACCCTAATTCTCACTATTTAAACACTACATCATTAGCCTAAAAGTTTTCCTAGAAATTAGCTCGCTGAAACTCCATCCTAGAAGCTACAAACTTGCCTTATCTCTCTCATGGCTAATGATCGCGCTCCCCAACGTTAGCTATGGAAAGGTCAGAACCACCAGTTCTATTTACTTAGGGAGGTCATGAACATATCCATAACATGAAATGAAGAGTGTACTAGGAAGGAGTGTCAAAACTTCCAATAGTTTCAAGCTCCTGGGCCAACAGAGGTCCTGGAAGAAATAAGAGCAAAGGCACTAGCTGATCAGCACCTAAGGGGCAGAGGACCCCTACAGGATGAGTGGAAGAGTCATAAACTCTTCGCTTGCCAAAGCTACAATGAGGTCTGGGGGAACAACAAACTGGCCCTTTTAACTCGATCCCTCTCTGTTGTGATAGTGAAGAAGCTCACCTATTTCTTTAGGGTGGTCCTCAATTCCATATGTTGAGTCGTATTCCTGTCCCATATGTCAATCCATTAAAAAATAGAAAAAAATAAGCCCCCCCTCCCTCGGACTCGACCAAATCTTCGGCAACCTCATTAGCCTCCCTAAAGACATGCTGGAAAGAAACATCCAACAAAGAAACAAAATCCATCTTGTGCAGCCATACTGCTCTTAGATGCCATGGGGGTTTAGAAATGCAAGTACACTAGTTTATGATAGTCAATAAATCCCCTTCAAAGATCAATAAGTTTCCCATTCCCCTCCCTTTCCAAATCAAGATACCTTGTAAAAGAATTGCTAACTTCACATGATTTGTAATAACCACACCACACGGCCCAACATAATAGAAAACAAGATTACTAACATGATCTCTACACACCACACTGAAACCTGCTACACTTAGATTCTCCAGGGAAAAACCACCAAAATTAATCTTCAGATTTCCATTTATTGGTGGTAGTCATCTTAACCTCTGTCTAAATTTCAAAATTTGATAGGCAATAAGATTTTCTATATTTAAGAACACATCAACTTTCGAAATCCCAAAGTCTTTCTTAGTTACTCGAAACCAGCTCCAAACTGATGTTAATATTTTGTTTTTTAGTTCTTGGACCTTTAATGATACACCATCAAAGGTTCTTTTATTCCTCTCTAACCACAATTCCCATATGATTGCACCTCTGTAAATATCTCAAATCATACCACCAATGTTTGGGAAACGATCAATCTAAATTGCTGCAACCATAGAACCAATGATCCCGACATGACCATATTAACCCCAATATGATGCATAGCCCACTGCCATATCTGATAAGAGTAAGGACATAAAAATAATAGATGAACACAACTTTCTTCATCATTTTTATAAAATAAGCAAACATTTACTCTCACCTTCCCCCTTTTTCTTAAATTGTCAACAGTCGAAGCCTTCCCCAGCACCATGACCCAAATAAAAGCTCTAGCGTTCAAAGGAATCATCCATTTTCAAATATTCCTTAGGTCTGGTTGAGTCTACCTAATATGATTGTGGAAACGTATCGAGTAAGCAGATCTTATTGAAAATTTACCGTCCTTCTCAAGTTCCCACACAACCTCATCATTAGCCTATAAAAAGAGATGAACATTAGCTAACCGCTGCAACAATTCGGTCAATTGATTAAAAATCATAGTAGGAACACGATTATAGCGACATGTAATATTCCAAAAAATAACACCGCTATTAATCTCAAAAATATCATTTGCCTTAGCTATCTCATTTAAACATCTTTGAAACGGATATTCAAATTAAAAGCCTCCTCCGTAGGCCATCTTTTATGCCAAAATAACACTTCACCTCTACCCACACTCCACTTGATGTGGTTAACCATAAAGGTTCTCATATAGTTGATCGATTTCCAAACATGTAACTATCCCATCTAATTTTTCCCTCTTGCACGATTTAAAGAATCCGCTTCATATTTTGCAATAAGAACCTGCTTCCATAAATGACCCTCCTGACCTAAAGATCTCCACCACCACTTGGAAATTAAAGCGTGGTTCATGAGTTTGATCCTCTGGATACCTAAGCCACCTTCCCCTTTTGGTTTACATACCATTTCCAAGCTCACTAAGTGACACTTCTTTTGATCCCCAACCAAGGCCCATAAAAATTCCTTATTAACTCTTATAGCTTTTTTATAATCACTGAGGACATAACCAAAAGAGACATTTGATATATAGGTAAGTGGAAAGAGATGATTGGTTAACGTAATCCTTCCACCCAAAGATAACATTTTAACCTTCCATAAATCCAACTTAACATTTGAAAGCTCAACTATCGCTATCGGATCTCATACCTCCTTAGGTAGCCTTGTGTCAGAAATAGCATGCCCAAATAGGTGATAGGGAAATGCTCAACTTTATATTACCTAATTTCAGCCATCTGATATACAATTGGTCCATCACAACCCACCCCTATTATCAAAGTCTTCCAAAAATTTACTTTAAGACCGAACGTCACTAAACAACATCTCAAAATTCTCCTAATATGAACCATCTAATTTACCTGAGCACCACCAAAAATAATTGTGTCATCTGCATACTGCAAATGCGAGATGACAGGAGAATAATCAGAGACTTTGAAACACTAAACAATTGCCTTCACACCACATTATTCAGCATCAAACTAAAGCTTCACCCACAAGCAGATAGCAGATCCCCTTGCTTAAGTCCCCTTGAAGCACTGAAGATAGGCTTCTATTCACTAATATAGAAAATAGACTGAAGTTAAGCACCCATTAATCCTTTTTTTTTTCACATTACCCCAAAATCCATGTCTTAAAATTTCATCCAACACCTTCCATTCCACCCTATCCTATGCTTTCTCCATATCAAAATTTAACAAAATACCCAACTCTCCACTCTAAACTCAGCATGAAGGTATTTCTAAGCAATAAGAACCCCATCTATAATAATTCTTCCCTTGATAAAACCAAGACTACGTCCTTGAGACCAACAAATACAACACTCTTTTCAACCTTTCAGCTAACATCTTTGAGTTAATCTTTATATAAACTAGTGAGCAGGCCCATCGGGCGTAAATCACTAATCCCTGAGATAGAGCTGTTTTTGGAAATTAGCGCAATATAGGTCCAATTAATACCCCTACTCAAAATCCCCTCCAAAAGCTCATTAACCATCATTGACAGTTTTTTTCTATCATGTCTACATAGAGGCTAATGATATAGTGGACTCCCTTGCTGGGAGGGATGTGATTTTATCGATTGCTATATCTGAAAATGTAGTTTCCCTGCTCTAACGTTCTATTATTAATAAAGTTTGGGATATTGTCACAAAAAAAGAGAGTTCAAATTAAGGAGATCTATAAACATATGAAAATCCTACAAATGGACATCCAATATAATGTATTACAAGGTGTACTATTTTGGGGACTTAAAATCTATTCTTTTATATATATATATCCATACACCTCGATGTCGTGGTGGTCAATTAGATTGTTGGAACAAAACACCATTTTTTTTTATGGATTTTTTAGGTGCAACTGAATTCTACGATTTAAGATGTCAACAATATATAAACCTTTTCCTTTAGAAATATCAAAATGAATTATTATAATCATATAACTTAAATTATTTAATAAAAATGTAATTATAATGTGAAATTTTAATTAAAATGAAAAAAAAACCCACGATTATCAAACTTTGCTGCAAATACTTACAACGTTTTTGTTAAATTACCTATTACGTACAATTGAACGTCGATGGTTCAAGGGTAAGAAATCAGGTTTACTTTTCAATTTAATATGATCAAATTTCGACTTGTATGTTTCTTGACTATGAAGATAATTAACTTCAACTAAAATATTCACAAAAATTCATTAACATCAAATATTGTTTCATAAACTCGTTTAATTTTTTAAAATGCATAATTTGGTGAGCAATAAACATTCATGTCTCTTTACATTGTTTTTCATAACCCTATATATGAAAAGTCTAACAAACAATTTATAATAAAAAACTTGGAGATATAAGATATTAGTGATAGAATCTCAGAATTTCTTCAGATAACTCTTTGTATATTGATGTATCAAAAAACATACAAAACCAGAATAAATATACAACTAGTAACAATTATGGATAGATACCTATCATCCATATCAAGAATACATAATCTTATCATAATCAAGAGATACATATCCATATAAGAACACATAATAATTTTATCAAGAGATTCATATTCATACGATAACCACTAAGCATGTATGAGGATTCTGTTAAGCACGCATTAGTCTTTTGTTTTGATAAAATTCCATTTAAAATGGTATAGGATTTCTTTATGGAAGTATGAAGATAAAAAAGATGGGATAAAAAAGACTAATTCAAGGCATGACCCTTAGAAAAAAAAAGAGATAAATTCCATTTTAAATAAAGGGACATTAATAGAGAAGGAGACTTGATAGAAAGAAAAAGGAATTGCAAAAGTTTTATCTAGAATTGTGTTTTAGTAATGCTTAGAATTAAGTAAAAGAAAGCTACAAAAGAAAGATAGAGACTGAAATCTAACTAATTACAAATAATTCATAAACAAAATATCTATAATTAAACAATATAAATTTATATATATACACACACATTAACCTTAAAATAAATATTGAAATTTGCATTTGTAATTAAAAATATGCGAAATGGTTATAGATAATTTTCAAATATAAAAAAGTCAATTAAAAACATTAACTATCTGAAAAATCTTAAAAATGTAAAGAAATATGATATATTCTTTGATAATTATCATACGGGTCCATTTTTATTTTTAATATTATAATTTAGTTCCAAAATTATTGTATTTTTCAAGTAAATTCCCTTTGCATCAATTATTTTATTGACTAAATTACCCCATGTTCGACCCTTGAAGGGTTGAACTAGAATATTTTGACATAGGGCCAAAAATTACAAAGGAAAACCTAATTCCACCTTTGAAGAATCGAACTATCAGTTTTGCTAAACCCATCACGAGCTATGGATATGAGTTTTGTTTAGCTCAACTAGAGAAGAATCCCCACCAAAAGTAAGCATCAGTCACTAATAGAAGGTCTTTTACATCTATGCTATGCAACCTTCTCTAAACATTAAAAAAAAATGATGAAATTACCCCTGAAAGTTTATAGGGGTATTTTGCATAATTTTATCATTCAAATTATTTGTGTTGTATTTTATTCATGTGTGTCTCACTAAGAAACACACACCTACATAATTCAGATCATTATGATTTGTAAAAAAAATATTAAAATTCAAATACTATCGAACATCTGTGATCGTGTGATCAACTTTGAAATATGATAAAGTCATATGTAAAATACTGTAGAACTTCACCTATAGACATTTTGTAGTGTTTTCCATACATATATATATATAGGAAAATGTTGAGATTAAAACACTAGCTCATATGAACATATGAGCAAAATTGCCCAGATTGAATCTGAACTCATCTGACGATCACAATCTCATTTCGTATTTAAACTTTAAATTTTTTTTTACCAATCCAAATAACTTGAAATTTTAGATGCTACTCTTCTCATCAAGATGCACCAAATAAAAAATATTTTAAAAATAATTCGTAAAATAAATTGACTAAAATACCTTCAAAACGTTTTTGGATATTTTGGTCAATTTATTTCTAGTAAATTATTTTTTTATATTTTTATTAGATGCTTTTATTTTTTAAGATTATACGTCTTAAATTTTAAATTATTTGGATTTGTAAACGAAACATTAAAATTTAAATATGAAATGAGGTCATGACCGTTGGATCGGCCCAGATTCAATCTGAGTCATTCGCTCATATGAACACATATGTTCATATGAGTTAGTGGGTTAATCTCACCATTTTCCATATATATATATATATGGAAGATGATAGGGTGAGCCCACTAACTCACAAGAAAAAATGAGCTCAACGGCCCAGATTGAATTTGGGTCGTTGGGCTCATTTTTTCCTAGGAGCTAATGGGCTCACCCAAGCTCTTTCCATGTGTGTGTGTATATATATATATACACGAGTCTATTCCAACTATCAAAGAATTCCTAGGATATCAGGTGGAATGGGGGTTGTAATTCTTTCTACTTCTCAAGGTATAATACAGATCTAGAGGCTCGGCGAGAAAGAATTAGATGAGAGATTTTATGTTATATATGGTGATCGTTCTGGTGTACAAATTTTATCCGTAACTTCCTATTTCTTTCATGAAAAAGAGAGGAGAGACAAGTTGGCTAATACCACTTATCCTCTATTAGTTGATACTTCAAGGAAGGGGGTTACCTGGACTGAAAGAACAAAAGTTAATTCATGAATGTTTAATTACTTAATCAATTCCGAATGGCATGTTCCAAGTTCGCTTAGATAATAGAGCACGGGTTATAAGTTATGTTTCATGAAGGATCCGACGTAGTTTTATATGGATATTACCAGGTGATAGAGTGAAAATTGAAGTAAGTCGTTATGATTCAACCAGGAGATGTATTATTTATAGGATTTGCAACAAAGATTCAA
>NW_006498073.1:110620-120998 GCF_000471905.2 Amborella trichopoda | reverse complement strand
GTTGGGCTCATATGTTCATATGAGCTAGTAGGCTAATCCCATCTTTTCCCATATATATATCAAAGTTTGAATTTTGATCTCAGATCAAGTTTCTTAATCATACAATTTGTATGTGGCTTTTGAAAAAGGAGATGTGTTGGCTATAAAACTTGATGGAAAAAAACTATTCTGATTGATGCTTCCATTTTCAGTTTTTTGTAAGAGGAAAATGTTTGTGGGGGAATTATTGAGGGAACTGAACCCCAATCTGATCCATCCAATTCTAAAGAAACCCATCAATAAAAAATCCACAATGCAAAAACTGTTTCATGGGTCATCGGCTCTGTGGATATGGACATTGAAAGGCCAATGAGAGGGTTCCACATTGCGAAAGAAATGAGGGAATATCTAGAAAAGGTTTATTAGCAATCAAATCTTTTACGGTGATTCCGAACCGAGTATAATATGTTTACCTATGGATAGGGGGAGAAAAATATCCAAGAATATTATGCTGGTTTTATGAACTTATGAACATGAGATGATTCTATAAGTATGACTTTTATCACCAGCGCGTGTTGCATTATAAGTTTATAGGCGATAAATGATAACACGAAGTTGATGCAGTTCCTAATGAAGTTGTGCCAAAAATATGAAATCATTCTAACCAATCCTTTGAATTGCGAAACATTTCCCAATATGGACGCCATTCTGGGTGATTTACTTCGTGAGGAGATGAGAATTGCAACACATGCCACCATTGAGGGAACAAATGATATAGAGTCTGTCTTTGTGGTTCAACAGGCCATAGGAAAGCCATCACAAAAGAACCCATATTTGCTACAATATTATGACTGTAGGGAATATGGTCATATAGCTTCTCATTGTAAGAATTTTTTTTTTTTTGTAATTATTGCAAACTTCTTGGGCATATTATCACAGAGTTTCGCGATCGTCCTCAGTGATGAAATGGGCATCAGATGTAAGAAAACCTTTTTTTACAGAGCATACCAAGCTGCTAAAGATGCCCCAAACATGGTAGGATCCCAAACAGCAGCTATGCTAGATGATATTTGACAATTAATATAAAATTATGTGTCTACGACTATCTCTTCGGTTATCTATGCTATGGGCTTATCTGGTATGAATTCTCACCTATCCCATGTTGTAAGTCCCCTTTGGTTTATTGACTCGGGTGCCTCTAATTATATGATTAGAGTGCAAGAATGTCAATCATCGACTAAACAATACCAAGGTAATAGTCAAATTCTCATAGTTAATGAGGAGAAACCGATTATTATTGGTACTGATAATCTCTCACTCTGTGTTTTCCCTGATACACCTTTTTGTTTACCTAATGTTCTCTTGGTTCCTAAATTAACTGATAATATAATATTTATGGGCCAATTTGTTAATGATGATTACCATGTTCAATTTTCTAGTGATGGTTGTATAATATAAGACCGACACACTGGGACAGTAAAAGGGCAGAGGCATAGAATTTGTCTGTTTGCCTTGGAGTTTGAGAAACCAAATTGTGATGCTTCTTTCTTTTCTCTATCGAATTCTGATTTTTTATTTTAAATAAATAATGACATATGTAGTATCGGAGACTTGATCATCCGAATGCAAATAAATTCGATGCTTTATTTCATTCTGGTTCATTGCCCAAAAAAGTACTTGATTTAAAATCTGTCAATAAATCTTGCATTAGTTGTTCTTTGAATAAAAACACTTGTTTGCCATTTCCTACTAGACTCGACAAAGCAACTGCACATTTTCATCTTATTCATAGTGATGCATAGGGTCTTGCTCCAATTTTATCTAGAATGGAATATAAGTATTTTGTTTTGCTCATTGATGATTGTACACGCTATACTTGGATATACCTTATGCGCTACAAATTTGAAGGATTCTCCCATTTAAAAATTTTCTTTATCCATGGTTGCAACCCAATTTGATACAAAAGTAAAAATCTTACGATCAGACTCCGAGGGAGTACTTATCACATGATTTTCAAGAATATTTCAAAACTAAGGGTATTCAATTACAGAAAATTTGTCCCTATACTCCACAACAAAATGGCATAACTGAAAGGAAAGACTACCATATCCTGGAAGTTGTTAGGACCCTTATGCATAACTCCTGTATTCCTCATAGTTTTTGGGTTGAAGTTGTATCAACTGCTCTTTATCTCATGAATTGCTTCCCCTCCTCAGGTTTACATAGAGAATTTCCATATTATTCATTATTTCATGTTTATCTTAACTATTTTCTCTGGCATATTTTTAGATGTGTATGTTTTGTGCATCTCCTTGCACATAAAAAAACACAATTTTTTGTTCAAGCGGCCACTTGTGTTTTTGTGGGTTGCTGTCTGGACCAAAAGGGATTTATATATTATGATCCAATAGCTTGTTGTGTATGTGTTTCCCGTAATGTTGTCTTTTTGGAAAACCTCATTTATTACTCTTTAATTGCTAAATCAACAAGGTCATATGCTCATTTCTTACCAGATTTCTCAAATGTCAACACCAATGATAACTCACCACATCTTTTGGTGTATCAACAACAGGGCAAACAATACCAATCTACGCATCCTCCATCTCACCAACCAGAGTGAGGTCAGACCTCCGCCCCATCTGTGAGTGATTCTCTTCCCTCCTCCTTTTCTCCTAATCATGTTTCTTTTGATAACTCTGCCCAGTTACGATCTTCTTCACGTGTACCCACCTGATCGATATGACTTTTCCTTGATGATTTTGATTTTTCACTACAACCTAGAGCTTTATTTACTTCTCTTGATACTATTAAACTTCATTCCAAACACCTAGATTTTTGTTTACTTCCTATATTATTGTTTAGCCCCTTAGATTCAATTGATATTCCCTCCAACTAACAACAAGCCTTGAGTATGCCATATTGGAAAGAAGAAATGGATGCAAAAATAATTCTTGTTGAAAAATGGCATTTGGGATCTTGTACTGAGCCCTCCTAACACATCTATTATAAGAAGAAAATAAATTTTTTCTATGAAGCTTAAATTTGATAGAGGGATTGAGCGATATAAAACATGACTAGTTGCTCAAGGTTATAAACAGGAGTATGTCATAGACTATGATGAAACATTTACTCCAAATGCTAAAATGACTACTATACGTACAATAATTGCCCTATCATCTATTCGTCAGTGGACTATCTTTCAGATGATATAAAGAATGCATTTTTTTATGGACATTTGAAAACGACTATATATGCAACTTCCTCCCGGGTATTGCCATGATAAGTCTATGGTTTGTCATATGAAAAGTCCTTGTATGATTTAAAACAAGCTCCAAGAGCTTAGTTTAACTGGTTTCGACAGGTCGTTCTGAATACTGGGTTGAAACAAAACGCTCATAACTATTCACTATTTACCTACCATTGTTTTTCAAGGATAACAATCATTCTCCTATGTTGATGATATTCTCATCACATGTGACAACTTTGATAATATACAACACTTGAAAGTCTCATTCAAAATGAAAGATTTGGATCCGTTAACTTACTTTATTGGCCTAGAAATTCATTATTCCCTTAATGGATATATAGTAAACCAAAAGCAGTACATCAAATATTTGATCAAACTGACCAATTTATTTGATGATAAACGAGTGGATACACCAATGGAGGTGAATGTAAATATAGAAAGGATGATGGGGACAAACTTTCAGATCTCATTCTTTATAGATAATTGGTTAGCAGTCTACTTTATCTCACTATAACTCATCTTGATATATCCCAATTTGTTAACCAATTTATTGCAAATCCTTGTCGCATCCACCTCTCGGTTGTCCATCATATCATTTGTTATCTAGGGGGGTATATGTCGTAGAGGCATATTTTTCTCCTCTAACTCTTCTCTCCAGTTATGAGCCTATGATGATGCATATTGGGCAGGCTGCCCAGATACTTGACGCTCGACCACTGGGTGGCATATATTTCTTGGAGATTCTATCATATCATGGAAATGTAAGAAACAACAAATTGTGTTGAAATTTTCTGCAAAAGCCAAATACCGAGCAATGTTTTCAGCTTGCAATAAAATTACTTAGTTGAGAGGTCTTTTACATGACCTCAATATTTATCATCAAACTCCTACACCATTGTATGCTGATAATATGAGCGTCATACGCATTGTATCAAGTTCAGTGTTCCATGATCGCGCAAAGTATAGAGAAGTTGATTGTCATTTTATTCGTGAAAAATTTATAGCTGGAGAAGTTACACTCCTACATATTGTCTCACATCAACAACTTGCATATATTTTTATCAAAGCAATAACTCGTACTCGTTATGGCTATCTCATTGACAAATTGATGTTGTTCAACCAACTTCAGTTTGAGGGGCAGTGTAGAGACAGTTGAAGATCTCATATCTATTTTATATTATATCGTGTATGAAAAGTTACTTATTGTGACTTATCTTGCTTTATATTATATCATGTATGGAAAGTTACTTGTTGTAAATTATCTTGATGTGCAAGTTACCTCTGGTTGTATTATATATATATGTAGATAATAATCATTAGAAAAATATTTTCCTTTGCCTTTTTATATGTTTGACAATATCTATAGATAAACTTCATCATCTTTAGAAAACTCATTTTCTTCCACTAAGTTTCCTTTTGAATATCCTTTTGACTTGGAATAGTTATCTTGATTGACAACTTTTAGCAATTCTCTCCATTGATCTAACCTGTACTAGATAAATGTATGGAAGAAATCAAATTTTTATATGGTATCATTAACTCATCTTGATATTACAAAGGTACTATTCGCTCATTCAGGAACATATCCAACGAAGTACCAGCACTTATCTTAATATTCTAAAGTTGCCAAAGAAGTAAAATCTTATTAGGAAGAGATTTATCTACAGAAGTATTTTTTGATGTATCCCATAAATCCTGTACCAATTTTTTTAAGGAGACATTCAATAAAACGAATCCATCCAAGGTAATATCTATCATGGTCAACTGATCATTCTTATCAAATTCCTATTTATGTGTTGTTTCTAGTCTTTGTTCTTTACATTTCAAAGCCACGAAATAACCATTCTTCACCAACATCATGTGCAACTTCAATTTCTAGGATGAGAAATTTGAATTATCGAACTTTGAATTTCGTATTTGGCTGAAGATTTTGTAGCCATTTTCAAAGAATCTCTATTCTACCACAAACTCTTACCTAACAAGGATCTAAAATGCTAGAGCATTGATACGAATTGTGGACAATGTACTTAGTTTTGCATAAAAGTAAAAGGAAATAAAATTTTTGGAAAAAGTTAAAACCAAAACACAAGGATTTAGATGATTCAACAACTGTCTACATCCATGGGACAGTAAACTTCTCTTCCACTAATAAAAAAATACCATGCAAGTATGGGAGCTACAGGTTTTTCAAACTCTCTCTTCGGCACCAAAGCAAGTTTTTTCTCTCTCTAGAATGCTAACTTAAAAGCAGAAAAAAGCTCACTTCCTCTCTCTATTTTTTTTACACGTGTACTTTCTCTCTCTAAAATATGGTCTATCTCGTTCTCCTTACTTTTTAAATTTAAAAAGTCGCTCTCCAATAATATTTGGGTGAACTTTTCTCAAAATAATGAGATTCTAACTATTTTTTGATGAAATTCTAATCTCGTTAGGAAAATTTTATTCATATGCCTTTCAAGGCTTTAACCCTGTCGTTCTATGATAGTTCTTGGTCACAATGAGAGTAAACAAGAATGTTGCACTTACTACTTTTTTTATAAATGGGATCTAAAAAGTCCCGAAACCCAGAGTCACGAGGCATGAGTGAGATAGAGAAATATGTAAGAATTAGCATTGTGTAAATGACTATGCTTAGAGAGGACATAGCATAAATCCCTGACGTTGAGCCATCTCACAGCATGTGTATGAATAGTAGCTAATGGAAAGCTGCTCTGATAAGTTTTGATCTACTTGATCATAGCTATCCACATGTGCTAGAGAGAGGACCCCCGCATTTAAAAGTAGGGGTGGTAAAGGGTTGGGTATGGGTCGGATCTGGCTAGACCAGACTCGGACCCTAATAGTATTCAGGTCCATTTTTGGACCTGGACCCTACTTGCCGCAGGGTCCAAAAATTGGACACATACCTATACCCATCGGGTGCATTGCCACCCTATGACTATGAGCTTTAGCTAAAGATGACTACGAGTTCTTATTGTATACCATCCTTAATACACTGAAATAAATAGAGCTTAAAATAAAATGTTCTGTCTCCAACAGTTTATGTGTACGGGTTGGGTTCGGTTGGAGCCGAACCAGAATAGTGTTTGGGTCCAGGTTTTAACTTGGACCAAATTCGTTGGGTCAAAAAATTGGACCCATACCCCCACCCAATGTCTGGTCTACCCGTTGGGTCCCAAGTCTGGTCGGGTTCATTGCTACTCCTATTCAAAAGGCTATATGTCATTCGGGGTGCAACTTTAATCTACTAAACATCAAGAATCCATACCAGCTTTAATAAACCAAGCATGTGCCGGTACTAAACCTTGTGATACATGGATTTGTTGGGTTTTTTTTTAGAGAATGGTCTAAGGGTCTGAAGCTAGCTCATTGGAGTACCATGCTGCCCAATTTCACCTCCTGAAGGATCCTTATTTCTCAATATTATATTTCATGGATGCCAAATTGATTTAATGTAATGGAGAAGAACTGTGAATGATTTTTGATGTTTTTTAAAATTTTTATCAATTTTATTTTGAGTAAAAATATATATATTTTTTAATTTGTTAGCACTTAATTTCATGTAAGGACAGCCAATGTGTTCCATCCAATGATTTAAAAATCGGCGAGTCGAACCGGATTCTCCCGGGTTCGACTGGAGAATCGGCACAGCTCGTGCCGGTTCTAGAGCAGAACCATCGGTTCCCACCCGGTTCTGTCCGGTTCCCTCCTGGTTCTAGCCTCAAAAGCACTTTCACACGTGTGTGCGTGTGACACGAGCAGTACATACTCCCACGTACCACACACTCCCACACGTGTGACATGCGTGCACGTGTGCAACGGTTCTAGCTGGTTCAGGCCTCAAAAACACTTTCACACGTGTGTAAGCATCACACGTGCGACACACACCACTCCCACATGTGCCACATGTGTGACACGCACATGCACGCGTGCATATACACATGTACCCTAGTGTTTTCACACTTGTGTTTATCTTCCAATTACATAGTTATTTATGTAGCATATTTGAATACTCATCCTTCGATGTGAGATAATTCTCAAACATCATTAAATGAAAACAGAATGTAAATATATACTATTAATAGGTAATTTTAAATACATATGCTAAGGAGCCATGATTGTTATCACTAATGTTATTTGCTTTGACTTTTCAAGTTCGAATCCCCCCTTGGGCTATATAATAGTTTATCCCTTCTTGAGCTAATTTTTGTTCCCCCTTGGGCATATAATAAATTAAAGTGTTATTTCTAAAATTTGTACGTATTTTATTAATTTTTATATTGATAACCAAATCTTTTATTTTATTTATTAATTTTTACATTATAAATCATGTAATGTACTATTTTTCTTACAGTTGTCAATAATACATTTTAAATTAGATAATATATAAAATATTTTTAATTTGTTATTATTTATCTAATAAAATAATTATAAAATGTAAACTAATAATTATAATTTCAGTATATGATATTATAATTAGTTAGGTTGTAATAATTTTGGATTATAGTTAGTTAGGCTATAATAATTTGGGTTTTTTTAGCGGATAAGGGTTTTTTGGCAAAACGAGATTTTAATGGTCATTCTTTCATTGATTTAGTCTACTCTTAATTATAGTCCATGTATAATTATATATTTTATCCATGATAATTCTATGATTTTTCTTTTATGTGATGCAAATTTAATACTTAAGTTTATACAGGGAAAGAACATCTCAATATTCCCAAATTGAATAAACAAATGAAAGTTAATAATGTAGTACTCTCATTTCTTATTGGATTCCTAAAAAACAACATTTATAATCAATTTTAATAATTTTTTCGGATTTTTTTGAAGCTTTAATCCGACTGATTCATCCTATTCCCGATCCGAATAGCCGATTCGTCGATCCGGATCTGTTTTTGAGGTGCCCAATTCGGGTTACCGATCCACTTTTTAAACCATTGATTCCATCCAATTAAGGAAAGCCAAGTGGCCGATGTGTGCCACATGGGCCCCACATGGCTGCCACATCATTTCCACGTAGAGATAATGTAGGTAGTCTTTTTGAGGCGTGGAAGGCTTGTTTGGATCGTACACATGTAGGTATGTGTAATGTCTCTTTAAAAGATTTTAACATGTGTGTGTGAACAAATATTACATTTCAATTTGGAAATTCCGGCCAATAGGATTTGATATAAAAAAGTCGTTTCCTAATGTATTGGTTATCTACTGGATGTATGTGTGAATATGACACCACTTGTGTGATGTATGATGCTAGATGTGTGGAGTAGTTAGTCTTAGTAAAGATATTTTCACTTTTCAAATTTAAAGTTTTTAAATGAGAATTTTTTACTTGCTGTAAATTATAAAAAATAGAAAGGTAATTCCTTCCTCTTGATCCATTTTGCCTCATTTGGTTCTTCCATAAAATACAAGTAGTCTTGCATGTGGAGCATGCTTGAAGATTTTTGAGTAGTTTATCATGTATCTTCTATGAGTTTTTCCAGCTGACATTCTCAAGAGTTTTTCATCCGTAACAGAGAGGAAAATGTCCACATATTGCCTTAGAATATTATGCTTTTGAACCATCATCATGCTCATGTTGTTTATGGTACCCATCTTGATACTTCCATGCACCCATGCCTACACTATTGACTTGTATCTCCCACATGTTGAGCTGTCTCATTCTATCCCACATGTGGTTGAAAGTAGGCCTCCTTATTTGAGTGTTGTTTGAGATTAAACGCCCTTTCACTGTAGTATTATTATTTTCTCATGGTGCATGGCTCCCGTCGATTTAATCGAAGCGTTGAATCTTGCACTATGGGAAGGGACCATAACAAGCGTTGTGACTAAACTGGGGGCTTTCTATATGACCCTACCCACCTATATAATTTATGTAACCCCTAGTCTCAGACGTCCGATATGAGTAAATAGTTGAGATGATATGAATAAATGGTTGAGATGGCTTGAGGCATAATGTAACAAGCCACGAGCTAGCTTTTAACTGTCAAATCATGATTAGATGACTTATACTTTTTTATTTTTTATTTTTACTTTATAAACAATTTCGAAACAAAATATGGGACTTACATAGATCTATTAGGGATGCACATGATAATAATAATAATAAAATATTTCCTACGATAAAAGTTACTAGAATATCCCTAAAAATTAGAGGGGCATTTTAGTCATTCATTTTTATAAAAAATATTTGTTTCTCATTTTTCCAAGTTTTCCCTATTTTTATTATGGGTCGTCCAAAATTTCGTCCAAAAATGTTTCATAAAAAAAATAAAAAATAAAACAGTGTGGTATGAACAATTGCAGCCGTTCAATTCAAATCGAACGGCTAAGGAGTGGAGTTTATCGGGCATAGAAACATTTCTCATGACTAAATACCCAGGGTCCTCCGGGTACAATAGAAAATTTGTTTTTTCGGCTTCCCACGCCATAATAATTTGTGCACATTGTCCTTTGTTGTTATTTTGTAAGGATTGAGCTTGTACATGTTTGTAATTTTCATGTATATGAGTTGTAATGCATGAAAAATATGTATGGAGTTGTTTAAATTATTTTGATTTGTACTTGTGAGTAGTTAAGCTCAATCCATGTGAGTTGGAAAAATTGTCTAGGACCATTTGAAGTATGTTTTCTTTTATTAAGAGTCTTTATAATTGGTTATATTGACGGCTTCACCCAATACAAGGTGGCTGTAATTTGGTATTTTATACTTGAATATGAAGTTTGAAGGTGAAAATTTTCAGAAAAAATATAGGATGAGACTATTTACCTTTGGTACAAGGTAGTCACATAAATCTTGACCATTAGATGTAAAATTGGGTTACTGCATTTTTTCATTGACCAAGCTCAAACTTCAAAAGATCACCCAAGCTATCAAACTTCACATCGAATGATTATAAGCAGTGTTTAAAAAACCGCCGAGTCGAACCGGACGATTCTGCACAGTGATTCGCTGATTCACTGTACGGAATCGGTGAGTCCCATACCGTTATTTTTTTTTTTTTTTTTTTTTTTTTTTTTTGTGTAATCCATGATTAGATTTTTTTGTAATACTTGATTCGATTTTTTTGTAATCCATGATTTCGAATTTTTTTTTTTTTTTGTAATCCATGATTCGTTAATTTTTTGTTTTTTTTTAGTAACCCATAA
>NW_006498073.1:84125-108833 GCF_000471905.2 Amborella trichopoda | reverse complement strand
GACAGTACAGGTGAGCATGAAGGACGGACAATCTTCGCGGCTTTTAGATTGGGAACACAACAAAACACTAACACTCAGGGATTTCGGAATAGTCAGACGCTTTCTAATATCGATGATTCGTTTTTAGATCGAATCAATGAATTGTTAAACGAATTCAATCAATGGCACCAGCGTGACCAAGAAGAACAATAACGTCTTCTATCATTTTATTTTTAGATCATATGTTACTAATTTTATGCTTTATTGTAGTCCATGTATGTTGATATACTTATTCCATGATAATTCTATGTTTATCCTTTTGTGTGATGTAAATTAAATGCTGAATGGCCGTTCATGCAGGGAAAGAACATATCAATATTCCCATATTCATTCAAAAACATGAAAGTTCTTAATGAAGTACCCTCATTTCTTATTGAATTCCTAAAAAACAATATTTATAATGAATTTTAATAATTTTTTCGGATTTTTTTTAAGATTTATTCTGACCGATTCACCCGATTTCCGATCCGGATCGCCGATTCGCAGATTCGGATCGATTTTTTGGGAGCCCGATCCGGGTCACCGATCCTTTTTTTAAACCATTGATTATAAGTAATTGTGACCACCTTGTATCAAAGGTAAACATTTTCATTGTATACAACCCCAATTTTTTAATTTATGTGTCTTTAAGTGTCTTTAAATTACAGCAAACACAAAAATTTTGAAAGTGTGGAGATGTTTGAGAATGCCCTTCAAATCCCTCTATACTTGCCAAAGTTTTATGTTGGATTTGTATAAATTGTCAACCTTAAATAGTCCAATCAAGGCGCACCTCAAAGCTCATTGAAAGATGTAATTTTAGTGTTGAAAAATTAAGTGATGAATTGAAAATTACTTCACATCTAATTATAAAACTAAAAGCTCAAAAATGGTAAATATTGAGCAAATCTACAAACACACGAAAATCTTCAAAAGTCACTGTTACGTACCACTTCAATCGCAAAAAACATAGGCTCATTATAGGGTATTAGAGTTTACTAAAACTTAGTACTTGGGAAATGACACATTTATAAGGTGGTTCGATATTTGTAGTTATGTATGGCCCTGTTCACTAACAAAATAAAAAATTTCCATCAATAATTTGGCTGTAGGAAAATTAGAAATAGAATGGAAAAAAGGAAAATTAGACCTCAATATAGGCCTGGGAAATGTGTAGAGTCGACTTTGGACCTGATAGTTTGACCGGGGCTTGATTTTGTACCTAGACGCTAGACTCAATGGGTTGGGTTTGGGTCCACTTGACCTTGATCAATCCTAGTTCAATCTGAGTCCTAGTCCATCTTGGATCCTATGCGGTCGCATCAGGTCCAGGTCGACCAGACCTAATATATATAATTTTATAATATTAACTAATTGAGTAATGATCCTATAAGACCCTCTCCCTACCTATGTGTGTAGGACATCAAATGATCAACATTAAATTTGGTACAGATCCTTAAAAGAGTTATCACATGGGGGTGGGACTTGATTTTTTATAGAGATTCGTGCCAAATTTAATGGTGATCCTTAGGGGTCCTATACACATGGATAGGAGAGGGTCCTATAGGATCATTTCTCTAACTCTCTATATATTTATACCTTTTTGTATTTTTCAGTTAGGGCCTATTTGGATAGGAAGAAATTAGAAATCTTAAATATCAAGGATTTTTGTCATGGATTCCTCAAATCTCTTGTTTGGATAAACTATATAAAATTCATGAATTCCTTACAATCACTTCTATGTCCATTGTTTGATAACAAAACTTGACACAATTTTTCTTTCCAAAATTTTTATATACTTTCTCTCTCTAAAACTCAAAATTTGGGATACTGTATCCATAAAAAATTTGAAATAGTTTCCCACTCTAAAATTTGATATGTTTTGTCTCCCTAAAATTTAATATACTTTTTATCCAAAATTTTGAGATGATTTCTCTCTCTAAAATTTTTAGATGATTTCTCTCTCTAAAAATTAGATTTCATCATCTAAAAATTAAATAGTCTCTATTAAATAGTATTTGTTAAATCTCGAGACATTAGTATTTTCAAATGGGTGTAGTTGGCATACAGATGCATTCGTAGCTGTAGAGGTAAGGTGCACCTTCAAATTTTATCATAGTATATAATTTTGATTTAAAATGTTTTTAGGATTATCTCAAAATCTATTTTTATATCTAATTATAAAATTTTAAATTTCAAAAATAGTTAAAATCAAGAAGATCAATAAACATATGAAAATCTTAAAAAAATGGACGGTACAGATAATATATCGTAAAATGCACTATTTGTGAGACTGAAAATCTTTTTATTTTTCATGATCATATATCGATGTCGCGATGATCAATCAAAGGGTTTTTTAACATTAAATTAAAACTACTTTTTTTTTTCTGATGGTTTTTGAAGTGCATCCGTACTTCTATATTATAAGGTTTCATCCTTATATAAACCTTTTGTTTTTAAATGCATAAAGAGTACAAAGTAAATTTTTTTATTAAAATTAATCTATGAATTGAAAATGTTACATCCCCCAAATTTAGGCATCTAAAATTAATTCCAGGTGAGATTCTACCCGAGTGAGTAAATACGCATTCTACTCCCGAGGGAGTACTATATCTTTTGGCTATGTTTAGGGCTCCGGTGTCCCTTAGGCCTGCGTAGAGGGAGCAGAGGGGGATTCCATTTTTAAGAGGAGATGCGCGGAGGAATGCAAAAATGAAATGATGTGGTTTGGAAGAAGAAGGGTGGGTCCTCCATTCCCCCACCATTGCCTCTTCCCAAGCCAACACCGCGTGCTCCCTCCCACTTCATGTCCCCCCTCCTCTCTCTCTCTCTCTCTTATTTTTTTAAGATGTTACCTGCATTAGCCTCTGCAACCCCACAAGCTCTGTGATCCCTTATCCATACGATCAACATGTGATCCACCTTCATAACCCAACAACAACTTCTCTCTCTCTCTCTCTCTCTAACTCAACAACAACATCTCTGTCTTTCTCTCTCTTGATTTGTATCATGGTTTTGGGCTTGTCAGTACATGCAGGACATGGGACGTATTTTATATCAGAACCCCAAGAAGAATGCAGAAATGGGTATCCCTCGAAACTCAATAACCATTTTCGCTCTCTTCTTTTTTAATATGTGGGTTGTAATTACAGTAGAGAATCATGTTGCCTTTGATAAGTAGGAAAGCCCTTTTTCTAAGTATTTTATTGTGATTATAAACTACTGTGAGACTGGATCAAAGTTTTGGCTTCCTCTGTCTAAGGGGACAGCTGGTTTGCGGTGTCATAGAGATTTTTTTATTCATTCTTCTTCTCTTTTTGTGTGGGGGAATGGGGTTACAGTAATCTTGGGTACTTGTGATCCTTCTGCAAAAAACAGGTGGTTGAGAATTTTGAGTCTTGGGTGGGATACAAACACCCCTTTTGGTCTGGTTCTTCTGGTTTCATTGAACTGTGCAAATTGCCAGAGCTTGCTTCAGTATTATCAGTCAATGGATTATAATTGTGGGGAGAGGGGTCTTGAATAGCTTAAAATCCATCTGTTCTTTGTGCTGTTTTGTCTATCTGATGTTTCAAATGCGCGGTTTTGTTTATCTGTAGTTTCAAATGGAAAGAGACGAGAAGAATCCATGAAACGGCTTCGTCTTGCCTATTAAATGACATGGAAATGCCAGCATTATACAGGTAAAGAAACCTTCTTATTCACGGGCTATAAAGCTTGTAGTGTTTTTGTCCTTGTTCAAAATTGGATCATGGAGTTTAGAGAGTTCGGTTTTCCTTTCTTATTTGCACTCAAGAACTTTATCAATTGAATTTCATCATGTTATTAATCGCTGATATTTCTGCTTTGAGCATTCGATGTCAGCCTCTAAATCTCTCACTAAGCCCTAGATGCTCTCTCTTTTCTGTAGACTTCAAATTTTTAACAACTAACTTCAAAAATAGAGATGGAACATTGGTTCTGATAGTAGCAATACACCTGCACAATTTCTTATTTTTTTTTTCTCTTTTCTCTGGACTTTAAATTTTAGACAACTAACTTCATATAAGCAATACTCCTGCATGGTTTTTTTTTTTTTTTCATAAATTTAAGTGGGTTTTCTCCAAAAATAAGAAATTTTGGAACTTAATCCCCGATTAAGATTGTTTTCTTCCTTGTTTGTAAGAGAGGCTGAAACACAAGAGCTCTAATTGCATGTCTTACCATTAAGCCACAGGCTTTTTCGACGAACTTCAGAATACTGAGTTTTAACTGCCTTTTAATGGCCAAGTTAGAATTCTAAATTTAATTCCTTTAAAGCATTTGAAGTTTAAGAGTTCTATTTTATGCCTTATGTATATGGATAATAATAGTCTAGCAATATATTATATATCATGTTCTGAATGTGGTTGTTTTGAATGTTAACTAATAATCAGAATTTTATTTACATGTCAAGTTTTACCAATGAATCACTTTTCTTAATGTGGAAAAGGGCTCTTGGCATTTCAATGTGAAAAACAGTTAACTTAATATGTTAAATATTAAATATAAAATTGGGACTAATATGTAGTTCGCATATCCAGTCACGGTCACAAGGATGTAAACATGTACCTATTGCAATGATTGACTCACCATCAATTCTGTGGATGCCACTACACATTCATGGTAATGATGCTCCTGAGTTTTTATCCAAACTCCAAAAAAAAAGTGGTGGTACTGTGCATTTTGCAACTATCAGTATGGAGTGCATCCAATGAAGCCCATGTTATTATTCAAACTTGTATGCACATTAAAATGCATGCTTCTCAATTTTGAGGTTCAAAGTTTCTAAGACTCTGCATTAAGTAAATATTTTGGTAGTTTATTCAGTAAAAACGTATCATTATTTTATGATCCACATGACCACATCAAACATGTAGTCATAGTGTTCATCACTGTCCAATCAAAGGGTTGGATGGTGGGGAGAGAGAGTGGGATCCACTGGAACATGACATGACCAGACGGTGGGTCCCACTCTCTTTGTGTCACCATCCAACCCATTGATAAGATGCTGACCGTCATGACCACATCAAGATCATAGCATACTAGCACCGTAATTGATTTAGATCTTTAGCGTTTTGCCTTCTCCATGTCACACACCTAAGGTTATCTTGTATTCTTCAGGGAGCTTCTGAATAGTATACACCCATGACCCATGTCAACGTGTCATTCTCAGGCAAGCATGAGCCTCGTGCCTTGAGTTACATAAGTTGGTATTTTTTGTGGAGTTTGTTTAGTTTTGAATCTGCAAACTAAAACAAGCCTGACAAGCTAGATATGTCCTGTGAGTAGTAGCTATTAACATTTTCTTGGGGTGATGCCTTCAATTCCCACCAACCTTTAAAGGAAAGATCTTTACATTGAATGAATCTGGATGGGCGAGTGACATCTCTTTTTTCTCTTTGGTATCCATCAAAAGTCAAGATCAAATAGGAACAAAAAAGAAATGGCTTAAGAGAATTAAAAATGAAAAAGTCCTGGCTTGCCTGAAATAGCTCAACAATTGCCCAATTCTGGTGAACCGGTTCCAGAAATGTTTTTACACTCAATAGATATATTTGTGTTTAAGACTCTCTTTAAAAGTTGAGCCTCATCATTAATATAATATTATCCAGGAATATACAGGCTAATCAACATATATCCAGCAAGGAGATAAGTCATTAGTTGAATATATTGTTGGCCTAATAGTATGTGGAATAAACTAAGTCCCTCAGTCGTCTTACATAGTACTGAAAGCAACAGGACAATCAAATAATCATTCAGTTTGTTGTTGGTCTTAACTTTTAAATACAAGGTCTATCATCATCATCAGAGCCTTCTCCCAACTATTTGGGGTATTAACTTTTTAGTACAACGTTTTTACTGCCTAAATCTTCACTGTTGAGAAGCTATCATTGCGTAATGTTTGTGCTCTCCTAAAAGAAAGGAGAAAAGAAGGGAAGTCATGGTACCTGCTATCCACATGAGTATCCAGCCATTGTCATAGATATTAGGTACCTGCTATCCATATGAGTATCCAGCCATTGTTATAGATACTAGGTATCTGCTATCCACATGAGTCTCCAGCCATTGTCATAGATACTAAGTACCAGTTGGATCCAGGAAGGGCACCTTTTGTTAGAAAGCACCCTCGATACTCATAATACAACAAACTGGGGCACACCAAGGGACACTGTTGATTCCTAAAGGACACTAAATAAGGCACCAGCTTAGCTAACACAGCTACTACTGTTAACGAGGCACATCAGATTTCCTTGTAAAAGTTGGATGAGATATTTTCTATGCTCAGGATGATAGATGATGATATAACCTCTTCTTCTCCTAATATATCTTGTTGCTTTCATTCTTTGTAAATATAATGATAGATGATGGTTTCATACTCGATAGTAAATGCTTTTATATGTATGCAATGAAAGGTATTGTACCCTGGAACACATTGGAATTTGGAAATTACCCATACCATTGTCTTAGAAGTGAAGTAGGTCCAAAGTGGAAAAGGGGCTCAGTTAAACAAGTTGGATTAGTTTGAATAAATTATGAAATGAAAATGTATTGTATTAACAATACAGTTGACAGTATAAAAAAAAATGTATTTAAGAATAGATTTGAGGTTTACCCACAAGTTCAATCTGATTCATCCTCTACTTTTTTTTTCAATTGCCTACTTTTTTATTGAACTAGACAGGTTTTGGGTATGTTCCCAGTTCAGCAAGCTCAAACCCATGTTCCAATTCAGTTTTCACAAAAATATCCCATGTGCCCAATAGGTACATGGAAGATCAAAGAGAAATAAATGCGTGTAAATATAGTTACCATTCTATCTTTTCAATGTATCTTAACACTCTGATTGCAAAGTCCAAGGACTAAGGATGACTATATGGTAATGAGCCTCATCACAAGATAGTATGAGGTGATAGATCTTTCATCTCACCTTGACGTGGTGGATTTTCAATTTTTTAAGGGTAAATTTTTATTGAAATATTTATTTTTAGGGGTAAGTTTTTATTTTTATTTATTTATTTATTTGTTATCCTGTTGTGGAGAACAAAGAAAATGGCAAACAAATGGAGGAAAAGTATTGTGGTACCTATTTACAAGTACGAAAGTGAGGTACAAAATTGTGCGAGCTAGCGAGGGATCAAGCTTATGAGCCATACTATGAAGCTCTGTAAGAGAGTGATTGAGCAATGAATATGGCATGAAATGAGTGTATCTGAAAACCAATTTGGTTTTACGTCAAGAAGGTCAACAACTGAGGCTATTTTCTTACTTAGGCAACTGATTGAGAAGTTTAGGGCAAATGAAAAAGAACTCTGCATGGTTTTTATTGATCTAGAGAAAGCTTATGATTGAGTACCTTGAGATTTGATTTGACGGGTGTTGGAAAAGAAAGGAGTCTCCAAACACTATATTGATTTGGTGAGAGATATGTACGATGGAGCACTAGTTACTATTCGAACAGCTCGTGGTGAGACGAGTGAGTTTTCAGTGACAATAACTCTACATCAAGGGTCAACATTGAGCCTGTACCTCTTTGTCTTAGTTATGGACGAGTTAACTAGGCACCTACATGATGAGGTACCGTGGTGCATATTGTTCGCAGATGACATAGCTTTGATCGATGAGAGCCGAAACAACGTCAACATAAAGTTAGAGCTTTGGAGGGATGCTCTAGAATCCAAAAATTTTAAAATTAGTCGGACTAAGACAATGTATATGGATTGCAATTTTAGTAATTAGGAGTAGCGGCAAGAAAGTAGTTAAGATCGACGGCCGGCGCATTTTTGATATCTTGGGTTGATAATCCAAGAAAATGGAGAGATTGAGGAAGATATCGCACACAAAATTAGAGTTGGGTGGGCGAAGTGGAAATGTGCAATTGGAATTTTATGTGATCACAAGGGCAAGTTCTATAAGGAAGGCTGTGAGACTAGCTTTGCTCTATGGGGATGAATGTTAGGCGAACAAAACACAATATACTCATAGAATGAGTGTAGCATTGATGAGGATGTTGAGATGGATGAGTGGCAAGACAAGAAGGGATAAAATTTGAAATAAATCTATCAGGAGAATTTAGGTTTGACGCTAAAGGCGACAAGATGAGAGAGAGTAGATTTAGGGGGCTGGCCATGTGTGGTACCGACCAAGTACAACACTTGTTAGGAGATGTGAGTTAGTTCAAGTGGAATGACTTAAAATGGCAAGGGGTGGGCCCAAAAGGACGTGGTTAAAAGTAGTTTAGAAAGATATGGGGATTTATGGCCTCACTGAGGGTATGACCTTTAATAGAGCAGAATGACGGACCAAGATTCGTGTAGCCGACCCCAATTAATTGGGAAAAGGCTATGATGATGATGATGATGATGATTTTACTTTTGTTATTCTATATGCCTCTGCTAATGGAATTGCCAGTGTTTTAAAAAATGGTCTGCCCGGCGCCTAGGCGGCCAGAAAATTTTTTTTGCACGTCTCGACCTAGGCGCCCCTACACGAGCGGTTGTACCTTGGCAGGCGCCCAGGCGGGCTAGGCGAGCACCCAACGCCCAGGGCAGAGGGGCTTTTTATCGTATTTAAGTTCACCCAAAAGGGCAAAGGGGCTCATTTTGAACACCAAGTTTGTATAAAAAAGTTTTGGGGTTTATTTTTGAACCCCATAGTGAAAAAAAAAAGAAACCCTTTAATATATAAGAAAAATCATTTGCACCACAGGGAGCCCGAGGTTCTGGGCGCCCGCTTAGGCGCTGGACGCCAAGTAGGCCGCCTAGCATTTTTTGAATCCTTGGGAATTGCATATCCATCCAAAGAAAGTTCATGTAGCTATGCAGACTTATCATTGAGTTAGGTGCTCATAAATTTTCTTTGAACTCAAGGCGTTTGCAAATGAATGAAATAGAGTAAATAGTTTGCTATCTTCATTTGAGAAAGGTTCATTCCAGTTAACAGGCATCGCTAAACTATCATGCAATGTCTTTGATCCATCCAACCTTCATGTTCATGGCCTTGCAACAACCACCTTGTGGCATATCCTTATTTCAAGTTACGCAAAAATTGACCTCAATATACCATCTGTCTTATCCCTTATGTATGGCAATAATGCCCTGGGCATAGTTATTTAGGGTGTGCAGTTTGGACAGAAACTATATTTTCATACTATGTGAGACCTGAAGATGTGATTTAAGATACGGTGGAGTCGTAGCTTGTGGCAGATACCTATAAGATTTTGTCTGAAATTAGATGAAACTTAATATCAGTACTTTATTAATATGTCCTAAGGTGATGTGTTACCCCTTGGTCCTAGGGACTTTATACCCCCTATTGGCCATATGTACCTTTGGCAGGTCTTTCTAGGAATGCAGTCTTGTCATCCTAAGAGAAAGAAGATAGGTCTAGAGAGTTCCTTTTGCTTTTGCATGCTTTCCTACGTGCTTGATCACCCCATTGTAGGACGTTTTAGCCACATCATGGCTAATGCTTTGTCACCAGCAATGGATGCCATTGACCATTACGCTCTCTTGCAATAGGTTTCAGAACTTTAAATATGCATCTATATTGTGCAATACTACAGCAGGTAGTTGTTATTTTAAAGCTGGTCCTAGTTTGCTCTGATTTTCATAGACGTCGAAATAGCAGCTTCTAAAATATAATATGATGCGAATGTGCTTCTGAAGTTAAATCTTAGTCACCCTGTTAGACCTAGTAACCTTGGCAATTCATGGTCCTCAGCACCTGTTGAGGTATCTAATGCTTTTCATAGCATTGTATGACTCAAACGGATTCAACATGGTGAGTAAAACACCCTTAATTATGATGTGCAACTCATGACATGAGACATGCTAGTTTGATTTTGAGTTTACTATGTGGCAATGGCATTAAAGGCCTTGCCTATGTATTGATTGCATGGCTCAACTAGCATTTCTGTTTCACAGTGTTGCTGCTCTATTTCCTTGATAGAATGTCTTTTTCCTGATTAACTTATTGTGATATTCTATAATATCGAAACCCTAACGGACATCCTAAAAGTTGGTGGTACAGTGACCTTCTCTGGAGAAATGTGGAGTACTGTGCTTTTGGGGAATACTTACTTCATGTTTATTTTCTCCTAATCTCTGGGTTGTTCCTTTCAGTTGCACATAATTTGATAAAGAGACTAGCTATCATATCTTTGTCCATTGCACATTTATACTAAAGCTATGGGACTGGCTGAGACGTGTTTGAATTCCAGTGTCCATTACCAGATCAAGTAGGGAATTCAGCTGGAAAGCCGGTTCATTTAAAAATGGAAGATATATATGGCGTATTTGGATACATGCCCTTATGTGGGAAGTGTTGAAGGAGAGAAATAGGAGAACCTTTAATAGAGGTGGTTGAGGAGGATACTCTCATACATAGAGTAAGGCTGATGGCTGCTGATTGGGCATCTGTAAGATAGGAATTCTCGGGTATCTCTGAGTATGAACTGATGTACAATGTTAAAGTAAGTATGGAGTCGAAAGGGATGGAAACAACGGAGAGCTAGGGGATGGGAACCTACCCAAGAGTGCGGGATTAAGGTCGACTTTTGTGGGAGTTTTTTAGGGAGTCCAGGTCTTGCTGGTGTATGAGGTGTTATTAGGGATTCACAAGGACATGTTCTTGGCTTATTCTCAGGTTCTGTGGGTATTGGTACTGCGAATCAGGCTGAGTTCAAAGCTTTAATTTAAGGCTTGAATCTAGCAGTACAATATAGTAGAAGGATTATCATGGAAGGGGATTCAAAGAATGCAATCTCATGGTGTAAAGTTGAAATGAAGGTAACTTGGCAGTTGAAGATGTTATGGAATGAAGTACAAGACATATGTGAAGAATATGAAGAAACATTTTAAACATTTATACAGGGAGAAAAACAGTATGGCTGATGAATTAGCAAGAGGAGCTACAAGGGAGGATGTGTTCATAAATCAGATAGGTCTAAGAGGAGTATGTTAGCTACAGCTAGTCCAATTGTGTATACAAGTGTATAAATATTTTTTGTTTTTCATGGCTACAATTTTTATAAGTAGCTGCGTGGTTTATTTGTCCTGTACGTGTCCTGTAACTGTAAAATTTGTACATAAATGAAATAAAAGCTGTTGAGATTGACCCAAGAAACAAAAAAAAAAAGGGATAAGATCTTCTATTAAATCTTCCATTATGTGGTTTGATATTGGGTATTAAGGTTTTGAGTTCAGATCTCTAACTGAAGATTAATAAGTGTACCACCAATTATTTCTACTTGTGAGTTAAATAAAACCATTGATGGGGGAGCTTGGGTTGAGGGCAGCGATCCCCCCTCAAAACTCGCTCCATCAATCCCAAAGCCAGAGGTTGAGTGGAGCTTGCTCTTCCCATTAAGGTAACTCAGTCCCTATTTTATAAGGATCTCGATCCTTAACTAAAAGGGTTCTTGATTGATTTGGAAGAGGATCATGACCTTATTGAAAATAGGGTGATATAATGGTTTGGAGGGATGTCAATATTAAGATTTTTGAATTTTGCCCCCAACATCTTAGATTTTGTCCTATTTTTTGTTTTGTGTCAATTTTCTAGCTATCGACGACCTGTAGACAAATTTAGTTTTTCGTTTTCATAGCAATGGCTTGCATAAGTGGTTGAAACCTGATGAACCGGCTCGGAATCGCTCAAATCGGTTAGGACCTGGGGCCGTCCCTGGTCCTAAATATTCAGGAGAAGGCAATTGGCATGGTTGCCCAAAACAGAGTGGGTCTTATTTAAGTGAATCACCCTGTCTTATTTATCAATATTTTATTGGAGTTTTAGCCTAGAGTTCCCATTATTCATGTGTACATAATGCTAAAATTTGGATTATGCATTCCTCAAATTTTAAAGCACTTCAAAAGAATAAAATAATTTATATATATATATATATATATAGGAAAATGTTTTCATAGGGCTGCAGCCCTACTACAATAAGTTGGGCTGCAACCACCCTCTTAACCGTCCACTAATTAGACAGTCAGGATTCATGGAGGTAATCAAGTACTAACTGAGGCACTAAAGTTATAGGCTGTACAGCCTAGCTTCCACCTTGTCCACACGTAGAAGAATCTCTCTGTACAGCCATAACTGTCATGGCCATAGCTTCCCTTCCTAGCTGAACCATTGTTTTAGGTGCCTTCTCCTGTCTCTTACCCGTTGCACAACACTCTCTCCATCTCCCTGTCTCTCCTCCCTAATTCCTCTCTCCCCCTCTCTCCCTTTTTATCTCTCGCTAACCCCATTCTTCTTCCTTGCTGCTGCAACTCTCTCTCCCTGTCTCTCTCTCTCTCTCTCTCTATCTACCTCCATGCTTCTTCCCATGTTGTTGCAAATTCCTCTCCCTCTCTCCCCCCCCATTCCTCTCGCATCCCACATGCGTCTCTCTCTCTGTCTCTCTCTCTCTAAGGATATTTTTCCCCTATTTTGTTTTAAAATTTTTGATTCATTTGAATCAATGCTTCTAACAAGAGAAACGGTCATGCAATGAGCTCAGAGAAAATTTGGCTTTTGTGGGTTTTAGAGAGAGAAGGTGTGAGAGAAAATTTGATTTTTGTGGGTTTGAGGGAGAGGTGGTGTGAGAAAATTTAGTTTTTGTGGGTTTTAGAGAGAGGGTGTAAGAGAAAATTTGGTTTTAGAGAGAGGGTGTAAGAGAAAATTTGGTTTTTGTAGGTTTGGGTGGGTAGGATTGCTGTGGATTCTCTGTGTGAGAGAGAGAGAGATAGAGAGAGGAATATGGGTTTAGGTGTAGAGAGAGATGGAGTGTGGGTTTAGGTGAGTATGAAATCTGTGGATTCGCTAACGGTTCAAAATGGAGAAGATCAAACTCTAAAGTGCTCTACACCCCTTTGCCTTCGATGCTATGCCTTCTCTATAAAATTCCCCACCTGTTTGGTTCTGGTCCTCCGCCATATTGGAGGGGCCGAGGCGGAGTTGAGGACTGGTCTTTAGAAGAGAGAAAAAGCGAGGAGAAGTAAAAGTGAGTGTCTCTGTATTTGGAGGTTTCCAAGAAATAAATATCTGAAAGAGTGAAAGAGGGAACCTGTCAGTGGAAGCCTCGGTTTCCCAAATTACAAACGATATAAAATCTGCACCGTCCAAGTAAATGGACGGTGCCAATAGCTGCAGCCCAGCTTTAATAAATAGGGCTGCAGCCTTATAGAAACTGCATCTATATATATATATATATATATAGTTCCCCAGCAATTCAATATATACAAAGTACATATATCAAGCTGCTGCCAATCCCACTTCAACACTCTTAGATGATCCCAATTTAGGGAGCTTCAGCCCTGGTTTGATCCCGAGCTCCCACTTCCATGCCAGGTCCCACAAATCTCCCCCTCCCAACAACTATGAATAAAACATTTTAGTTTGTAACTGCATGGTAACATTAAGAACATTCTATCATGGGTATTGCTGAATTGTATATGCAATTCAGCTGTTGAATAATCCTATTCATGAATGTTTTTGTTGAATGCGTTATTCATGCATGTTTTTGCCAAATGCTTATAAGGCATTCGTCAAAAATATTTATTAGCAATCTATTGGCATTTTGAGATAAAAATATATTCTGTGACATTTCCTCAGGGATTGGAAAGAAGATGCAATAATTAATGAACTTCTCTTCAGTTCCTTAGGTGAAGCTTGATCTAATAGTGTACTGCAGGTCAAATGTGTGAAGTTTCCTGAATCTTCTTGGAGTGCCTCAAAGGCTAAATACAGAAGAGGGGCTAGTCAACATCAGCATAAAATGGAGAGGTTCCTAGAAAATTACAATAAAGAAAACCTGAAGAAGGCTATGCTGAAGCATGAAGAAATATTTAAAGAGCAGGTAGAAATTGAACCGGTCCCAGATAGCCCTTGTTTTCCAATTTCTATTAATGCTTGAATTAATTCCGGATAGAAGCAGCCATTTCAAGGCTTCTCGTCTTTTTTGTGTATGCATGATTCTGAAATATTATTGCTCTAAAGGCTTTCTTATATTAGAACTTAAAATTGGGGAATAGTAAGTCATCTAAAAATTGAAAATTTGAATGATCCAGGTGAGCGAGCTTCACCGGTTGTATCGAGTTCAGAAGCTGCTAATGGATGACCTGAGAAGTAAAAGTTTTCAGCATCAGCCTTCTACAGACACGTCTGCTTTTATTTTATCAGGAGTTAGTTCCACAAAAACCCATGGGCAATGTTTTTGGAGGACCAAATTTGAGAATGACCAAAATTTGAATACAACAAACCATCATTCCAATGATGTTCATACTTTGCAGAGGAAATTTGATCTCGAGTCACCTGCTGATGAGGACATGGGGGAAGCATTGCTACGCATTGAAAGTGAGAATGATATTGAGCTAACCTTGAGCATTGGATTCAGAAAGGAGAAGAAAGAAGTTCACAATAGACTACCCTCTTCAGCTAAAGATAGATCCAGCAACATGATGGATGGTCGTCAAGGGAATAATTTTGGAGAAAAGTTAATGGATCATCATTTATGGGGAGCTGGTCTGAGGCATGAAATGGGTGAGACCTGCAAAAGTGAGCGGAAAGCTTTCAATCCCGAAGAAAGGCATAGACAAGATGTAATAAAGCAGCACCCACCTTGGCTTTTTCAAGTAAAATGACCCAAACTTGAAGTGGGTATCAATTCTACTGTCTATTGAAGTTGTGCATCTCCTAAAGTGATCAAGTGGGTCAGGCTATTTTTCGTTCTCTGATCCATTGGTGTTTCTGATTTACAAAATGCCCTGTAGTTCATGAATGACTTGTATTACAATCATATATTGGGGTAACTCTGAACAGATCTATAGAGTTAAAGCTGTACAGAGGATGTATCAAATTTATGATAGTGAAATTTGATTGAGGCAGTGATTGCATGCTTCATGATTCCAAACTTCGTGCAGCAATAAAATCAAGGAATGAAGCTGTATGTTCAACTGAATTTTTTAAGGAAGAGGAAGTTGCTTAAAGAGGTTTTCAGGTTTCATTTATACATGGTCCTTTATCCATTTCTTGATAACTAACAATTGGTTAAAATAAGATGCAATTCTTTCAGTATATGGCATATTGGAACATCTTTTTCCCCCAAATATTGAACATCTCTGGATCACTGCCAGACCCTAGTACTAGGACATCACTATCAGTCCTCTAAATGGAGTACAAAGATTCCTTTAATAATAGCACCACATGGTAGATGATATCAGAGGCTTCTAAATCCTTCAAAATGAAAGACAAAGAAGATTCTACAAAAACCTTTACGTCTCTCAAGTGGCAGTTTCTTGTCAGAAACCCTATAGAAAAAGCAGGTGGTCCTATATTAAGCATGTGTGGTACTGTACTTATGTAAGGGGAGTGGGAAACTTACTTTGATTGATGTGACATTATATTATTTTGGTATTTGGTACGTGCTTGTGACTACTAGTACAAATGGCGTATTTCAATGTTCGTAGTAAGCTGTTAAGAAAATATCAAGAGAATTTTGAGTTTGTTTGAAGAGGCTTTTTTTCTGAGAATGTGTTCACTTGTATTGATTAATAAAAATATTTTACAAAAATGAGGTGACCAATTAGAAAGGGCACCCTATACAATAGCCCTGATGGGGCCAAGAAATGCCTTACAGCAAGGCAGAAAAATATACCGCAACTAGGAGATTTGGGGTTGAAACGCTCAAAATTTTCCTAGGTTCCCAAGTTGGGATTAGAGTGGGGCTCCCTCCCTAGTAAAAATGTTGGCTGCAGTCTTGGCTTCCCTAAGGATGTGGTTCCACGAAACTCAAAAATTCCTGCAAATATGCGATATCTCGTCAAATATGTGGTCGAGTCTCCATGAGCAGGATGTAGAGTTGGAGGCCCAAGCTATGACATTTTTACAATCCCCTTCCACCATCAGCTCAAAACTCCATTAGGGGTTAAGCTTGTGAACGCCATCTAGAAGGGCAAGAGCCTCAACAAGAGTTGAGTCGGCTGTGCCAATTGAACGAGATGATCGATTAAAAAAATTATGGTATATAGAGCAAGGATTCAGTCAACCATACAAGGAATTGTAAAACTCAGTGGGGCTACTAAAGTTCCCTAAACAATTTAGTGAATTTCTAGCAACACCATTGCTTAATTAGTTTTTACAACACTAAACTACATAAGTAACATACTTTTTGCATGTCTGATGCTGGCTTTCTGATTGTGCTGTTCATGTTCTTCATTTATTACAACTCAATATTTTCCCAGAAATATGTTTGGGGGAGTTCTTTTTTCATTACATCCATTACATAGGAACTACATATTCCCACTAAGCATTCGATAAGAAAATGACAGGACAAACCTCCTGAAAATCAACAAAATACATCAATACAGGAGAACCAGAAAGCATAGAAACCCATTTCTCTACAACAGACAGACTGAAACTCTTGGGGGCATTGAAGTGACTCACTACAACACAAGGAAAACTAAAATAATTTACAGGAGTATCTACTTGGACGAACAAGTGAATACAAAACCACAACAGACCTCAAACTAGAGCAGCTCAATTCTAGAAAGGACCATAACTGTTAACTGTAATAGTCTTGGACAAGACGTGAGCTTAGATTAGCTCATTGGGACCATACATAGAAGCCCAAGCATAATGATTCATGAGATGGAATGCCTTCTATCTTTGTTGGGCTTCATTTGAGCCTTCCTAGGAGAAGGCCCATCGGCACGAACGAAGGGATACAGCTTACCCAACTTCTTTGACATAGAGTTTAGTAATGATTTTTTTGGCAATGGAGGCTTGTTGGCTCGGTTTGGAGGCTTTTCAAGCTTTTCAAGCTCTTTAAGCCGCATCCTCAGCTTCACCATCTCTAATTTCAAATCTTCGTTTTCTCTCCTCAGCAACAACAGCTCATTATGTGGGGAAAGATCTTTGGAGTGTGCATTTGCTTTGTGAGATTGAGAAAGCCATTCTTCTTTTTCCGTGAGATTACCATTCATTGCATCGCGTAGGCTTTGTTGCTCATAGTAGAGAACCTGAACAACAGTCTGAACAGGGAGCCTATCATTCTGAGCTGCATGGGCGCAGGCTTCTCGCGAGAGCTTTTGGCAATCCATAAGACTGCAAACTTTCTTTCTCTCTATCTCAATCAAACTAGCATGCGCCTATAGTTTTTAATTTTTTGTATAGAAATTGTTAGAACAAACCAATATTGAGAAAGAAATCCTAACATCAGAAGCTATGTTGGCCTGTCAAGTGTTCTTATCAACCCAGAAAAATGTTGATAGAATAATTCTGACAAAAATATATGTACATAAAATCAAAGAATTATCTTTTAAATAGGCAATAGAAATTACAAAATATCATAAATGATGCAATTATCTGTGACTAATCCTATTAGGTATCGTATCCAACTGCAAGAGGCCCAGGGCCTATCCTTTTATAAGTTATCTCACATAAACGGTGAGCAAGAAGGTCCTGTCTTAAAGATAATCGTATCATATCCAAGTGCAAGAGCAGGGCATATCCTTTTATAAGTTTATCTCACAAGAAAATTGAGCAAGAAGGTCCTGTCTTAAAGACATTCATTTCAATATAAAACAAAAGTTCTATCTGTATCACAATGCTACTAGTTGTTTTAAATTTTTTTAATTAATTTTCCAAGGACTATTCAGTATTATTAATAAAGAAATGCAATACTTGTGTCAAATTTCTAAGATAAAAATTCAGAACGAAAAAATAGAGAGAAGGTTGAATATGATGAGATCAACAGGGGAAACCACCACAGCAAAGACGTTCAAACAATTATCAGGTATAATCTCACGAGAGTGGAAGATGCACCTTTAAATAGATATCTATTGCTCTATAGATGCCATCCTCATTAGCCTTGGATTGCTCAGGAATCAATTCGACAAGCCCAATGAACTTAGAGACACTCAAGTTGGGGTCTGATGCTATTTCAGCAAGATAGTTCTCATAAAGCCTTCCTACCCTCTCCAAATCACTAGTCAGAGGAGGGACATAATCATCATCTGTATTGTAACCCAGCCGGTTCTCTAACTGAGTTCCCTCTTCTTCTTTCTCTAAGTAAGTTACCAAGATCCTTTGAACCGTATCGACATCAAACATGGTGTCACCAGAGAAGGAGTATGAAGGGATCAAGAGATCGTCCAAGACAGCTTGGTCAAGTTGAATACCCATTCTTCTCTCCAGATCAAGCCTACAAGCAACTGTAGTGTCAAGATATATGGCTGCTCGAAGAAGCATTGACAAGAAGCTCACGGACATGGCATTTCTCTCTCCAGGGAGAAGGCTTACTATTGTCTCCAACATGACTCGCTTGTCATGCTCCTGTTTGGGCTCAATTTTCTTCCTTCCTCTGCCAAAAATTTCCTGCAATTTTGTGTTGTTATTAGCTACCTAGGGATTTGAAATTCACAAAATCTTTCACGATTTCTCTTGTTATTTGCTGGGTAATTGGATACGGGAAAATAATTCTTATGTCGACCTGTCGAGAAGAAAAAGGGAGAGAAGTTACAAGCATGATCATCCTCTACCTAAAAAACCCAAACTAATGGATAAGAAAGAGGTTAAGCCAGGTGAGCCAGAATCATACTCCAACTAGGCCAAGCTGAAGAATTAATTAGGAGATGCATTATGATATGTACTTGGAAGCACATAGCTAGACTAAAGAATGTTTGTAACTTCCTGGCATAGATGAAGAGCAGCCAGCCAGCGAAGAACTGAACTTGCAATGCTGCCTAATCCTCCATGAGGTAGGACATGAGAGAAAACAGACAGGATTCTCAAAGATAAGAGAGAAGCCGCATAATCAAGCCACAAGCATCGGGTAAAAATGCCATAACCTCCTCTGACAAAACCAACGTATATTTCTGGAGAAGATAAGAAGACAGAAGCCCATCCCATTTTAGAGATAAGGACAAAGAGGTAATCGGGATCAAGCACCTTTACATTACTATTCCTCAAAAAACATTCTAGGCTTGGACCACAACGGCTAATGTGTGTGTGTGTGTGTGTGAGAGAGAGAGAGAGAGAGAGAGAGAGAGAGTCGGAATTCAGTACCATGATCTTACCAATCCTCGAAGGGACTTCTGAGCATAGAGCATCAGGATTGGCCCAAGTGCATACTCTTTGAGACCTCTGGCCTTCAACGCAATAAGAACTCGTTGAAAGATATCAATCCTCAAAACTGTTAAGTCATCAGCCCACCAATCCACAATCGCCTTAGGGTGAGAAACCGAAGAGCTCCCACTGCTCTCTTGACTATCAGTCCTACTTGAACCGCTAAATTGGCTCTCTTTAAAAGTAAGATAAGCAACTGCATCTATGCACCTGCTCACTAGCTTAACCTTTTCAGCCATGGGGAGAAGAGACTCTGATCTGTGGAGTACAGTTATAGCGCCTGATAAACTCTTAAGGGCCACTTCAGTGACATAAGCTTCGGTTCTATTTACTAAGTTCCCCGTTGTATAATCCTCAGTCATTTCCAGATACTCTGCCACACATCGAAGCATGGCTACATTCTCTGTGCTTATCTCGAAGTTTATACCATAACAGAACTTTGCAGCAAGCTCAAAAGCCTCGGCTCCTCCAGGAATATCTGGGATCTCAATCATGGATAGGTCAGCATCGTTGGCTTCTGAGACCAGCTTCCTCATGTACCCACATTTTGAGACCAGAGGGAACTATGTTTGGCCATGAACAAAGAAGCTTCAATTAGTCATTCCTTGCATGGTTGGGGAGGGGAGGGGAGGGGAGGGGAGGGGAGGGAAGGGAAGGGGGGAGGGGGGGGCTCAGAAAGAGCTCTTCCACTTTCATTTAAATTCAAAAAGAAAAATTTTGGGCATGTGCAATAGGTATGAATGTGTATTTATATAAGATTTTCGAAATCTGAGTCACCTAGGCGTCGCCCAGTTGATCTAATGCGGAACAAGTTAAAAACACATCAAGAGCAAGAGGGAAACAGAGAAATCAAAATCAAAATATAGAAAGAGGAGGTTTGTGTGTTTGTTGGTGAATTAGAGATTGGGTGCAAGATAAGTTCGGGGTTTCTATGTTCTGTTGTTGAGGAAGTCATTGATAGAGGAGGATTCAGTTACCTTGTGCAAGGAGAAGGTGGCCCCTCCTGCCTGAACTGTGACATCGCTCGGAATCTCTTGAGAGAAAATCCTGTTCCATGATTTGAAGAAACAACCCGAGAAATCAGAATTTTAATATGAGTGCATATGTAACCACCACATATGCATTCATGATGGAGAATCCAGTTTCATTCCATCAAAACAGAGTATGATCAAGAGAGGAAACCATGTCCAACACAGCAAACAACCCACCAAATGCACAAAGTTGACAGAGAAGTCCAGTTTCACCCCATAAATGAGAAAAAAGAATTATATGAATACGAAAGAAAGGGAGAGTGCCACTCCATGAAAAAGTAAATCATCGGAGAGAACAGAAAATCCTTGTTTCACCCATGAAATAAACAAAGTCATCATATAACACCTTTACTAAACAAATTAGGAGATCCAGTAGAAGCCATTAAAAACGACAATCAGTTTTCATTTGTAAGGAAGCGAATTATATAACCACTCCCATGAACAAAGAGACAGAGTACCATTCACTGGTGCGCTTCATTGCCGAGGAAAGGAGCTGCTTCTTCTTAGTGGACATTATTAAAGGAGAGGGAGAGGAGTCCTCCACCATTGCTAGGAGTGAAGGAAGCTTATCCTTTTGTTTATCTGGAGGTCCCCATCAGAGAAGATGGTTGAGAGATTGGCTGCAAGACTTGGAGAGATGGAATGAGAGAGGTTGAATGAGAAGAGATGGTTCTCATTCTTTTTACTTATGGGGTCTAGGATGAGGCCAAAGGAGAGAGAGAAGGGGTGTGGAAGAATTTGAGAAAAAATGTAAATTTCTACTAGATGAAGGCAATTGTTGCAGGGGCCTTGGACTCTATTATGGGAGCAGTTACATAAATGCCCAACTCTCTCTCTCTCACACACTTGCAAGTTGGAAGGACATAGTGGTCCTATTTTGAATATAGAGGGACACCCTTAGAAAAGTTTCTGTGTCATACCGAGAAAAATTTGTATGGGAAAAATTCTACCCGCCACTCATTGTATTACAAATATATCCTTATTCTCTGGGTTATTACAATTCTAACCTCAACCGTAAAAATGACCGGTCTATATAGGGTCTAGAAATGGAAGTTTGTACTTATATGCAACCTTATATGGACTAAGTAAGTTGCACTTCAAAAATCCAGTAAAAAAGAGTGTCTTAAAGTTCAAAAATCTACTAATTGATCATCTCGACCTTCACATGTATAAATATAAAGAAAAAAAAGAATCCCCAAGTCTAAAAATAATGCATCTTGTGATAAGTTATCTGGACCTCCTATTTCATAATTTTTAAGAATTAACAGATCTACTTGATTTATATGTTTTTTGGATTTTCAATTTTATAAGCAAGATCAAATACAAATTTTGAAGCCCTCATAAAGTTTTTAACACAAACTAAATCTATAGACAAGATTTAGAAACATGTCTTACTTCTAGAGTATGTAAACCTTACCCTTTAGAAATATTCACCTGTTTTAGTGCTGTATATATTGGGGCAAAATATATTTTTCCAAGGGAATGAATAATAATAGCGAACAATGTCCACTGCACTTAGTAAATAGGTCATGAAAATGACCCAGGGGAATGACCCATTGGAATTTAGCGCCTTTGTAGTACACTGAATTATACTGCATGCTTATCCTAAAGTTACAATAGAATACAAAAGGAAAATAAAATGATTGCTTCTTTTTGTTTTTGGCTTTTTGCTAACATGTCACCACTAATATTGGAGATTTAGTTACTAAAATATTTGTATTCAACCTCATGAGCTCACGATTTGAGTACAAGGGAAATTCATCAAAATAAAGGAAAAAGTTTATATAGAACCGAAGCTCTAAACAATCAAATTAAAGCCCACCTCAAAAAGTTTATTAGGAAAAAAATGGATTTAAAAAAATTTATGTCCTCATTACATTATTAGGATTGGCTTTTGAGATGTGATTGTAGTTTCATCGAGGTGTCGCTGAAAAATTTAACTTTTTTATAACTATTGGGATTTTTCTTTGGGAAATTTATCAAATTATCAATAAAAATAAACAATTTAATACCTTATCGGTATCTTTTAATTTAATTTTAAAATACCTCTAAGATCATGGATCTAAACACCAAAAAAGAAAAAGGATAAAAAAAAGAGGAAAGTGAATGTCGATCGGGCCCCTAAAACAATCAAATTAAGGTGCACCTCATACACTCATTAGAAGTTATTGTTATGCCCAAAAACCCTCAAATCCGATCATCTAGACCCTTAGATAAATGGATGTAAAAAAAACAAAGACTTCGAGTCTTAGAAATAATGCATCCTATAGTGCATTATCAAGACCATTGATTTTTAAGATCTACAAGTGTTCATAGATATACTTGATGTACACTATTTTTTAAGCTTTAAATTTTATAATTAAAGAATGAAAATAAATTTTTAAAACATTATAAAAATATTTGGTACTGAAACGATATCTTTCGATACTATTAAAAAGTATCTTACTTTGATTGTTTAAGGCCTCAATCTTATACAAACCACACCCTTTAACAAATGGAGCCCACACACAGGTTTTTGCTTTTAGCAATTCAAAAGTTGGACTTCAAATAGGAAGAAAATGAGAATATAAAAACTTAATAATATAGGGCTTCACTATAAAGTACCCAAAATTTAGACATCTTATTGTACAGCATTTTAATGTGGGTCCCTATAAATTTTCATAAAAAGATATATGAAAGTACTTGCAATTAAATGTGGCCCAAATTCATTTGACAAGTATTGGCACCCAGGAACTTGTGGAAGTTCAGCTAAAATTACTATTTTGCTCCCGAACATCTCGCTCTTTGCTCTAAGTCTGTTAGCTCCAAGTCCGCCTCCAACGTGTACAATTTTCCTGTTTTTTTTATGAGTCTTTATTATTGAGGGCTGAGAAGGTGACTTCTTTTAGTGGCACAAACCCTAATTAATGATTCTATTTGCTGGCGTGTATTACATTCTAAACCATCAATTAATTTAGGAGGAGAAGTTTATATAAGATTGCAACCTTAAATTATAAAATTAAGGTGGATCTTAAAAATCAATTGGAAAAGTTTGTTTTGACGTTGAAAAACCCTCTATTTGATCATCTCTATATGGAAATGATTAGAAAAAAATGGATTTCAAGTCTAAAAAATAATGCATATTGTAATACATTATCTAGAATGTCTATTTTCAAGTTTTTCATGTGTTTATAGATCTACTAGATTTGAACCAATTTTGGAGTTAAATTATAATTAGCAATGAAAATCGAATTTCTTGCCATCCTAAAAAATTTTTATACTAAAATTACATCTTATGATAAAATTTCGAAGTAGGTTCTTACTTTGATTCGAAATAGGCCTTACTAGCAAAACGTAGATTCGTAGTAGGCCTTACTTTGATTGTTTAAAGTTGCAAAGTTATGCAAACCACACCCATTAATTAATCGCCACAATATTTTATACTCCTATAGGAGTGTATTGTCCATCTACACCCTTGAGCAAAACGTAGATTAGAAATATCTTTTAGATCCCAAAGTTTGAGGATAGAGTCTCTAGAAGCTGTCAACCAACCTCAAAGAAAAATAAATTTAACTCCCACTCTCTATGTGCCTAAAAAAATGGCATCCCAAGATTGCACTGCAACCATCCAATTTTTAGAGGCATGATCTAGATGTTCAAGCACTCAAAATCCATTTTTTTTTCGTTGCAAATAATCATCTTGTTATAATTAGATGGATCCAAAAATTTCAAATGAAAAAAAATCGCCCAAGTGTTTTACCCAAGGTAGTAAATGCATAGTATGCTCCCAAGGGAGCATAGTATACTCTTATTTATAACTTTAATGGCTTGGGATCAGTGGTTAGCCAGCAAACGCTATACCTCAAGTTTAATTCTTACAACTAAATGACCTCAAAAAAGTCATCATCATTCAAGCTTTATTCTAATTATTTAGGGTAAGCAATTCCCCAAAAAAATATAACTAAATAGTAAGTTTTAAGTGCCCAAAATACTTTTAAACATGAAATTCATATTTCATACAAGCTTTGGACAATACAATTCATGAAAATTTAGGAAGGTGTACTATGATGTGTATGATACAATTCATGAAAATTTAGGAAGGTGTACAATGATGTGTATGATCATGGTAACATCGTGACCATGAGGGGTCATCATTGTACCATCAATGGTCTGGATTTGGGGATAGGACTCAGCCCATGCCCGAGCAGAGTAACTCAGGCTAAGTCCTAGTTACTTTGTCCAAGCCAAGCTAGGTCCTAATAGGCCAAAAAGTGTTAAAAAAAATAAAAAATATATTAAAAGTAAAACTAAACAAAACACATCTAAATGAGGCTAAAAAAAAAATAAATAAATAAATTTTGAAAATATCAATTTGTGAATGGGGGTATTTCAAAAAACATAAAAGAAAGGAAAATGTAAAAATTATTCATGGCTAAAACACTTTCCAACCTTTGCCAAAATGATAGAAAACATAACAAATATATATTACAAATAAGTTTCTTTCTTTAGATTTTTATAATTTTTTTGATTTTTTTATAAGATCCCCAAG
>NW_006498073.1:61745-80443 GCF_000471905.2 Amborella trichopoda | reverse complement strand
ATATATCTAAGAAAAGATGGGATTAGCTCACTAGCTCATGTGAACATATGAGCTCAATGTGCCGATCTGACGATTACGGATATCCAGTAGTATTTGAATTTGAAATTTTTTTTTTATATATTCAAATCACTTGAAATTTTAGGCGTGTGTTTATCAAAAATAAGTGAATCTTTGAAAAATATCAAAAAAATATTTTACATGAAATAAATTGATCAAAATACCCCTGAAATATTTTGAAAGGTACTTTGGCAACCCAAACTGACCCCGCATTCTTTTTATATTACCTTACTGCATGCATTGTCTTGGATAATACCAGGGACCATATGGGGCAATTGACGTAGAATGATTTATACTCTGGTTTTTATGGATTTTGGAGTTTTCCATTCATTTATTTAATTTGACCTTTCATGTTTGATATGAAGCATGCAATAATTAGATCTTTCTATGTTCCATTAGTGTTTCAAAAATGGCGATCCATCGCATGATCCATTTGGATTCAGTCAAAGATTGATGATTTCTTGATCCAAACCTGTCATTCTATATAGTATATAATCTATTATAAAGTTTTATGCCAGCTCGAATTCTCTTGGCCCCAACTTTCTATTTTGGACTTCCTTAAAATATTTTTGCCGCCAAATTCCTTGGCACTATTTTTCTTTGCATCTGACCCCCGACTGATATATTTAGGCAATTTAGGACAAATATGCCCTCAGGTCAGTTTGGATTGTGTATCAAGATTGAAAAAAAAAAAAAAAAAAGGATAAAAAAATAAAATAAAAGAAAAAAGAAAAAAAGAAAAGTTGTCAGGTCGGCTCTTATAGCAAAAGGACTTTGGGTAAAAGAAAAAAATGAACCCAAGTTCATTCAACACTTGGAGTGCCGAATTGATTTGGGTTAAAGTTTCTGTTTTTTTATACCTTGAGGTTAGTTCAGCATTCCAAGTGTCAAAATGTCTTAGATGCTTTTTTTTTTTTGGCCTAATGCCCATTCGACACTCCATATGCCGAACCGACTAGGGTTCTTTTTCTTTTACCTGAAGTTAGTTTGGCACTCCAAGCGCTGAACTGGATTGAGGGAATTTTTATCCTAAATTTCCTAAAAATATTATTCTTGGTGTGGATTCAAAGCAAAACAATGCCGAAAGATTTGACTTGAAAAAGTTTTAAGGAGAAGTCCTATGTAGATTTGGATCAGGAAAGGAAGAATCCCCTTTCCTAAATATGTTCTATTAAGTAATTTATGTGTTAGAGTTGCCATGTGAAAGTTGGAAATGTTTGTTGGTAGTCGCAAGAGGGTGGAGGTTCGAACCTCCTAGCATGCCCCTTTTTGTTGAACATTATAAAAAAGAGGTAAGCGTAAGGTTGGTGTCTTAAACAATAAAAGTTGGCTTACCCTCAAATGTTGTTGAAAGATGTTGTTTCAATGTTAGAAATTTCTAATTATGAAAGAGAACACTTTTAAAATAGTGTAGATCGAACAAATCTATGAATACTTTTAAAATAGTGTAGATCGAACAAATCTATGAATACTTGAAAACCTTGAAAATGGATTATCCAAATAATACATTACAAGATGTACTAATTTCAGGACCTGAAATCCTTTTTTTTTTACATCTATATATATCGAGGTTGAGATGGTCAATCGGAGGGTTTTTGGCATCAGAATCACTGTTTCGGGTGAGTTTTTCATGTGCGCCTTATTTCTAAACTATAAGTTGATAGCTTATATAAACTTTTTCCTTGTAAAAATAACCTTCTAGCTTTTCCTCTTTTAATGAAGATTACAAACATATGAAACAATTATCAAAACTCTCATGTGAGATAAGTATTTAATCATCATCATCAGAGTCTTGTCCCTATTAATTTAGGGTCAGCTCCATGAATCCTGGTCTGTCATTCTACTCTATTAAGAATTATACCATCAGTGAAGCCACAAGTCCCCATATACTTTCTCACTACTTCTAACCATATCATTTTGGGACTACTCCTTACCAATTTGGAGTCTTCCACTCGAATTGACTCGCACCTTATAACATATGCTGTACTAGATCGATGCTGTATATGGCCAATCCACTTTTTTACTTTTTCTCATCTTATCACCTATTGGAGCCACACTTAACTTCTCCTGAATGTATTCATTCTAAATTCTATCACATCTTGTCTTGTCACTCATGCATCTCAACATCCTCACCTCAGCTATACTCATCTTATTGGTATGTTAATTCTGTTGGGGTGTGATGCTAAATCAACCCCTATGGTATGCACCCTTTTGATAAAGGGTATTCTCGTTAATGAAATAACCTCTATTGGTGAAGGCCCATAAAAGGGGTGCTTTGAGAGAGAAAAACGCGAGTGAATGAGAGAAGGAATAAAAACTTTAGAGAGAGAAGCTTGGGGTTGAAAATTTGGGGTTTTTGCAATAAAACCTGAGCACCACCATTTGGGGCTCATCTTGAGCCTTTTTTTCAGCATTTCTTCGAGGCATCGGTGAGTCGAAGAAAGAAATCCATTGTAGGTGGTTTTGTGGTAGGAGGTTTTCCGTTTGAGCATTCTTTAAGATTGTATGAGGTAACTCTGTATAACCCCAATCTTATAATTGTTCCTCTTGATAGTGAATACACATTTGCCATCTTGCCCGTGGACGTAGCCCATCTTGGGTGAACCACGTATATGTATGTGTTTTTCTCTATTTTCATTTGTGTGCTTGGATGATTTCCCATATTGCTTGATTTATTGTTCTTATATTTTTTCCAATTATATTGCACTTGTTATTGTATCTTGAGCATTTTATTTGAGTGGTGAAAGTGGGATTTGAGGTATCCCGATTTTTTCTACAAGTGGTATCAAAGCTCAAGGAATTAGTATAGTATTTTTAGGAAAATGATATCTCACAAGTTTGAGGTGGAGAAGTTTATTGCGCAAGATATTTGAAATTTGAAAATTAAAAATGCAAGATTTGTTGGTACATCTAGGCAACACAAAGCATTACTTGGAAAAGATAAGAAACCGGTAAATATGACCGATGATTGGGATGAACTCGATATGAAGGCACGAGCTACTATTTGCTTGTGTTTAGCGAATGATATTTTGTTTAATATTGTTGGTGAAAAGACGACAAAAGATTGGTGGAAAAAATTGAAAAGCTTGTATCAAATAAAATTTCTCAAAAATCGAATTTTCTTAAATAAAAAATTGTATACCTTGAGAATGAAAGAAGGTGAAAATATGTCGCGGTACTTGAATGAGTTTAATAACCTCATGTCAACTTGAGAGTATTGGTGTGAGAATGGAAGATGAAGATAAAGCGGTCACGTTGCTTTCTTCATTGCCAGAATCCTATGATAACCTTGTTGCAACATTGAATTGTAATAAAGAAGATTATCTTGATTTGGGCTCGGTGTGTAGTACCCTACTTGCCGATGAACTTCGAAAGAAGACATCTTTAGGAAGTTCGATAGAGGCAAAGATGGAAGCTCTTGTGGCAAGAGGCCGATCGAATGAACAGGGTGATTCATCGAGGAATCATTCAAGGAGTAATTCAAGATTTCGATCAAAATCTAGAAGGCCCAATAACAATAATATGCGTTGGCATTGTAGGAAGCTCGATCATATACGGAAAAATTATTTTAAGAGAAATGGAGTGAATTATTCTAAAACTCTTAATGCGGGAGGTGAAAAGCCAAGTGAATCAGAAAATGAAGCAAATCAAGTTGAAGAGTCTACATCCGATTTCATTGAAAATAAAGTATTGATGATGACATATAATTCAATATTTTATCAAAATTGGATACTTGATAATGGAGCCATCCATCACATGTACCTTCATAGATCATGATTTGACTCATATGAGTCATGTGAAGGAGGATAAGTATCCATAGGAAACAATTCCACTGGCAAGGTGGTTGGAATGGGTTCGGTTCGACTAAGGATTTTTAATGGTTCTATTCGAGCAATTAAGGATGTTAGGCATATGTCAGAACTGAAAAAGAGCTTGATTTCCCTCTCTTCTCTAAATTCGGAAGGTTATAAGTTCATCGGTCAAGGTGGAGTTATCAAAGTATCAAAAGGGGCTTTAATTGTGATAAAATGAGTCCTAGTTGGAAGCTTGTACAAGTTATTAGGAAGCACAATAATAAATGATGAAGTCAATTCTGTGGTTGAAGGTGATGAAATTCCATATTGCCTATAAGATTGGGGCATATGAGTGATAAGGGTATGGAGGTCTTGATGAAAATGAATTTCCTACACTTAAAGTTGAAAGATCCGAATTTTGTGAGCATTATATCTATGGGAAATAATATAGACAACCTTTTAAGACTAAGAAACATACAAGCAAGCGCAAGCTTGATTACATTCACTCAAATGTATGGGACCCTTCCCTAACTACATCTTATGCCGGTGCATTATATTTTGTTTCATTTGTTGATGACTTTTCAAGAAAGGTATGAACCAAAACTCCCAAGTCTAAAAGTGATGTGTTTTGTGTATTCAAGAATTTTAAAGCCGAAGTTGAAAAATATACAAGACATCACATCAAAGTTCTTTGGGCCGATAATGATGAAGACTTTGTATCAAAGGAGTTCGATATTTTTTGTAAGCCCGAGGGAATTACTAGGCATTGCACAAATGCCTACAATCCTAAACAAAATGGTGTAGCCGAGAGGATGAATTACACTTTGATGGAGCGTGCGAGGTGCATGTTAAGCAATGTCGACTTAGAGCAAGAATTATGTCCAGAAGCCGTATCAATAGCTTGTTATATTATCAACCAATCACCTTCGATAGCATTGGGAAGTAAAACTTCTAATGAGGTATAGTATTGGAAGTCCTAGTGACTACTCCGATTTAAATTTTTTTGTTGTGACGCATATGCACTCATTCAAAGTTGCCAAATAAACAAATTAGATCCAATGTCAAAGAAGTGCATCTTTGTGGGTTATAGCAAAGTTGTGACAGGGTATCGGTTACGGGATCCAAGTACCCGAAAAATAATCACTAGTCATGACGTGCATTTTGATGAATCCAAGTATTGGCAAAACGGATGATGATAAATAACAATGGTCAAGAAGTGCAACAAGAGAGCCACAAATTTCAAGGCAACCTCGAAATACTTCCACCACGTACAATTATGCCTTATGAGAATATACCCATTGATCATAGTGAAGAGCATGAAGAGCTAGTAAGTCAAGATGTAGAACCACATGGCCATCATGATGAAGTTGTGCCTTTGACACAAAGGCTCTTTACTACCCGGGTGGCACAAAGATTATGTGAACCCAAATACTTTTGGCTTTGATAAACGAAAATGAAGAGCCAACATCATTCCGTGAAGTCATTGATAGCAATGGTACCGAGCATTGAAAAAGAGCTATGAAAGGAGAGATTTTGGCCCTTCAAAGAAACAAGACTTGGGATTTGGTAAAGTTATTAAAAGGTAGAAAGGCCATTGGTTGTAAATGGGTGTTCAAAATAAAGAAGGGGCTTGATGGCAAGCATGAAAGATATAGGGCAAGATTGGTGGCAAATGGTTTTTTGCAAAAAGAAGGGATTGACTTTGATGAAATTTTTGCACCGATTGTCAAGTTAGTCTCAATTCACTTGGTGCTTGGTTTAGTTGCTATGCATGATTTAGAGCTTGAGCAAATGGATGTAAAAATGGCTTTTTTGCATAGAAAACTTGAAGAGGAAGTGTACATACAACAACCGGAAGGCTTCATAGAGAAGGGCAAAGAAAGACTTGTATGCAAATTGAAGAATTCCTTATATGGGCTCAAGCAAGCATCAAGACAATAGTATAGAACATTTGATATGTTCATGTTGAGCATTGGGTACACAAGAAATAAGTATGACCATTGCATCTATTTAAAGTTTTTTGGTGATGGTACATACTTGATTTTAGTCTTATATGTAGATGACATGCTTTTGGCGTGCAAAGATAAGAAAAAAATTAATGAGCTCAAGACTTCTTTGAGCAAAAGATTTGAGATGAAAGATCTCAGGCCGGCAAAGCAAATCCTTGGAATTGAAATTGAGAGGGATAGACAAAATGAAATTTTATCATTATCTCAAAAGGGTTACATAGAAATTGTCTTGAAAAATTTGGCATGAAAGATGCAAAGCCAGTGAAGACACCCTTAGCGCCTCATTTCAAATTGTCTTCAATGCAAAGTCCGAAGATGGAAGAAAAAGAAGAAGCATGGCTAAGGTTCCTTATGCAAATGCGATTAAAAGTTTGATATTTGTTATGGTATGTGTAAGACCGGATATCTCGCATGCGGTTGGTGTTCTAAGTCGGTTTATGGCATACCCCGAAAATATTCATTGGGAAGCAACAAAATGGGTGCTTCGGTACTTAAGAGGTACAACTAATTATGCAATCACATTTAGAAACCCAAATACAAGGTTTTGTATATGCAAATTTTGCCGGTGATCTTGATAGAAGTATGTCGATTACTGCATTTGTTTTTCAGTGTGCAATTGGACCGGTAAGTTGGATGTCAAGGCTCCATGACATGGTAGCATTGTCTAATACCGAAGCCGAGTACATGGCGGCAACAGTAGCATCAAAAGAAGTCGTATGGCTTCAAGGGTTGATAGGTGACATGGGCATTATATGCAAGCCCATGGAACTGTTTTGTGATAATATGAGTGCTATCCATTTGGCCAAGAACCCGGTTCACCACAAGATGTTAAAGCACATATTGGTCCAATATCATTATATCCTTCAAGTTGTTGAAGATAGAAGAGTTCGATTGATCAATATCAAGACCAAAGACAACCTTGAGGATATGCTTACAAAGCTCATCCAAGTAGATAAGTTAGAATGAAGTCTAACATCTCTAGGTTTCAAAAAAGGAAAGAAATGAGGGGTTGACAAGGCAAGGGTGCGATTTTGCATCAAGGTGGAGATTGTTGGGGTATGATGCTAAATCAACCCCTATGGTATTCACCCTTTTGATACAAGGTATTCTTGTCAATGAAATAACCTCTTTTGGTGAAGGCCCGTAAAAGGGGTGCTTTGAGAGAGAAAAATGTGGGTGAATGAGAGAAGGAAGAAAATTTTTAGAGAGAGAAGCTTGGGATTGGAAATTTGGGGTTTTTGCAACAAAACCCTAGCACCACCATTTGGGGCTCATCTTGAGCCGTTTTTTCAGCATTTCTTCGCGGTATCGGTTAGTCGAAGAAAGAAGTTCATTGTAGGTGGTTTTGTGGTAGGAGGTTCTTCTTTTGTGAATTCCTTGAGATTGTATGACGTAACTCTGTATGACCTAAATCTTATACTTTTTCTTCTTGATAGTGAATACACCTTTGCTGTCTTGCCCGTGGACGTAACCCATCTTGGGTAAACTACGTATATGTGCGTGTCCTTCTCTATTTTTGTTTGTGTTGTGCTTGGATGATTTCCTATATTGTTTAATTTATTGTTTTTATATTTCTTCCAATTATATTACACTTGTTATTCCATCTTAGGCATTTCTTTTGAGTGGTGAAAGTGGGATTTGAGGTATCCCGATTTGCTTTAAAGGGGTGATTAGGTTATCCCAATTTTTTCTACAAATTCTTGACTATCCAAAATTTTGCGGCCCTCATCGTAGCAACCCATATTGTTTGATTTAATTTCATAAACACCAATAGAAAAACACTTGATGGGGAGATCGAATAGTCCCAAAAGTATAAAATGTTAACTAGTACATCTTTTATGAGATTCTTGAAAATTTTTCAAATAATAATTTAATTTTCATCGAGGATCTGGTTGATCTAGATTGCCAATTCTACAGACAAGGATGAGGATTGATGGCGGGCAATCCAGCCCACTACCCATTTCTTTAAAACTGTGATTATCATAAATATGTGATCCAAGGTCCAATAGTTGCACATGAAAGATGTTCTTCGTCCTAACTTTGATATTTTGAAACAACTTAATTCACTAACTGTCATGTATTGACATTTAAATTTTGAAAGGAAACATGCCTATTGTGTTTTCTTTATTGAGGCTTGGGTCCTATGGATAGTTGGGTGGAGTTTTTTCTCTAGAAATTTTCGCATCATCATGCTTGATCTTGCAAACAATTTCCATAAAACAAATGCTTTTGAGCCTTGAAAAAGCTAAATTTTTTTTCAAATTTATGGTTTTGAGTAAATTTTGCAGGGAACCCCAGCATCTTTTTAGATCGTAATCAATTTTTCTAAAATAATTAGGAATGAGTGAAGGTTAATTTTAAAATTTGAGTTAAAGTATCCATCATGTGTTTTGAGCATGTTATTCAACCTTACGTCAACAATAGTCGAGTTAGGCAAACAAACCATCCCCCTGTTTTATTGTTCAATTCTCAGGTCACATTTGACTACACATTTGGATGTACTCATTGTCTCTAATAAGTCGCTGTTTAATAAAATTGACGAGGCCCTAACCAATCAAAGAAGACCCACCTTCAAGTAATCCTCAAAGATGTGGTTTGGTATCATAATTTATGACAACCCCAATATATTTTAATCTCTAATTATAAAATTTAAAAAATCAAAGGCAGTGTAAATCTATAAATACGTGAAAATATTGAAAATTGATAGTCTAAATAATACATTACGGGGCCGTTTGGATACCTAAAAATATATTGTCTCTGAACTATATTACTGGCATAATACATTACCTTCAAATGGATTGTCACAGTTTGGGTAGTATTTAGATGCAACCTGGGAAATACATTGTTACTGTTTGGCTTTATACCCAAAACATGGTTGAGCGTACAATCCCTATTAGTATATACCTTAAACTTTATCCCTATCAGTATGTTGCTTAAACTTTATTATTGCATCAGGCATAAGAATTAGCCACACCTTTTGTATGCCTTTGCGTCTTGACTTGGAATCACATGTTTTCACGATGTTAACACTTTGGAATATCATACTTTTATTATGATAAACCAGCATATTTTTTATGTTTTCTTTTCTTGTGCTAAAGCTTTTCGATCATCTCTCTCCAGAAAACTTCCAAAGAAAAAAAAGTTTGGAAAAATTTGGCTAGTAGCCTAGAAGGCTTTATAACTAAGTGAGATGTATTGGAGAAGAAATTATGTTAGGGCATTGGAGGAGATTGAAAAGGTAAATTAATTTTAAAAAGTTCTGAAAAAAAAAATTAAAAATTCAAGCACACTGATTTGACGGTTCTCTGTGAGTGAACTCAAGTATTTCAAATTTATCAGCAAACAATAACAACAAAAAAGAAAAAATAATGCCAAAAAAATAAATAGATTGACCTTAACAGAAAACCCAAATTCGTTTATGTTTTGGAACAATAGCTACAACGGTGTTGCATAACCCAAAAAATAAATACTGGATATCTAAAAATAAACAATAGCTAGAGCTGTGGTTGCTGAAAATGGGGTTACTGGGTTTTAGGTCGTAGTTGAAGGGGCTGCCAGTTAAAGAAGAAGGGGTTGGGTTTTAGCGGCTAGTTGAAGAAGATAGGGTTGGTGCGTGATTTTTAAGGTTTAAATATATATGCGATTCAGTTGAAGAAAAATAGGGCTGCTATATGATTTTTGAGGTTTAAATATATATGCGGGAGCTATTGGTTGCATAAAATGAGTCTACCGCTTTTTAGCTGCTAGTTGAAGAAGTTCCTTTTTTTGTGGTTTATTAGGAGGTGAATCACATGATTTTTGGATAGAGAGATGCAAAGATTTACTCCGATTACCTGTTAAACGTGTAATAGATTTACTGATTTTTGGGAATCTCCGTAAAATCTTTTTCTATTTTCTTACTATTAATGTGTACCCAAACAATGGAAATGTCACATTTCCATGTAATCTATTTTTATGTCATAGATTTTCAGGTTCCCAAACGGCACCTACATGTTGCACTATTTCCAAGACTTGAAATCCTTTTTTTATTTATCGTGTCCAAACATCTTGAGGTTGAGATGATCCAATTAAGAGGTTTTTAGCATCAAAACCAGCTCTTCTAATAAATTTTTTAGGTGCGCTTTAAATTGATTGTTTAGAGCCTCAGCCTTATACAAAGTTATCTTTTACCTATAAGTTTAGGACATGTTTTGCCAACAACTAACTTAATCTGGAGTACACTATCTTATCTACAATTCATATGCTCTATGTAGCATTACTTTGTTACTTGTTTGGTACACAAGTTATATTATGTAATTTAACCATTGAACATTTTAAGTGATTTCCATATATGTTTAGCTATTTCTAGCTAAAATTTAGTGATTTTACTAAATTTCTTTGAATAAAGTCGAAACAACTTTTTAAAAGGACAAACTTATTTGCAGAACTGCGTCCAAGTTTATCTATGATAATTTTACAATGGATACACCTACTAGGATTAATTTCATTGAAACAATGAAGTCAATGACAACTAGTACACTCAAAGTGGTCCTTGTCTTTTTGAAAAGTTGTTTCTACTTAATCCAAAGTAATTTTTTAAAAATCACATATTTTAAACCATAAATAACTTGAAATAACTGAAAATTGCAAAAACATAAAAATAACGACTAATATTATATATAATACAAGGTACATGGCACACAATTAAGAAAATAATATTTATCATCATCATAGCATTTTTCCAATTAATTGAAGTCAACTACACGAATCTCAGTCCGTCATTTTTCTCTATTAAAGGTGATACTCTCAGTGAAGTCATAAGTCCCCATATCTTTTCAGTCTTACTTGAATTAACTCACATATCTTAACAGGTGTTGTACTTGGTGGACGCCACACATGACTAGCCCACTTAAGTTTACTCTCTCATCTTATCACTTATTGGTGTTGTACCTAAGTTCTCCCGAAGAGATTCATTTCGATCTAACAAAATAATATTATTTGAAATAAATTAATTTCAAATAAAATTGTCTATTTTTAAAAAACTTAAATATCATCCAAACATGCCCTTAATACTTTTAGTTAAATGCAAAAGAGTGTCTAACTTAAGGGTTATTTAAGTGAATCCCTATTTGTCGTGTTTTAGGTCTATCTATCTCTCATTCTCAAGGGAGAGTTTTTATTTCATTTTTAGCTTCTCTAATTCTTTCTTCTTTTCTTTTTTTTGGATTTGCTAACGAAATTTAATTGAGACAATAAAAAAGGTATAAAGAGAAGGCGTTTGGCACTTATCAAATAAACCTAAAGGCCGGAAGGCCATCAGTTGTAAATTTATCAAAATTTAGAGCAGATGGTCGAGCGGTACAAGGCTTTTATGGCCTTGGTTACTCTTAGGTATCTATTCAGTTTGCACAAACAAACAAGTAGTTAAGCTCACAACTATTTGAGTTCTGATCTCACTAGCAGCCTCACTTGATTTAGAGCTTTTTATTCGAGTTTTGATCTCACTAGCACCATCACTTGATTTAGAGCTTCACCGTTCAGCTTTCTTGGAAGGAGATTTTGATGAGGAGATCTATATAGAGCAAACTCATGGTCGTAGCAGGATAAGAGGTTTGTCGATGGAAAAAAAGCAGATATTAGGGGCGGGGTTCCATAGTATTGTTTTTCTCATCTTGCTTCTTTTCACAGTTAATAACTGGGCAAAGTTTGAGTGAAGGTGCTCATCTCTAAAACCCTTGCCCATTGGACAATTGTTCTCATGATGGCAAGCTTAATTAAATCGTAAAACCTCCAAACCCCCTTTCTCTCTCCTGCAAGAGCTTTCAAAACAAAGAACTGTTTGATCGTCAATGTCTCTCTACTTTACAAATGGTCACTCATCTTTCGAAATGGTCACACAATTATATGTCGTTTTGTTTTATCCTTGCATTACTTTGGGTTTCAAAGGTACTGAAGCAACCATCACTACTGGGGCTGGGCCAAGAAGCCTAGCCTAGGACCCTGAATGCCCAATCCTGCTTGGCTCTTTTAGTGAACTAGGCTGGGCCGTATTGGCTGGAGCTATTCCAAATTAAAATACATTTTTGTAAATAAATATAATAAAAAATGTAGGACCAGGCTAGGCCATAGCCTGGCCCAGCCATAGGGCCAAGATTTTAAGTTGGGCCCCACCTTTGGGCCAAATTTAGTGTTAGGGCCATGGCTGTTCTTGTTTGGGCTACCTCACTTGTTGCCACCTTTACAATCCTCCCCTCTATGCTCAATTCAAGGGCTAATAATGGGTTGGGCCTACCAATGTGTTGGGGTTTCCTCTACCAGCTTGGCCTGACCCTAGCCCTAATTTAAAGGCCATGGCCTTGGGTAAGTTCCGATGAGTACGTGCCCTAGGCTATGTCCTGTTAGTGATTTAGGTTGTGCTGCACCTTTGTCTAGCCCTCTAGGCTGGCCTTCTTTTGGTTATTTAAAAATATAGATGTTTAAAAGCAAGCTAGATAAGATTTGAACTTGATTAATAGCAAACACTAGAACAATTAGAACTATGAAACACTAATTTTTTGATGAAAATTTCTTTATAAGTAAATTTAGTTATGGTCAATACAGTCTATAAAGTGTTATAGAATATAGACTATATAGTCTATAGGCTGGGCCAGGCTGGGTTTGGTGATTGACTCCAAGCAAAAGCTCAGACTAGCCCGATCTAGCCAAGATTTGTCTTCAAGCCTATCCAGAATTATGGGCCAAAGCTTGGGTCCTATAGGGCGAAGCAAGGGTAGGTCAGCCTGCCCATTATCACTTGTGCTCTACTCACTTAAATAGCGAAAGGGTGTGGTTTATATAAGGTTGTAACAGTGTTTTACACCATCTATTTTAGTAAAATGATGTAGATTAGACATTTTTTTAAGGCAATATAAAAAAGTGACACATCTTTTATAATAGTATCAAATCTACACCATCCAAATAAAATAGATCTACACCGTCCAAATAAAATAGATAGTATAGATTATTGGAACCTTACTTATATAAGGTTTCATAATCCTTAGGAAATCTTTTAAAGAAATCATAAAACCAATAAATTTGCCCTGCCCTTTGAAAGTAGGATTATGTAACCCGTGCAAGTATATATTGATTAAAAGGTTTTTCCTTTTATTTTATTTCACCACCTGGAATACTTACAAGAGTCCAAATACACCATGAGAAACAATAAAAACACAAAGGAAACCCAATGACTCTCTCTAGCTGCCATTTTATTTATTACCCAAATGAAATTGCACAAACTTGATCTTGGGATCATCAAACACATAAAAACTCATAGGAACAAGAAAAAGATAAGTCTGCAAACCATAAAGAAGATTACCTCAACTGAATTTTGCATACCGCACACCGAATCTCCTCTTCCAAAGGCGGATGGGATCAATAATCTATTTCAGATGTTTGAAGTATGGGAAAGTTTTGGCTACAACCTTTAACTAAATTAAAGAGCAATGGAACAATAACACAAAGATGTAAGGCCTCAAAGCCTTAATATGCTTGTGCATATGCATGGTGTGTGCCCTCTATTTCTTATCCTAAAATATTTCTAAGGTAGGGAGAGGGTTAGAGAGATCAAGAGAGAGGTGAGACGGTGCCATGCCACTCTTAGAGGAGAGAGAGAGGTATAGATAATTTGTGGAGATTGAGCCCCCTTATATAACTTTTCTCTAGGGTTAGGGTTTCTTAGGGTTAGCCATCCTTATGGATATTATATCTAAATCATTGATCATTGGAGACATGTGGGGTGAGACATCTAAGTCATACAATCATTAGATCAACCTTTATGATTTAAAGAAATATGCTAGAACCTTATCTTTCAACTTCTTTAACCTAATCCCATCAATTAATAAAATATAGAAAATAATATCATTCTTACTTTTATTTTTCATAATCTTCTTACACATACTTTTTTATTGAAATTAAATCTCTTTAATCTCCAAAACTTCCATCTTATTCACCTTGATTGAGTGCCTGAATGCCTTGTTAATAAAATTAGGAAAATACTCCTTGAAGTGGGTTGTATCACTTATGGAGCCTCTAGTGGGCCCCACGCATGCTAACTCATAGAGGGCCATGGGCCCCCATGTGTAAGGAAAATTATTTTAAATGAAATTGAATTTTTAGAAAAGAGAAATCAATTTATTTTATTTTTTCTTTGAATAGTTATTGAAAATTCAGTTTCTCTCTATTTATAAATCCATTTTGAGAAAATAAAATACCTAGGAATTTCTAAAAATTGAAACTATCAATCTAAAAATTATTTAACATCAAAATATTAATTCTAGATAATTTTGATAGGATTTAGATCCAACTAGGTCAATGAATTACAAAATTACTGAAACACTCCATCTTCTACTGTGGATTATAATCCACACTCACTTTTTGAAACTAACCCAGCAATTCCCATGACCCATTCACCATCGCAGGGGTTTATGATTCTACCATCATACACTAGGGTAATACAGTCCCTTGGCTCTCTACTCTGGGCAACTTTGATATCATTCAAGGGATGACCCTGCTAACCCGTATCGGGATTGCGCTATGCCCAGGTAATTAAGGATTTTCCAACTCGAATGGTCTATCATGTTAAGCCAAATCTGAGTATCAGTAAATGGCATTTTCCTATCTCAATCCCTTTGGACCATAATCTCTTGATCCCTCTGGATCACACTCCCACTGGAGTTCATTATTTTCAATATATCAAGTGTTGATTACATGTTCTCATGTAGGCTTTAATGGCCACAGAAACTCAATATCTCCTACTTGGCCTTTAAAGGCCTTAGAATCTCTCTTTCTCAGTTTCTCTTAGCCCCAAATTATAATCTCTCTCTCACTTAAGCATCTTTTACTTATTCTCTCTTACACTCTTTACATATCTTGGCGAACTCTTTCGCCATCAATCCTTTCTCTAAGGATTCGTGGATGTAACCTCCACAGGAGTTTTGAAGGCTTTTCTCTTTGCAGCTCGGATCACATCTTGAAAGTGACTATAATCCATCTTTTTATCCTGCATTGCAAATCATGGACTCGTTGTCGGAGAATATCATCATGTACCCTCATCGCATGGGGTCATATCTTTAGCTGCTCAAGAGCTTTTTTCAATCAAGCTGCTTTCTTTGGTAGCCATACAACTAGTGCCATATATTTGGGTTTCATAAGTGATCAACATTACAGTATGTTGCTCCAGTTGGTCCGCTAAACACAAGTAGATAATCCCACTGGAATGTTAAGCCATTTAGTTCTTTTATAATAGAATACATTTGTATCTGAATATCCAAGCAGCTAAAAACAATCGTGGGACTGTAACAGCTCCCACTTAAATATAACACATAACATGTACTTTCATAGCATACTCACGCCTATGTCATGAGGTAGTACCATAAGTCCTATGCCAAAAATAACTCAATGCCCATTGGTTTTGCAATATGCAAACCCTTTCTAAACCACAAAAGTTCAAGTCACACTAGTCTCTTAGTTATAAATCCATACAAACTAAGTTATATTATCTTCACAACATGTGCCAAGGAATCCTAGCAAAATAGCCATCCTATGACATACCCTATGGTTCATGTTCCTAGGTAATCAAGTATTCTGAAGAACACAAAAACTGATCACATAATAAGTACTATAAAACATGAGTTAATACATATGGTATTTAAAACCAGTGCATAGATAAATGACATCTTCTCCCATGTACATAAAATACTTTCAAGACTCAATGTTTATCTTTTATCAAAACTTTTGACTTGGTATATTTTCACAAGCAATAGTTAGAAAATAATATAATGGTTTATAATAATTTTTCATAAATACTTAGTGGACCTAGCAAGACTATTGGGTTTACTCAAAACTATATCCATAGACCTAGTTTTTCAATATAAAAGGTCCAATCCAATTTCTAAAAGAATGTACTTAGCTTTTAAAAATAATTTTACGACATATACCTTTAATTATTTACCAAGTCATGTTTATAGACACAAAAGCAAATCATAAAGTCCATCTCATTGTTTAATCAAAAACAAAATACAACTAAAAGGTGGTTACCAAAATCCGATAAAATTCAAAATACTCATATTTTCTTGGCAAATTTTGAAGACCTTAACATGAGATCCTCATTACATGTAACTCACAATATTACTGGACATTATTATAAGGATTGTCACAAAGACCAAGTTCAATTAGAACATTTCCTTCATGCTAAATATTTGAATGAGTCATACCCATCACTCGTGTTTAATACTTAGGTCCATAGACCTTGACCAAACCACATCTCAATGTATTTTATGACTTTAAGTATTTTACGCAAGTTCAAGGAGGCATAAAAATAAAAGGTATTAAAAAATTGGCTCATTCAAACTTGTCAGAACCTGTCAGCTAGTGTCCGTATACTCCATTCATATTCATAAACAAACAACCAAGATATAATCAAAGCAGCTTAAAAGACATAAAAAACGTTATTAAATCATGTTTCCCTATATGATTTGACCATATAATGTGAGATATATTGTATACCTTAAAACCATGTAGCGTGGTACAAAGACTTGTTTTATCATTGTTTTTGCTTGCTGATAAACTTTTGGATCTTGGAAGAGTACACAACTAATGAAGAATCATCAGATCATCATTTTTACATGTTGATGAAGCACCCACCTCTTCACGCATTGGATTCTCCCTTACTTAGACCATGAAGAAACACTCTTCTTCATGCCATCACCCCAAATATTACAATTTTCATTTTCATTGATCTTTAAAATTTCTATGCTTCCATCAAGTTTATCTACATATCCCTTTATTTCAGAGAGAAATCAAGATGCTTTTATAGATATTGTGTTATCTTCTATTTTCTGCAGTTCCCTGATTGTGCACCTTCACATAGATATTGTGTTTTCTTCTATTAGCTCTCTTTGCAATTTTACTATTATAAACTATACTCATGGCACATCATTTAGTGAGTCTACTAATTAGTGACATTCACATCACAATAAAGTTTTTATGGTGTCTGTTTATTAATGACATTTACATCACAACAAAGTTTTACATCAGAAAATCAAGTTGGCACCTCTCAATAAAATAATTATTCCTCTCAATTCATAAAGAATTTCTTCCTCAACCTTTTTTTGTTGAAAACCAGAGTCATCACCAAAACTTAACAGTATAGTGTGCATCCCAAATAATATTTTTCTTTATAGAAATAAATAAGTGACATTCATGTCACAAAACAAGTCATTCTGCAGAATCCTAGGATGAACACTATTCGGTAAAATTAGCTTTTTCTCTACCCACATGGAATTTTCCTTTCAAACCCTTTTTGTTTTAAAGTATATAAAAAATGGTAGCAATTGTATTTCTGCATGCCTCATATCGATTTGTTCAATAGGTGTGATAAATATAGATATTCACACCTCAATGAAACACATCAATCTGCAGAAATTATGGATGACCCCTCTCTAATAAAGAATCGTTTTCTTTATTTTTGAAAGATATTTCTCTCTTAAATAATTCTTATTAGAAATTATACTCAAAATGGTAGCTTAAAAACTCAGTGTGGGCCTCAAAGCATTATGTTAAGAATGAAAATAAAATTATGACATTCATGCTACAGAAATAGTTTTTGTTTGAATATAGACAATAGATTCAATTCAATGAGTTATAGTCAAATATTTACTTGAAAAAAAATAATTTGCATAGTGGAAAAATTCATGGAACTTTATGTATAGTTCTTAGATTTAATAAGATTAGAACTGAGACCCCACAATGATGAGTCCATAACTCTCAATTCCCACAGATCTCCCACTAAAAGTTTATAAGAAGTTCTTACTCTCAAAAACAAAAAATATCGCTAAGTATGCATTGAGAAATACCTTATTCTTTTGTTCATATCAATGCTCCAAAAAAGCACAGAATATCCTATTATGAAGAGTGCCTTTTCAATGCAGGAATGATGTCAATAATCTTTCCAGAGCTTTTCCATATGACCACACAGGTATTGGCTTTCAAATCTTTGATTCTCAACTCACCAAAACAATAAAATAAAAGAGATATGACAGCAAGAGATCTAGCTCAGATACCAATGAAAGTAGGACTATGTAACCTGGGCAAGTGTATACCGATAAAAATATTTTTTCTTTTCTTTTATTTTCACCACCCAGTTTACTTACAAGAGTCCAAATATATTATGAGAAACAATAAAAACTCATATTAAACCCAAGGACTCTCTTTTGCTGTCACTTTAACAATTCTTTATTATGCATACGAAATTGCATAAACTTGATATTAGGATCATGAAACACATAAAACGTCACGGGAATAAAAAAAAAACAAGACAACAAACCATAAAGAAGATTACCATAAGATTACCTCAACTGAACTTTGCACACCCCACCCCAGGTCTCATCCTCCAATGACTTACGAGATCAATGGTCAATCTCATATCTTTTTAAGTATGAAAAATCCTTGGCTACAACCCTTAACTAAATCAGACAGTAATGGAACAATAACACAAAGGTGTAATGCCCCAAAGTCTTAATATGAGCATGCCACCTATAGGCACCATATGTATAAGGCGTGCCCCCTATTTCTTATCCCAAAATATTTCTAAGGTAGTGAGAGGGCTAGAGATATCAAGAGAGATGAGAGGGTGGTGTGCCACTCGTAGACGAGAGAGAGAGAGAGAGAGAGAGAGAGAGAGAGAGAGAGAGAGAGAGAGAGAGAGAGTAGAGTAGTAGTAGTAGGTAGTAGTACGTACGTTACGTTTACGTTTTACGTTTTACGGTTTTAGGTTTACGGTTTTACGGTTTACGTTTACGTTACGTTACGTTACGTTACGTTA
>NW_006498073.1:42056-61725 GCF_000471905.2 Amborella trichopoda | reverse complement strand
GTAACGGGTAACGGTAACGGTAACGGTAACGGTAACGGGTACGGTAAGGTAACGGTACGGTAGGTACGAGTACGTAGACGAGTAGAGAGAGAGAGANAGAGAGAGAGAGAGAGGTGTACAGAATTGGTGGAGAATGACGCCCTTTTATAGTTTTTTTCTAGGGTTAGGGTTTCTTAGTTTTAGTCATCCTTAAGGGCCTGTTTGGCTCATTAAATTCAAATTTCCTAGAGTCAGTTTTCTTCGAAAAACTAGGGCAATCGTGTTTGGTAAGCTTAAGATTGACATTTCCTTTGGAATTGAAATTTCCATGGGATTCCTAAATGCTAATTTAAGACTAAATTTTGGAAATCTCAATTCCGCCGAAATAAGTACAATTGACATTTCATGGAAACGATCCATTTTACTGTTGAAGAACAAAAAAAATATAAAAATTTTAGAGAAAGAAACCATAACAAATTTTAAAGAGATAAAACATATTAAAATTTTAGAGAGAGAAACTATATCAAATTTTAGAGAGAGAATGTATACAAAACTTTTTAGAGAAAGAAAATCTATACATTTTTTTAGTGAGAGAAACTATCTCAAATTTTTAGAGAGAGAAACTATCTCAAATTTAAAGTTTTTGGGTGACCATATTAAAATTTTAGAAAGAGAAACTATATCAAATCCTAAATTTTAGATAGAGAAAGTACCATAAAAATTCAAAGAGATAAACTACATTAAATTTTAGATAGAGGAACTACTAAAATTTTTTTAGAGATAAATATCTAAAAACATTTAGAGAGAAAAATTACCTCAAATTTTAAGTTTTAGAGATAGAGCATATAAAATTTTAGAGACTAGAAACTATATTAAATTTTACATAGAGAAACTACCAAAAAAAATTTAGAGAGAGAAACTATATCAAATTTTAAGTATTAGAGAGAAAAAATACCATAAAACTTTACAGAGAAAAATTGAATCAAATTATAGATAGAAAACATACTTGAAATATTTAGAGAGATGATCTATTTAAAAAAATTTAGATAGAGATACTATCTCAAATTTTAAGTTTTAGAGAGAGAAAAGATATTAAAATTTTAGAGAGAGTAAGGATATTAAAATTTTAGAATTTTAGAGAAAGAAACTACTAGAAAATTTTAGAGAGAGAAATTATCTTAAATTTTAAGTTTTAGAGAGAGAAAATAGCTTAAAACTTTAGAGAAAGAAACTATATCAAATTTTAGATAGAGCAAGTGCCTAAATTTTTTAGAGAGAGAAACTATTTTAAAAATTTTAGATAGAAAAAATGTCCCAAATTTTAAGTTTTAAAGAAGAAATTATATTAATATTTAGAGAGAGAAACCACCTAAAAATTTAGAGAGAGAAACTATCTCAAAATTTAAGTTTTGGAGAGAGAAAGCATCTTAAAATTTTAGAGAGAGTAATTATATCAAATTTTAGAGTGAGAAAGTACCTAAAATTTCTTAGAGAGAGAAACTATCTTAAAAATTTTAGAAGTAAATTATATCAAATTTTTTAGTTTTAGATAGAGAAAGTACCTTAACATTTTAGAGAAAGAAACTATATCATATTTTAGAAAGAGAAACTACTTGAAATTGTTTAGAAAGAGAAATTATCTAAAACTGTTTAGAGAGAGAAACTATCTCAAATTTTATAGACAGAAGCCATCTCAAATTTTAAGTTTTAGAAATAGAAAGTATCTCAAAATTTTAGAGAGACAAACTATATCAAAATTTAGAGAGAGAAAGCATATAAAATTTTTAGAGAGAGAAACTATCTCAAAGTTTTTAGAGAGAGACTATTTCAAATTTTAAGTTTTTGAAAGAGAGTATTAAAATTTTAGGGAAAGAAACTATCTCAAAATTTTTAGAGAGAGAGAGAGAGAATTTGCATTTCCAAAAAAGAGATATTCCCAACAATCCAAACAGGGAATTTGCATTTTTTTTATTTCTACCGGATGCGATCCAAACAAGGAATTGACATTTCTAGGAAATCTTAATTCCAGAAATCTAAATTCCATGATCGAAAAATCTTGGGATCCAAACAGGCCCTAAGCATATTAAATCCAGGAGACTTGTGACGTGAGGGTTCTAATCTATACAATTATTAGATTAGCCAATATGATTCAAAGGAAAGTACTACAACCTTATTTTTTGGCTTCCTTAACATAATCTCATCAAATAACAAACTATCCAAAGTAATATCGTACTTCTTTTATTTTCCATAACCTTCTTAGACGTACTTTTTGATTGAAATCAAATCTCTTTAATTTCAAAACCTTCCATTTTATTCATCTTGATTGAGTGCCTTGATGGTCTCTTAATAAAATTAAGAAAGTACTCTTTGAAGTGGGGCACGTCACATATGGGGCCTCTAATGGGCCCCAAGCACCACCCACACTAACTCATAGTGGGAAAATTTTAAAAGATAAATTAATTTATTTTACTTTCTCTCTGAATAAAATACTAAAAATTCAATTTCCCTCTAGTTATAAATTCTTTTTGAAAAAATAAAATATCCAAAGACTTTTAAAAATTCAAACTATCAATCTAAAAATTATTTAACATCAAAATAATTAATTCTAAATAATTTTGATGAGATTTAGATCTAACTAGATCAAGGAATTATAAAATTGCTGAAGCATTCCATCTTTTGCTGTGGACTACAATCCACACTCACTTTCTCAAACTGGCCCATCAGTTCCGATGACCCACACATCATCACAGGAGTTCATAGTTGGGTTACTAAAGTAAGCCAATATGTGAGGGACACAATCTCATTGCAGGTTTGTCACTAAGACAAGTCAAATGTTACTTAGATCTGGTGCAACTATAGTTCTATGGTGCGTAGAAGTAATATCTCGCACATGTACATTTGTTACTTTTAATAACGATTCGTTTTTTTGATACAACTATCATATGTCCATGTTATGTGATGGTTTAATGATGAGGCTTTAGCCCTCTTCTCTACATGTCTGCCATCACACACAATAGTCACACACAGTCCTTTGGCTCTCTACCCTAAGCAACTCTGACCCCATCAAGGGATAACCCTGTTAACCTTCATCGGTTGTGTTTTATGCCTAGGTAATTAAGGGTGTTTCAATTCGACTGACCTAGCACATTAAGTCAAGTCTGAGTATTGGCAAATAGCATTTGCCTATCTCGATCCCTCTAAACTATAATCTCTTGGTCCCTCTATACCACACTCCTACTGAAGTTCATCGTTCCATTATATCCAATGTAAATTCATTGTTCCATTATATCCAATGTTGGTTACATGTTCTCATAAGGCTTTTAATGGCCACATAAATGCAACCGATATATCTCTAATTCGTGGCAAATTTATCCAAATCTATCTAAACTTATCCTAAGTGTTTTAGACTTATTTAGAACAATAGGATAAAGCCCAAAAAAGGTAGAAATCACATATTGAAATTTCAAAAGTACCTAAAAAATGGATTAGACCATTAGTATTGGACTAAACAAGATCTCTACATCGTCCATGTTGGGGTGATTACCTTGTGGGGGCCCCATAAGAAGTGAAAGAAAAAAAAAAAAAATCCAACAAGAAAAGGGTTAGAGAGAGAGAGAGAGAGAAAGAGGTTTTAGAGAGAGAACATAGAAGGTGTTTTAAAAGACAAAAACAAAAGGGTTTTTTTTTTTTGAGACAACATTTGCAAGCAAAGATAGGGTTCTTTGAAAGCACTTAGAAAGAAGAAAGTGCAGGTTTGTAGCAAGGTTTCCATCATCGTTTTAGGCCATTCTAGAGGCTATTTTTTTTATCTCTCTTGCTCAACACTCAGCTAGAAAACCAGAACAGTTGGTGTGCTCTCCAGTTGCATCTTCAAGCCATTGGAAGACTATTTTTTTTATTCTTTTTGAAGTGGGAAAGATATGATCTTGTTGGTGCTTGTGAGGTAACTTTGTATCTTCTCCAAGTTATTGTTGTTCTCTCATTTGATTGTAAGCCTCAAGTTTTGGGAAAAAACTTGAGAAGAAACTATATTATAACTCTCATTTAATTTTAGTGGATTCATCTCTCAGATTTATCCCGTGGTTTTTCCCTTCACATTGAAAGGTTTTCCACGTTAAATCTTGTGTAGTGATTGTGCTTGGTGGAACTTTCCTTTTTGTGATTTGTGATTGCTATTGTCTTGGCATTTAGCAAATTGCCCTTTTTTCAGTATTTGCACAAACATACATTGTAGGATGTTTTTACCCTTGATTCACACATAGAAGGGAAATGTATTGCTTCCCAACAACTGGTATCAGAGCATTTGCACATCAAGTGTTTGTTTTTATTTGTCTGTGAATCAAATATGGATTAGTTTGAATGGGGTTAATTGGTCAATTTGGAAGGCTAAGATGGAAGATCTTCTCTATTCTAGAGACCTCTATTTGCCAACTGAGAGAGAGAGAAGAAGTTGGAAACCATCATCGATGATGACTGGAAGAAGTTAGACCGGAAAGCAATTACTTGCATCAGGTAATGGTTGGATGATACCGTTTTCCACCATGTATCAATGGAAACCAGTGCAATTTCCTTGTGGAAGAAATTGCATAATTTGTATGAAAGAAAGACGGTTGAAAATAAGGCATTTTTAATTAAAAAACTTGTAAAGTTGAAGTTTAAGGAGAACAAATCGGTTGCGGAGCACTTGAATGAAATGCAAAACAATGTAAATCAGTTGGCAGCCATGAATATGGTGCTAGATGATGAGCTGCAAGCACTGTTATTGTTGAGCTCATTGCGTGATATTTGAGAAACTCTTGTGTCGGCACCCGATGGGATTGTTACCCTGAGCCAAGTTACAAGTAGTTTGTTGAATGAAGAAGTAATAAAAAGTCTTCAGATTTCTCCCACTCACATGTATTAGTAACTGAAGAAAGGGGGAGATTTAAGAATAGAGAAAATCATAGCTGAAGCAAATCGAAAGGGAGATCCAAGTCGAGAAAAGGAGTGACTTGTTACTATTGCAAGAAGCTCGGACATATGAAGAATGAGTGTCGGAAGTTCATGATGGAAACAAAGAACTTCAAGAAACCACTGCAGTTGCATCTGGTGACATTATAATCTTCTCAACGTGTGGTGAAGGTTGTGTTAGTGCAGCATGTGATGATTCAAATTGGGTGATTGATTTAGAAGCATCCTTCCATGCTACTTCATACAAAGATTTGTTTACCATGTACAAGTCGGGAGACTTTGATTCGGTAAGGATGAGAAATAATGGAGTATCTATAATTGTTGAAGTGGGTGATGTTTGCATTACTACCAATACCAGCTATAAGTTGATCATCAAGGATGTGAGAGATGTTCCAAATCTTTGATTGAATCCCATCTCAACAGGAATGCTCAATGATGAAGGGTATGAGTCACAATTTTGCAATGGACTGTGGAAGTTGAAAAAAGGCTCTCTTATTGTGACAAGAAGCAAGAAATGTTGCTCTCTCTACATGACCGAAGCCCAGCTATCCAAAGGTGAGGTGAACACTGCCTTTGAAGAATCTCTATCTGATTTATGGCATCAGCGACTTGGTCACATGAGTGAAAAACGTTTGAAGATTTTGGTGAAGAGAAATTTTATTCCAAGTCTCAAAGATACGTCTCAACCCCTTGCGATCATTGTTTAGGTGGAAAACATCATAGAGTTTCAATTTCACATGCTAAAACTAAACAGGGTACTGAAATACTTGATGTAGTTTACTCTGATGTATGTGACCCTTTGACTATGAAAACTATTGGTGGTGTTTTGTATTTTGTCACTTTTATTGATAATGCATCCAGGAAAGTTTGAAGTTTTGCCATGAAGAGCAAAGACCAAGTATTTGAAATTTTTCAAACGTTCCATGTCATGGTTGAAAGACAAACATCAAAGTCCTTGAAATGCCTTCGCACAGATAATGGTGGAGAGTACACCTCGAGAAAGTTTGAGGACTATTGTGCCAAGCATGTCATACGACATGAGAAGACTCTTCCTTCCACACCACAACGTAATGGTGTTGTAGAAAGAATGAATTGCAACATAATGGTGTTGCAGAAAGAATGAATTGTATCATAATGGAAAGGGTTAGAAGCATGCTTTCCTCCGCTAAGTTACCAAGGGAGTTTTGGGGTGAAGCTATGAATACAGTATGCTACTTGATAAATCTCTCTCCTTTGGCTCCATTGGAAGGGGATGTGTCAGAAAGAACGTGGACTGGCAAGGATGTATCCTACTCACACTTGAGATTCTTTTGATGTAAGGCTTTCATACATGTACCTAAAAAACATTGAAGCAAGTTAGATGATAAAGCAATCCAATGTGTATTTCTAGGATATGGAGATGATGAATTTGGGTACAGGTTATGGGATATCAAGGCCAAAAAGTTACATAGAAGCAGAGATATCATCTTTCGTGAAAACCAAATACTTTCCGACTTTGATAAGGAGGAACCACCAAATAGGCTTGTAGATGAGCTACTAGAAGCACAAGCCCCTTTACCCATACATAATGATGGTGAGCAGCAAGTTCAAGATGAAGATGATCAAGTTTGGGGTGGTGAGACTCCTCAAAATGATGATGTACATGTTGAAGTTGAGCTAGGGGAGCAGCCTCCTCAAGAAGAACCACCTACGCGGAGAAGGTCACAAAGGGAATGAAAAGCTTCAATAAAATATCCATCATTAGAGTTTGTCACACTCACTGAAAAGTGGTAAATTAGAAAGTTTTAAAGAAGCTATGGTACATGAGCAAAATGAACAATGGAAGAAAGCCATGCAAGAAGAATTTGAATCCTTGCGTAAGAACAAAACCTATGAGCTTATTAAACTACCAAAAGGACAAAAAGCTTTGAAGAACAAGTGGTTATTTAGTTTGAAAAATGAAGACGATAAGAATAAAATGAGGTACTAGATAAGGCTGGTTGCCAAGGGATTTGGGCAGGAAAAAGGTGTTGATTTTAATGAAATATTTTCTTCCGTTGTGAAGATGACTTCTATTCGCACCATCCTAGGTCTAGCTGCTAGTCAATACTAGGAGAATGAGTAGTTAGATGCCCAGACAGCTTCCTTGCATGAAGATCTAAAGGAAGAAATATATATAGAACAATCAGAAGGTTTCATTGTAAAGGGCAAGGAGCACATGGTATGCAAGTTGAAGAAGAATTTACATGGATTGAAGCAAGCTCTACAACAATAGTATAAAAAGCTCGACTCTTTTATGGTGAGTCATGGTTTCACAAGAACTACTGCATACCTGTGTTTACCTTGGAAAGTATTTTGAATCTTCCTTTATTATGCTCATGTTATACGTTGATGATATGCTTATCATTGGTCAAGATGTTAATTTGATTGACAGGTCGAAAAAGGAATTGAACAAGGTTTTTGACAAGAAGGACCTAAGGGTTGCAAAACAAATTTTGGGCATGATAATCAAGTGTGATAGGAAGAACAAAACGTTGTGTCTATCACAAGAAAAGTACACTGAGAAGGTACTTGAAAGATTCAACAATGCCAAACCAGTCAATGCACCATTAGCTACACACTTCAAGTTAAGTGCCAAGTTATCTCCAACCAACAGTGAAGAGAAGAAAAAAATGGAGAAGATCCCTAAGCATCAGCCGTAGGGAGTTTGATGTACACTATGGTGTGCATAAGGCTTGACATAGCACATGCCACTAGTGTAGTTAGTAGAAACTTCGCAAATCCAGGCAAGCAACATTGGGAAGCTGTAAAATGAATTTTAAGGTATCTAAGAGGCACATTTAAAGTTTGTCTATTTTTTGGAAACTTATCACCCTTGGTGGAAGGCTATACGGAAGCAGATATGGCAAGAGATCTTAATGGAAGAAAGTCTACTTCGAGTTACTTGTTTACTATTGCAGGAGGAGCCATTTCTCGGCAGTCAAAGTTGCAAAAATGAGTTGCACTTTCAACTACAGAGGCAGAGTACATTCCTGCCACAGAAGCCTGTAAAAGGATGCTATGGTTGAAGCATTTTCTTATCGAGCTGGGTTTGAAGCAAAATGAGTGTGTAGTTAGATGTAATAGTCAAAGCACCATTAATTTGAGAATGCTAGATTCCACTCTAAGACCAAGCACATTGAGGTGCGGTACCATTGGATTCGAGATGTCTTAGAAAATGGGTTGTTGAAAATTAGCAAAATCCATACCGATCGAAATCCGTCAAACATAATGACGAAGATAGTGCCAAAGGAGAAGCATGAGCTATGCAGAGATTTAGCATGCATGGGTGCCATGTGAGCATCCAGTATAAGGGAACCCTCCTCATGGGCTGGTGGAAGAGTTCGTTGGGGTGATTATCTTATGGGGTCCAGCCCCATAAGACGTGTAAAAAAAAAAAACCTAAGACAAAGAAAGGGTTAGAGAGAGAGAGGTTTTTAGAGAGAGAACATAGAGGGTGTTTTAAAGGACAAAAACAAAAGGGTTTTTTAATTGGAGACACCATTTGCAAGCAAAGATAGGGTTCTTTGAAGGTTCTTGAAGAGAAGAAAGTGCAGGTTTGTAACAAAGTTTCCATCACCGTTTTAGGCCATTTTTGCTATATCTCACGCTCAACACTCAGCTAGAAAACCAGAACAGTTGGTGTGCACTCCGGTCGCATCTCTAAGTCATTGGAATACCAATTTTTTAGGCCTTTTTTAGGTGGGAAAGAGATGATCTTGTTTGTGCTTGTGAGGTAACTTTGTATCTTCTCCACCTTATTGTTGTTCTCTCATTTGATTGTAAGCCTCAAGTTTTGGGCAAAACTTGAGATGAAACTATATTGACTCTCATTTGATTTTAGTAGATTCCTCTCTCGGATTTGTCTAGTGGTTTTTCCTTCACAATGAAGGGTTTTCCACGTTAAATCTTGTGCTATGATTATGCTTGGTAGAACTTTCCTTTGTGATTTGTGATTTCTATTGTCTTGGCACTTAGCAAATTGCCCTTTTTTCAGTATTTGCACAAACATACATTGTAAGATGTTTTTATTGTTGATTCATACATAGAAGGGAAGGGCATTGCTTCTCAACAACCGGTATCAGAGCATTTGCACATCAAGTGTTTGTTTTTATTCGTGTGAAACAAATATGGTTGCAAATACCTCTACACGAATGATTAGTTTGAATGGGGGTAATTAGTCAATTTGAAAGGCCAAGATGGAAGACTTTCTCTACTCTAGAGACCTCTATTAACCAACTGAGGGATAGAGAAGAAGCCGGAAACCATCACCAATGATGATTAGAAGAAGTTAGACCGGAAAGCAATTACTTACATCAGGCAATGGTTGGATGATATCGTGTTATACCATGTGTCAATGGAAACCAGTGCAATTTCCTTATCGAAGCAATTGCATAATTTGTATGTGAGAAAGACGGCCTGAAATAAGGTATTTTTAATTAGAAAACTTGTGAACTTGAAGTTTACGGAGAACAGATCGGTTTCGAAGCACTTGAATGAAATGCAACGCATTGTAAATCAGGTGGTGGCTATGAAGATGGTGCTAGATGACGAGCTGCAAGTACTGCTGTTGTTGAGATCATTGCCTGACACTTGAGAGACCCTTGTTGTATCCCTTAGCAACTCGATACCCAATGGGATTATAACCATGAGCCAAGTTACAACTAGTTTGTTGAATGAAGAAGTGAGAATAAAATCTTCAGATTTCTCTCACTGACACGCATTAGTAACTGAAGAACGACGGAGACCGAAGAATTGAGAAAATCATAACGAAGCAAATCAAAAGGGAAATCCAAGTCGAGAAAATGAGTGACTTGTTACTATTGCAAGAAGCCCAGATATATGAAGAATGAGCGTCAGAAGTTCAAAAGAGATCAAAAAGAAAGAAAATGTGGTGATGGAAACAAAGAACATCAGGAAACCACTGCAGTTGCATCTGGTGACATTATAATCTTCTCGACGTGTGGTGAAGGTTGTGTCAGTGCAGCATGTGGTGATTCAAATTGGGTGATTGATTTAGAAGCATCCTTCCATACTACTTCACACAGAGATTTCTTTACCATGTACAAGTCGGGATACTTTGGTTCGGTTAGGATAGGAAATAATGGAGTATCTAAAATTATTGGAGTGGGTGATGTTTGCATTACTACCAATACCGGCTACAAGTTGGTCCTCAAGGATGCGAGACATTTTTCAAACCTTAGATTGAATCTCAGCTCAACAAGAATGCTTAATGATGAAGGGTATGAGTCACAATTTGGCAATAAATTGTGGAAGTTGAAAAAGGGCTCTTTTGTTGGGACAAGAAGCAAGAAATGTTACTCTCTCTACAAGATTGAATTCCAACTATTCAAAGGTGAAGTGAACGCTACTTTTGAAGAATCTCTATCTGATTTGCGGCATCAATGACTTGGTCACATGAGTGAGAAAGGTTTGGAGATTTTGCTGAAGAGAAATTCTATTCCAAATCTCAAAGGTATGTCCTTAACCCCTTGTGATCATTGTTTAGTAGGAAAGCATCATAATGTTTCATTTTCACATGCTAAAACTAAACGGGTTATTGAAATACTTTATTTAGTTTACTCTGATGTATGTCACCCTATGATTGTTAAAACTATTGGTGGTGTTTTGTATTTTGTCACTTCCATCGATAATGCATCCAGAAAAGTTTGGAGTTTTTCCATGAAGAACAAAGACCAAGTTGAAAGACAAACATCAAAGTCTTTGAAATGCCTTCACAAAGATAATGGTGGAGAGTACACCTCAAGGAAGTTTGAGGACTATTGTGCGAAGCAAGTCATATGACATGAGAATATTATTCTTTTCATACCACAACATAATGGCGTTGCAGAAAGAATGAATCATATCACAATGGAAAGGGTTAGAAGCATGATTTCCTCAGCTAAGTCACCAAATGAGTTTTGGGGTGAACCTATGAATACGGCGTGCTACTTGATAAATCTATCTCCTTCGGCTCCATTTGAAGGGGATGTGCTAAAAAGAGTGTGGACTGACAAGGATGTATCCTACTCACACTTGAGAGTCTTTGGATGTAAGGCTTTCATACATGTACTTAACGAGTATCGAAGCAAGTTAGATGACAAATCAATCCAATATGTATTTATGGGTTATGAATATTATGAATTTGGGTACAGGCTGTGGGATACCAAGGCCAAGAAGTTGCATAAAAGCTGACATGAGATCTTTTGTGAAAACCAAACACTTTCTGATTTTGATAAGGAGGAACCACCAAAGAAGCTTATAGATGAGCTACCAAAAGAACAAGCCCCTTTACCCACACATAATGATGATGGGCAGCAAGTTTAAGATGAAGATGACCAAGTTTGGGGTGGTGAGACTCCTCAAGAAGAGCAAAGGGAGCAGCCTCCTCAAGAAGAACCACCTATGGTGAGAACGTCACAAAAGGAACGAAAAGCCTTAACAAAATATCCATCATCAGAGTATATCACACTCACTGAAAGTAGTGAACCAGAAAGCTTTAAAGAAGCTACGGTACATGAGCAAAATAAATAATGAAAGAAAGTCATGCAAGAAGAACTTGAATCTTTGCATAAGAACAAAGCCTATGAGCTTGTTGAGTTACCAACAGGATGAAAATCTTCGAAAAACAAGTGGGTATTTAGGTTGAAAAATGAAGATGACAGAAAGAAAATGAGGTACAAGATAGGGCTGGTTGTCAAGGGATCGAGCAGCAAAAAGGTATTGATTTTGATGAAATCTTTTCTCTCGTTGTGAAGATGACTTCTATTCACACTATCTTAGGTCTAGCTGCTAATCAAGACTTGGAGATTGAGCAGTTAGATGTCAAGACAGCTTTCTTGCATGGAGATCTAAAGGAAGAAATATATATAGAACAACCAGAATGTTTCCTAGTGAAGGCAAGGAGCACATGGTATGCAAGTTGAAGAAGAGCTTGTATGGATTGAAGCAAGCTCTATGACAATGGTATAAAAAGTTTGACTCTTTTATGATGAGTCATGGCATTACAAGAACCACTGCAAACCACTGTGTTTACCTCAGAATGTACTCTAAGTCTTCCTTTATTATTCTCAAGTTATATGTTGATGATATGCTTATCCTTGGTCAAGATGCTAATTTAATTGATAGGTTGAAGAAAGAATTGAACAAGGTTTTTGACATGAAGAACCTAGGGGCTACAAAACAAATTTTGGACATGACAATCAAGCGTGATAAGAAGAACAAAAAGTTGTGGCTATCACAAGAAAAGTACATTGGGAAGGTACTTGAAAGATTCAACATAAAGAATTCTAAGCCAGTCAGTACACCATTAGCTAGATACTTCAAGTTGAGTGCCAAGTTATCTCCAACCAGCAATGAAGACAAGAAGAAAATAGAGAAGATCCCCTATGCATTAGCCGTAGGGAGTTTGATGTACGCTTTGGTGTGCACCGGTGCAATTAGCAGAAACTTTGCATATCCAAGCAAGCAACATTGGGAAGCTATAAAATGGAGTCTAAGGCACCTAAGAGGTACATCTAAATTTTGTCTATGTTTTGGAAACTCATCACCCTTGGTGGAAGGCTATACGGATGCAGATATGGCAGGAGATTTTGATAGAAGAAAGTCTACTTCAGGTTACTTGTTTACTTTTGCAGGAGGAGCCATTTCTTGATAATCAAAGTTGAAAAAATGTGTCGCACTTTCAACTATAGAGGCAGAGTACATTGCTGCCACAGCAGCATGTATAGAGATGCTATGGTTGAAGCGTTTTCTTATGGAGCTGGATTTGAGGCAAAAGGAGTGTGTAGTTAGATGTGACAGTCAAAGCGCCATTGATCTGAGCAAGAATGCTACATTCCACACTAGAACCAAGCACATTGAGGTGCAGTATTATTGGATTCGAGATGGCTTAGAAAATGGGCTGATGAAAATTAGCGAAATCCATACCGACTGAAATCTGTCAAACATGATGACGAAGACAGTACCAAAGGAGAAGCATGAGCTATGGAGAGCTTTGGCAGGCATAGGTGCCATGTGACCATCCAGTATGGGGGAGCCCTCCTCATGAGTCTGGAGGGGGAGTTTGTTGGGATGATTACCTTGTGGGGTCCAACCCCATAAGAAGTGAAAGAAAAAAAAAAACAGCAAAAAAGGGTTAAGAGAGAGAGAGAGGTTTTTAGAGAGAGAACATAGAGGGTGTTTTAAAAGACAAAAACAAAAGGGTTGTTTTTTTGAGTCACCAGTTGCAAGCAAAGATAGGGTTCTTTGAAAGCTCTTGGAGAGAAGAAAGTGTAGGTTTGTAGCAAGGTTTCCATCACTATTTTAGGCCATTCTAGAGGTCATTTTTGCTATCTCTCACGCTCAACACTCAGCTGGAAAACCTCTCCGATTGCATCTCCAAGTCATTGGACGACCAGTTTTTGGAGCCTTTTTGAGGTGGGAAAGAGATGATCTTGTTGGTGCTTGTGAGGTAACTTTGTATCTTCTCTAAGTTATTGTTATTCTCTCATTTGATTGTAAGCCTCAAGGTTTGAGCAAAAACTTGAGAAGAAACTATATTGTAAACCTCATTTGATTTTAGTGGATTCCTCTTTAGGATTTCCCTCGTGGTTTTTCTCTTCACATTGAAAGGTTTTTCATGTTAAATCTTGTGTTGTGATTGTGCTTGGTGAAACTTTCTTTTTGTGATTTGTGATTTCTATTGCACTTAGCAAATTGCCCTTTTTCGGTATTTGCACAAATATATATTGTAGGTTATATATTGTAGGATGTTTTTACCTTTGATAAACACATAGAAAGAAAGGGCATTGCTTCCCAACAGTCCAAAGGTGTTTGGGCTATCAAAGGCACATAAGTGCAAAACATATCGCGAGATCCTATGAGCTCAGAGACGCAAATCGCGTCTTTGCTGCCTATCAGCTCCAGATTTTTTTCGGAAAATAGTCCTAATCCCAATAGAACTTTTTGGGCTATTTAAACCCCCTTCAAGTACTGTTTAAGCATCATATGATCTATAGATTTAGAAGCTTGTAGGAACCCTAGCAACTCTAGAATTAAATCATCCCTAACCCTTGCCCCTTTAAACCTAGAAGCCCTTAGCCATTAAACCTTCAAAATTCCATACGACTACAATAGCCATGAAAATTCAAAGCCCTAGGAAGAATATGCCCTAGGTAAAAATCTTCTTTCAATCTTAAAAGGTCTTTTTTGTTTCCAACAAATCTTTCCAGAGTTCGGGATGAAGACGCTTCAAGTTCTAGTCTAATTTGGGCCACCAACTCCAAGTGCAAGGCCCGGGGGCGACTAGCTTCCGATTAAGAATCTATTGTCCTTCTCTTTTAATAAAAAATGATTAATTTATTTTTTTTCTATTTTCTGTAATTTTTTGCTGGTTTGTTTATAGTTTTTGTAAGATTTCAAGCTGGTTCTACCGACAATGCATTAAGGAGTTATGTTCCTGCAAATCTATCTCCCCATATAATGCTAATCGACTGACCACTCTTTTCTACTGAATTTTCATTAATTTAGTTTAAAGCATAAATCGACGATGATTTCATTTGAGATTCTTTAAAATTTGGTTATAAACAAGCCTCCTTGACAACCAAGCCGGATACTCCAAACTGTACCTCTACTTTGCAACCAAAGACCCCTTGCCAATAAATTAATTTAGATTTCAAAAAATTTAAGATAATTTTGTTCTTTTAATTATTCTCTCGAAGTAATTACCTGGCCTCAACCGGCAAAATCTTTGTTCCCTTTCACCCAAAGTTTCAGGCCAACCTCTTCCCTAACTCTCCACAGGGTTAACTCGAGTTGTACTATCTTGAGAGAGAGAGAGAGAATAATTCGACATATATAACCCAACTTATTCGATGGTGTTCATACAACCAAGTGGAGAGAAGGTCTATGTACAACACACAAATCATTCGACATGCATACACAAAATGAATCTATTGCCACTTGAAACACGTTATACTTGGACTAGATGAGGGCATTTCACAAATTAGCTACAAAAGTCTAAAAATGGGCATTTTGGAAATTTAGTGGGTTGGAACTTACACCTTGGCGCCTATACCTCATTGGGAAACATGAATAAGTTTCATTTTCACATTTTTTTATGCTATGAACAATTCAATTGTGTTCTTAGCTGCAACTATTCACATTTTGGAACCCAAAGCCTCCATAAACACGTGATTGATCGGTATCGACGGGTTGTTTTGCAACAGTTAAAAGTTAGGAATTGAGTCACAATTATTCATCTTTTAAGGGCATCGCACAATCACGTTAAGTGACGTTATATATGAAAGTTATAGTTCAATTTTTTATTTCTTTGTATTTTCAGGATAAATTTGTTTAAAGAACTTAAATACATATTTATTTATATCAATAAAAGATAAAATTTACTGATATAAATAAAGTTTTCATGCTTAAAAATAGGAAGATTGCTTGTTCGTTTATTTGTTCTTGAAAAGTTTTATGATTTCGCTATTTTCTACCCCATGTCACCCACCAACTTCCAGTAGGGCCTAATCTATTGCAAGAGGGGAAATTACCCCATTTCACCCACCAACTTCCAGTAGGGCCTAATCTATTGCAAGAGGGCAAATTTGAGATTTTAGGGCTAAACTAGTGATATTTTTTTATAAAAAATATAAAAAGAGTAAGAAAATCCCAAAACAATACCCTCCAATTGATCATTTACCATCAAAGTGAAGGTGGCGTGTTTGGGTGTCTTGCTAGTGGTCAAGGGGTACAATATGGCCTATAACTATAGGGCGGTAGGGTCATTTTACCTTCTTTGATTGTGCTTCAAGGACAAATAGGCTAAAGTTCTAAATCTAAGGACACTTTAATTAGACAAATTATTATTATTCTTTTCGCAATATGTTTTTTTTAGAGAAAGAGAGAGAGAGAGAGAGAGAGAGCTCCTCAGTTCTATATGTGTTTTCAGTACGTGTGAATAGAAAAAGAATCAGCAGCGTACGGGCAAACAACTCCTAAAAACAACCTATCTAGGAACTAAAAATGACTCTAAATTATTTTGTGGATGACCCGTATTCATCCTAATAAGAATATCATGAAAATATTTGAAAAAGTCCAAAAATTTTGAATTTTCAGGAGAGAAACAAGATGCAATTTTTATTTTTTTTTGACAAGATCACAATAACTTTATTACTCAATCAATCCAATGATTACAGTGAAGAGATGAAAAACACAACAATTCAAAAGATAAGGAATTGAGCACCAAAGACGGGGCCAACACTCCATCTTTAGCAAGTGAGTCTGCCCTCTTATTCGTTTTCCCTAAAGACATGATTGAAAGCCACTACCTTATTGCGACAAATATCCAGAGCTTCCAACCAAAATCTTCTCAAGCTCCAAGGTGGCTTACTAGACCCGGACATCCAATTGATAACATTAAGAGAATCCCCTTCCACCAACCATGCGAAATGATCACAATGGTCCTTCAGCAGCTTTAAACCTTGAAGCGTAGTTAACATTTTTGCTTGGTTTGATGTAGTTATCCCACATGGTCCAAAAGATGTGATTATCTCTACACCCTGATAATCTCTAACCACACCACCACAACCAGCATCCCCTGGATTTCCAAAAGAACTACCATCAAACTTCAACTTAAGACCTCCAGGATTGGGTGGGGTCCATTGACAACGAATAATGGGCCTAGAGATCTGTTGGTGTAACAAACTCCTCACATTTAACAGAATAACAATATTTGAAACCCCAAAACCTTCTTTTGTAGAAGAAAACCACATCCAAATATTTTGAAAAATCTTATATTTTACATGATCCATCTCCCAACTGAAGCCCTCAAAAATTTGCCTATTTCTCTTCAACCAAACTTCCCAAAGGATTGAAGCCCTGAAAATCTGCCAAATCATCACCCCTTTTTTAGGTAAAGAAGGAATCGCGAGTTGTTCTAACATATCAATAATATGTGCCGGTAAAGGAATTTGAAAACAAATAACTTAAAAAGGCCCAAGTCCACAATGCTGAAGTAAATTGGCAATGAATGAATAAATGCTCTCCAGTCTCCTCATCATTTTTCCCCCTCTTCTTCAAATTATCAATTGATAGCACTTTATTTTGCGAAAGAGTCCACAAGAAGATTTGAATCTTATGTGGTATTCACCATTTCCAAATGGATCTGAGCTTTTGTTGCTTCCATCTTAGTCTATCATGAAATAATAAATGATACACCAGCTGCACCGAGAACATACCATCTGTATTTAACTCCCATATAACCTCATTCTCATGATGCCTGGATATATAAATCGCATCAAGATCTAGCAACAGGTTACTAAACTTATTAAGAACAACATTCGGCACCCTATTATAGCTCAAACGAATATATTCCGGGAAAATCTATCAGCAGTCCACCCTAATTGACTGTCCTATCAAACACTTTCTTGTACTTAAACCTCAACAGTTCATCACCCAGCCACTTATGATTCCAAAAATCAATAGTGAACTCTCTGCCCACTTCCCACCTCACATTTCTCACCACCAATTCCCTAGTAGAGTATATGCCTTTCTACAATTAGGATTGACAACTTTCTCCTCTTCCCTTACCAATAAAGCCATTATTATCCACACCATATTTGGCAACCAAAACTTCCTTCCACAATTGATCTCCATCATTTAAAGACCACCACCACCATTTGGATAACATAGCTAAATTAACTAGTTTGATCTTGCGAATCCCCAGACCCCCTTCAGCTTTAGGAGTACAGACTTTATCCCAACTCACCAAATGGTATTTTATGTTACCATCAAACGAGCCCCATACAAAAATTGCGCGTAAGCCTCTCAATTTCTTTAACAATAGGGGCTGGCATGCAAAGCAATGATAGCAGGTACACAAACATATTAGATATAGTTGACTTGATCAGAGTAACATGCCCTCCAGGAGATAAGAATTTAGACTTCCATAAATGCAGCTTAGAGATAACTCTATTCATTACTGGTTCCCACACCCATCTTGGTAGCCTTTTATCCAAAATAGGAATTCCTAGATAATTAAAAGGAAGACTACTAACCGCACATCCCATCGTCAAAGCTAATTCCTCAACCAATGCAACCTCAACACCAACACCCACTAAAGTGGGTTTTGAAAAATTAACTTTGAGACCCTTGGTAACCTCACAATATCGTAAGAATAAAGAGATAGCGTGTACCTGATCCACCTTTGTATCACTAAAGATGAGTGTGTCATCAGTGTATTGGAGGTGAGAGATAATTGGCCCCCCCAACAGCCACCCTGAAGCCATTGAACCTACCTCTCTGTTCAATTCTTTTAAGCATTAGGCTAAAATCCTCTACCACCAAAGTGAATAGAAATGGTAACAATGGATCTCCTTGCGTCAAACCTTTGGAAGCCTTAAAAAAACCCTTCGGGCTTCCATTCACCAGAATTGAAAAATGAGCCGAGCATAAGCAACCTCTAATCCAACTTCTCCATCTGACCCCAAACTTCATTCTTAGCATTATTTCATCTAAAACATTCCACTCAACCTTATTATATGCCTTCTCTAAATCTAATTTCAACACCACACCTAGTTTTGTGCACAGAACTCTAGAATGAAGACATTCCTGAGCAATTAAAACACTAATCGTGATAATTCTTCTTTTAATAAAGGTTGACGGTGGGCTCGAGACCACTAACGACGACACCTTCTTCAGTCTGAGCAAGGGCAACTTTGCAATAATCTTATAGAGAGACTTGTTAGCAAATTAATATGTCTCAAATCAGAAATACCAGCGATCACATCATTTTTAGGAATTAGAGCAATAAACGTAGAGTTAATAATGCTCTTATCTATAACACCATGATTGAAGAAATCAACGACCATATGAAAGACCTCATCCCCTACCAAATCGCAAAACTAAGGATGTATATTAGGAAAGAAAAATGGTGTTAGATTGAGGTCCTAGGAGGATTTGACCATAAGTACTGTGGATGTGGTCATGTTTTCCAAATAAACAAAGGTAAGGTGTGTATGAGGTGTCTACATTATAATATACAAGTAAGGCACACCTTAAATTTTTATGGAAGATGTAGTTCTCATGTCGGAAATCGTAAAATGGCTTGAAAATTTATATTTAACATATATTATGAAATTCAAATTTCCATGAACAATGCAAAATGACTAGATCTATAAACTTTGGATGACGATGAGGGTAGGCAAAATCACTATTTATTTTCGCCTATAGGCGTTTTGTATTATCTTTCATATGTGTGTGTGTGTGTGTGTGTGTGTGTGTGTGGGAAAAGATGGGATTAGCCTACTATCTCATATGAACATATGAGCCCAACAGCCCAGATTGAATATGGGCCGATCTGACGATCGCGGATGTCTAGTAGTACTTGAATTTTATTTATTTTTCTACAAATCCAAATCACTTTAAATTTTAGGTGTGAGTTCTTCTCATCAAGGCGCACCAAATAAAAAAAAAATTATTATTCGTGAAAACAAAATGACCAAAATACCCCCTGAAATATTTCAGGGGTATTTTGGTCAATTTATTCCATGTAAAATATTTTTTTATATATTTTTCTAAGATTCACCTATTTTTTATGAACACAAGCCTAAAATTTCAAGTGATTTTCATTTGTAAAAAAAAAAACTAAAATTCAAATACTACTAAATATATGTGATCGTCAGATCAGCCCATAATCAATTTGGGACGTTGGACTCATATGTTCATATGAGCTAGTAGG
>NW_006498073.1:16450-40632 GCF_000471905.2 Amborella trichopoda | reverse complement strand
TATAGGCCTAACGGCCCATATTGAATCGGGGCTGATCCAATGATTACGATTGTATTTTATATTTAAATTTTTATATAAATCAAATCATTTAAAATTTTGGAAGTGTGTTATTTAAAAATACTAGAATCCAATAAAAATATCAAAAAACTATTTTGTAAAAAATAAATAGACCAAAATACTCCTGAAACATTTCAGTGGTATTTTGGTCAATTTATATTTCGTGAATTATTTTTTTAATATTTTTATTAGGTGTGCGTTGATGAGAAGAATAAATGGGTAAAGTTGCACATGATTTGGATTTATAGAAAAAAAAAATTCAAATATAAAATGAAGTCGTATCCGTCAGATCTGCCCAAATTAAATCTAGACCGTTGAGGTTTTATGTAGATGTAGGCTGGTGGGCCGATGCCAATATTTCCTATATATATATAAATGGGAAATTGTTTCATGCGGGCTGGACGGTATTTCTACATATGCGATCTAGAAAGTGTAAAGCATCCATCTTAAAGATGGATGCAAGTAGGTGTTCTATCTAAACACAATGAAAACTAATGGTCCAAATATTTTCCTACTAGAATTATTATTTTTAGTTTTAAAATTTTATTTATTTTTTCATATTCGTGATCTCCATGTTAGAGAGACTACATGCCCTTAAAAATTAAGTTTTAAAATCCATCTCAAAAATAGATTTATTAAGAAGCCCGTATTTCTACATAAGCGGGCTTGGCCGCATGGAAACTCCTTCGGATATAAGACTAACTTTTGAATTCTTTTTCACGATTCCCTTTCTGGCCTATTTTTGTAAAAGGTGTTATTTCTATAAGGTTGCAACCTTAAACAATCCAATTAAGACGCACTTTCAAATTCGGTCACAACATATAATTTTGATGTAAAATATTATTAGGATTATCTCAAAATCTATTTTCACATCTAATTATAAATTTTAAACTTAAAAAATAGTCAAAATCAAGTAGATCAATAACTATATGAAAATTTTGAAAATGAACAGTCTAGATAATGTGTTGTCAGATGCACTATTTTTGGGACTCAAAATCTTTTTTTCTTTTATATTCATACATATCGATGTTGAGATGCTCAATTAGTTTTCAACATTAAAACAACATTTTCTGATGGATTTTTGAGGTGCATCCGTAGTTCTACAATTAAGGTTGCAACCTTATATAAACACTCTATTCTCCTTGTCCCTCTCCAACCCTCACATACTCATTTACTCCTAAATCTCTACTCTATGTCCTTTGTTATCTAAATCTATTGACGAAATTTACCCTAAAATTCATATCTATCTTCCCTTGGAACTCTCAATCTATTATTATTCCAATTCTTTTAAAAGATATAAACTAGTAGAAATAGGAGAATTAAAAAAAAAAAAGGAAAAAGGTGAAAACAATCCCTAAGCCTTGTGTAAAAAAAAAGTGAGTCTCATCCCAAATCTCATCAGAAATTACAGTTGTAGTGTCAAAAAAACTTTCAAATCAATCATCTCAAACTTAACCATTATGAGTGTGAAAAGATTAATATTTCAAACCCAAAACATAAAATAGTGCATGTAATATATTATTTCATGAATATATACCTGCAAAATTTCAAATCCTCTAGTAGGACCGGGCAGTTCAAATTTTCAATTGAGCTAGTTACCTTTTTATAGGCCTTAACCTCCTGCATAAATGGGGGACAACTTATTGCAACCTATCTTTTAGCTCACAGGAGAAAGTGAGGATTGGGTGTGACATTTTATGAAGATTATGCATGCTCAAAATCTTCTTTCACTTTGACGCGGTGACTAAATTACACAACATGCTCTCTCTCTCTCCACAACGACCCACCACATTAAGTCCAAGTCAGAAAGATGTCTTTTGACAGAGATTGTGGAAATAGAGCGATCACTTCAAATCTCTCCCTCTCTCTCTCACATATGAAATACTATATCTCTGTTATTGTGTCACATTCAATTATCTCATTTCTCACATATGAAGCGTCACGTTCAATGATCTCATTTTTTGGCATTGGTTTTTCTTTGCCTGTTGAAGGATAAATATACAAGTTCGATATTCTTATAAAATCATCCAAATTGACTAAACTTTGAGGAATTTTCTGCGCATGTGCTCCAAATGGATGTATCTTGAAATAAATTTATCAAATTTCAACTTAACAAATTCCAAAAACTAGAGGCGTTACAGCTGTATTTTGAAAGAAACAACAAGATAAAGCTTTATTATGCTTTTAATAAGAAAATATACTGTCTCTATTGAAGGAAACAACAAGATAAAAGCATAATAATGGCTTTAAATTTTTATTAGTGTTTGTGTATCTATACCTTCAAGAAAATATCTCTCTCTCTCAGTTTGTCATCGTCATGTTTCCCTACAAATATAGAATGAATTATCAATCTCTCTCTCTCTCTCTCACTCTCTCTCACTCTCAGTTTGTCAATCTAGAATGAATGATCAACCTCTCTCTCTCTCTGTTTGTCATCGTCATGTTGAATTATCAACCCCTCTCTCTCTCTCTGTTTGTCATCGTCATGTTGAATTATCAACCCCTCCTCTCTCTCTCTGTTTGTCATCGACATGTTGAATTATCATCCTCTCTCTCTCTCTCTTTGTCATCGTCATGTTTCCCTACAAATCTAGAACGAATTAACAACCTCTATCACTTGTGGTATCAACCTCTATCACTTGTGGAAAAAACACTGTCACCAAACCCAGGTAAAACCTGGACTTTCACCTTATTTATGTAAGTTGTTACTAGTACTTGTCCTAGTTTTATTTTCAAAATTAAGAGGTCATAATTAATTATTATACAGAAGTACATATACAACAACGTCTCAATAATTATGTATTTTTGCAAAATACATACATAACAAGGTCTCAATAATTATGTACTTTTGCCAAATAACAAAAGTACATATATAACAACCCCAAACGTTTTTTTGAAACTTAAAAACACTATTTTTAAGGATTTTTAGGGATTCTTTTAAAAAAATTTGAAGCCAAAACAAGCTAATTTGGCCGATTCCTCGATCCACCATCCAACATGATTTTTTAAGTAGCCAATCCAGGTCACCCAATCCGTATTTTTTAAACTTGCTTTTTTTTCATAAGGCCTAGGTAGGCAATACTTTGCACCAGTTTGGTTTTTCTAGAGAGAGAAGCACGTCTATCTTTGTTCTTTATTTGAAAAATTAATGCTCCAGTCGCCCCAAATAGCCTAACTTCTCAAAGCACATGTTAAATGAAAATTTCCCCAGTAAAACAGAAAACCCAATTCTTAATCCCCAACATGGAGACTAAAAAAATGCCTCGAAAAAAATGTGATGGGAAATTTTCTCAAATATTTTTCATTCAAGTGATGTAAAGCATCCATCTTAAAGATGGATGCAAGTAGATGTTCCATCTAAAAACAATGGAAACTAACGTCCAAATGTTTTCTTACTATAATTATTATTTCTTTTTTTTAAAATTTACTTATTTTATCATATTCATGATCTCTATATTAGAGATTACACGTCCTTAAAAATTAAGTCTAAAAGTCCATCTCAAAAATAGATTTATTAATAGTCCCGCATTTCTATATATGCAGGGCTTGGCCCCATAGAAACGTGGTCCTTTTTTAAAAGACATGCTTCTCAATACTGAATTAAGCACATTGACTGTAATATATCTCTAATCAAAAGATCAAAACAGTAAATTTTGTGATAGCCAAAATTATGAATTCGATGTTCTTATGGCTTGGCCGACAAGCGCTTTTGATACAAGGCAAGAGGTTTAGTGCATGCCAGAGGGTACAGTCTTAATAGGACAAAGCATATGTATAAAGGCATAGAATAATGGAGTGTGGCTTCATGGACCTTCACATTTCCTTTTACCAACATCAAGTGGAACACAAGCAGTGGCTTGAGGGCCATTGCTTATGCCAAACCAGGGAACAAGATTAGTAGCAATAAAAGATAACAAAAAGAAAGTGTGATGAATTGCCTACTTATTTTCTAGTGATGTGCCGTATAGAGGTTATTACTTCAACCAAAAGGTGGCTACAATGTAAAGTTCAATTTCCAAAGTACTTATGGTGGATTTTGGAAAGGGTGAGGTTTATATAAGGTGTCAACCTTGTACTATTGAATTAAGGTGCACCTCAAAACTATTTTGAAAATACAGTTTCGGTGCTGCAGTGCCTTGTGATAATATGAAAATTTATTATTGCCCCCAATTATGAATTTAAAGTTTAAGAAATGGCAATGATCAAGCAGATCTATAAATACTTGAAAATCTTGAAAACGGACTGTCTAGATAATGTGTTAGAAGATGAACTATTTTTAAAACTAGAAATTCCTGCCTTTTCATGTATATGAATCTCGAGGTCAAGATGATCGATTTGAAGATTTTCCAGCATGGAACAACCTTCTCTAGTCATGTTTTAGGTATATCATACTAGTACAATATAAGTACCTTATATAAACTTTTTCCTTTAGGAAAATGGTGTATTTGACAAGGTGGTTAAGGCTTAAGGACAAAAGGTCAGCACGCAAGGTTCAAATCCTAGCCAAAATTAGATGGTAAGTTGCCTAGATAGTGCAAGCCCCATTTAATGTCAATGAATATAACCAAATAGATTTTTGTTGAAGTAGGTTTGGACAAGATATGAAGAACCTAACATTATTGAGAGTATGCATTATTAGGGAGACATGAACTTACAGATTGCATCTTCAATTGCGATTTGGCAATCTCTTTAACCACACAAGCGTTAGGTGCGTTCTAATGTTAGGTATGTATGGTCTATTTTTTAATTATTTTCAGTATCTTTTCTAGGATTTACTTGTTAGATGGGTCTTCAGCTGCATGGTGCATGTCACCCCATGAGGTTAATAATAATGCACAGAGAGAGAGAGTTTTACTTAAAAGTAAACAAAATGGAATTTTTTTTCACCGTAACTTGTCTCTTCTAGAAGGTAAATGTTTTCTAATTCAGTAAGATCATTTTCAACCTTTTGTCTGGGTAAGTATTGTATTCAAATGATTTTACACTTGGAGAATAATGTCCATCCACTCGCTTGATTAAATTTCACTCTAGGAGTACTTTTAGACTTCAAATTTTGGAATGTATTATCTTCGACCTAAGTACTAATTTTAGAGGAAAAAATAAAATTCAAACGCACTTTCTCTGGGCTAGAAAAAATAATATCTTAAAATTGAATATAGATTGTCCCTTGTTTGGACAACCAAATCTAAGTATTAAAAAACTCAAGATATATTTTTTTAGTGGATCCGAAACTTCAAATCTAGAATGGGGCAATATGCTCGCACTGGAGCATAGTATACACGTTTAGCATTACATTAGGTTACATACTTGTCGTATTGTTATTGTTGTTCTTGTTTTTTTTATTGTTGTTTTTCAAAGAAAAGATAACAGTAGCATTACAAACAAGATTATAGTAGACAAGCAAACATTAAATATTAAACCTACTAGCACCTTGTTTCACCGGCCTATCCATCTTCCTCATTGCCTTCCCCACAAACATCTAGAAAGGCAAAATTCAAAATGTCTAGGATCTTAAATCACAGAGATCTTAGAGTCTTTTTTTTTTTTTTGGGGGTAAATCAGTGGTGGAGAAATGCCCCTACCCATTTTTCATTAATAGAAGATAGAAAAAATGACAACTATCTTACAACTCTATAATACAATAGAGAAATTGCACAACATCATGAAGTACAGGAAGGTGAAGAAAATACGGAGGCCTAGAACGCCAAGTGGTGGCTTCTGCAAAAACCGTAGTCTTTTTAGCAAGTACATCGGCCATCATATTAGGCCTCATGGTAAACATGGAAAATAGACCATGAGTGATTGTCAAGTCTGAACTTGCAGTTATCAACTAGGGTATGAAGTGTATATGGAGATTTGCAGCTGCAGTATATGACTATGCCACTAATATTGGTAATTTTATCCTCTATTGATGCCATGTTAATCCTAATTTTCAGTAGTTGTCTTCTTTGATGTGTGATATGACCAAGCCTTAGCATATGCCAAATCATGAACGTGACAAGCGATCCTCTTAATCAACTGCTCATGTGTGAACACCTTTCCTTGAAACATGATATAGTTCCACTCCTTTTGAAGCATCCAAATTGTGGTGAAAAATAGAGAATGTCAAATGTTAGCGATACCATCAAATGAATATGAATGCTAACCATTTCCTCATTGCAGCAGCAATAGAATAGTTTGGGGTAAAAAGTTTACAACATCTCCATGCTATCAACCTCCATATCCCGTATAAAAAAAAATTTCAAGCAATAGATGATATAAGTTGTCATCATTACAATACAAAATGGGCACACAGGAGCCAAGGTGATTCCCTTCAATTGTGTGAGAGAGGATGTAGGAAGATGATGGTGAAGGCTCGGCTAAGAGAACCATTTTGCCCTGGGATGACAATTATAAGACCCAAGTGCTTTGAAAACTAGTTGACAAAAACCCTTTTGATGAATAAAATTTCGTTCCTCTTGAATAGAGAATATTTTTTTTTAATAATGAATTAATACGAAAAAATAATGGGGTTTAGAGGGATTGTAGAAGGCTCCCCTTCCTTCCAAACTCTCACCAAGTGGTTCCAAGTTCTCAGCAAAGGGCCAGATGTAAGGGTAGGTAGATGTCAAGTATGTCGAAAGCCATATAAGTAATATGTAACCTTTGGTTTGGAAAGAACTCCCATGTCCTTCTGAATATGGGTACCATAAGATTCCATAATCAATGGTGGAGAAAACCCCCTACCCATTTTTCATTAATAGAAGATAGAAAAAATGAATATTATCTTACAACTCTACAATACAATAGAGAAATTGCATAACACCATGAAGTAAAGGAAGGAGAAGAAAATACGGTCCTAGCGCGCCAAGTGGTGGCTTATGCAAAAACCATAGTCTTTTTAGCAAGTACATCGGCCACCATATTAGGCCTCACGGTAAACATGGAAAATAGACCATGAGTGATTCTCAAGTCTGAACTTGCAGTTATCAACTATGGTATGAAGTGTATATGGAGATTTACAGCTGCCATGTATGACCATGCCACTAATATTGGCATTTTTATCCTCTATTGATGACATGTTAATCCTAGTTTTTAATAATTGTCTTCTTTGATGTGTGATATGACCAAGCCTTAGCATCTACCAAACCATGAACATGTCAAGCGATCCTCTTAATCAACTGCTCATGTGTGAATACCTTTCCTTGAAACATATGATAGTTCCACTCCTCTCAAAGCATCCAAATTGTGGTGAAAAATAGAGAATGTCAAATGTTAGCGATAGCATCAAACGAATATGAATGTTAACCATTTCCTCATTGCAGCAACAATGGAATAGTTTGGGGTAAAAAGTTTACAACATCTCCATGCTATCAACCTACATATCCCGTATAAAAAAACAAATTCAAGCAATAGATGATATAAGTTGTCTTCATTACAATACAATATGGGCACACAGGAGCCAAGGTGATTCCCATCCGTGGTATGAGAGAGGATGTAGGAAGATGATGGTGAAGGCTCGGCTAAGAGAACCATTTTGCCCTAGAATGACACCTAGAAGACCCTAGTGCTCTGAAAACTAGTTGAGAAAAAACCTTTTTGATGAATAAAATTGCACGCTCTTTAATAAAAAATATTCCAGATTGCAGAAGGCTCACCTTCCTTCCAAACTCTCACCAAGTGGTTCCAAGTTCTCAGCAAAGGGCCAGATGTAAGGGTAGGTAGATGTCAAGTATGTGGAAAGCCATATAACTAATCTGCAACCTTTGGTTTGGAAAGAACTCCTATGGCCTTCTGAATATGGTTACCATAAGTTTCCATAATAGATTTTTTTGATAATAATGGGTCTGCTTAGAAATCAATTATCCTTCCATCCTCAATAATCCACTGAACATTGCGGCGCAAGAAAGACAACCCATTTGAATTCCCTTCCATGCATAGGAGCAATTCTTTTTATAAGTTTCTCAGATAGAAGAGTTCCTGAAATACATGTGCTTGAAGAAACAAGCTCTAAGAGAGGAAGGGTTAGCCAGAATCCATCATGCCAACTTTATCATTTTTGCAATATTGAACTCAATGATCTCATGAATTCTAAGCTCGCAATTCTTCTTTTGGAAAACATATATTTTTCCACTTCACAATGTGAATCCCCTTCTCATGGGTTGTACCAACCTATAGAGGATTTCGTTGGAATCTCTCTACCATATTACATTGTGCTTCGGCAAGATAAAAGATAATCTCTTTACTTACATCTGTTTAATAATACTTAAAGAATTGCCTTTCGCAATCGCCATCTTACCAATTTGTTCAACCACTATAAGCTTCAATCCTTGTAGAATTGCTCTAATTTTTTCCTTATTAGCAATATTACTGAGATGACCCCATACCAAAACTCTAAATCTTCCAAGTCTAGGGTTACCAACCAAGCAAGCTTCCATCAAAGTTGAGCTCGATGGTACCCTTGGGAGAGACTTCCAAAGTCTGAAACATTTCTTAACTAATGAAGACCACTTAATCACTGACTAATTATTCTAACTTAATAACTCTTTATTTCTCTTGTTCCATATTTCTCAAAGTATAGTTGATCTAAGTTTTCCAAACCTTCTTCCTAAGTTTAGGTAGAAAGTGAAAGTTTAGTATGTCTATTATGTTTGTACCTTGCCTTAGGAGAAATAATTGGATACCTTTCATCTAGAAAGCCCACATCCAATGTTTGTGAGCATAGGAACATCTAAAAAAGGATTAACTTATAGACACCCTAATTTTGGTTAACCAAGTTTTTATAGATCCTGAACATAAATCTTGACCTTAAAACCCATCAATTGCCTTTGATTAGGCGTCCTAAACATATTTTAGCGTAATTCTTATAGGAAACTACTATGAAGTCTAGTTTCATAGCCAAAACCCTAAATTTGATGCAATAAGCTTTTCAACTGATCAAGAATTTCTCAATTTTGATACTATTTTGAAAGTAATGATCAAAATACTAATACTTCACAAAAATGATAGTTCAATCTTTGCACGATAATTTTAATGGTATGCATGTCATCTTTAAAGGTGTGGATGACATTATTTCTCTTTCACACAAGGAACGACGCCTCTTTGGTCCCAGTAGCTTTCTAGGACTTTTTCGTATCCATTTTGAACCCAAAAGCCCTATTTTAGACTCTAAGCTTAGGATAAACTCCTCCCTGACGTGCACCACTTGGTTAAACATCTCAGAGGCTGCCTAATAACCTAAGATCTGCCTCTTAGCTCTATCACTTATGATAATTAACATATGCTAGGCCCTAAACCTTGAAATAAAGCCCTAAACTTTGAAAAATGTTATGCCATAGCCTAGAACTCAGAAACAAAATCCCAATAAGAGACAACCCTGAAATTACATGTTAGCCCTTAACCCTCTCCAAAACCTATTAAAAACTTGTGTACTTTGTTAAAATTACCATTTTGGACCATATAGAACTTACAGTCCAAAGACCATGTGGATCTGGTACACTATTTGAGCACGTGTGAATCTAGTATGAGAGACGATAATCACTCCTCAAATCTTATAAACCAGGCGTGAAGCCCACATGTGGCCAAATCCTCGCAAATTGGTTGTAAGGGTATATTATGGTTTCCAAAACCGTAATTTGCTAAAAATTTTAAAGGGTAAAACATAAAATTGGAGCTAAACATGAGCCTTGAATCTGTTGAAAGAATACAAAGAGACAGTTTAGACATAAATCCTTCAAATTAACTTGATCAAACCATTAGCTCACTTCAAAACATGTCGAATGGTCATAGATAGTGACCTAGATGATTGGAGGGTCGAAATCTCATAATGCATAATTTTCATATGTGGAAGCTTGAATTTCACTATTTTTAAAGGAATATTTAATATTTTCCCTTGAAAAGTTTAGTTTCACTAATGTGTATCACCTCAAGCCCTTATTTCTTCATTTGTAGAGAGCAATTGGATAATTTGGTACTTCTATCTCACGATTATTATACAATAAATTTAATAAGAAAACTCCAAGATTTGAAGGAGTTTTGGATCTTTTTGTGGAAAGGTGTTAAAAAAATTAGTAACATGCTCTTTTTCATACACATTTTCTGCTTCTTTTGCAAAGTTTGGCTTGATTTCTTATTTCACAACCTTAGAATTGTAGAGCTCAACAGTTTACACCAAAAATCACTCAAGAACTCCACATATTCAATAGATAATAGGTCTTTAAAGGTGCCAAAACTACGATTCTCAGCAACGCTTCAAAACCTAGACACAAATTAACTTTGAAATCACACTCCATATTAGGTTGATCATGGCTTTCTATACATGAATATAAATGTCATTGAGTCACGAGTCAATACGCACAAAGCTTAGTCCAAAGAGCCACCTGGATCAGGAGAAATCGTTGAGCATGAGTCAAACTTGGTTGCATAAGTAACTCAGTTTCTCTAAAATAAACCATATTTTATGGGGGAAATCCCCACAAAATATGCCATGTTAGAAAGCTCTTGACGCATGCCCAGATATAATCTCCACAGGGTTTGGGAGCTACAAGCTTCAAAATACCATTGAAATGGGTCATTTGTTGTATTTTTTATCCAAAAATGAATAGTACGCTTATTTCCATTTTCCAATAGTATGCTACACCCTTGGATCGTTAGTAAATGGCACAAAATGACGTCAGATTTATGCAAAATTTTAAAATTAATGGTTTTTACCATCTTTCTACCATCATTGGAAGTCTTGAATCCATCAGGTTTAGATTAATGAGAGTTTCTTTACGATTTTTCCCTCTTTTATGTACTCCACAAGCTATCAACTACAGTTTGAGGTATGTTATCATTATGTCTCATCCATCTAATATTATATTGAGCTAATTTATGGATAATATATTGGGGCCAATTTTCATCTATTTAAGCCCGCTTTAATAGTGCTCTTTTATTGACCCTCTGATAATTGATATGGGACATAAGTAACTCTAAAGCTCATGGATTTTAGTTGTGGGGTCCTCCATTACTTAAAATGAGGAATCATCAAATTTAGACCTAATATGTACCTGTTTGGGGGCCTTCAACCACTATGTGTTTTTTACAGTTTTCCCATATCACCATTCCTGTTAGGGTCCACAACCTCACATATTTGCCTTCTATGTAGGTTGCATTTAGCTACGGAAAACATTACTACCCTTGACAATTAAGGATTTTGGGGTCAAGTGATGATTGAAGAATCGTCCTCTGATTTCGAATGGGTTCACCATCTGTGGTAATAACACACCCTAACGACAAAATTCTAGGCAACCATTTCCCCTCAAGCACAACAATTTGAAGTTTGGAGAAGGTAGGTCTGTGCTCCTCCAGTCATATCCAGATCGTAGCTCTAGATGCCAATTTGTGCGTCAATCTAAGTGAGTATGTTTTCCTTTTCCTCCATTCGCAGAATATCTTTTTTTTTATTCATTATAGACTTTTTATTTTTAAAATTTTATAGTTCATTTTGTTAAGTTTTACAAAGCAGCTTTTACAAGATCCAGCCTATGCAACTGACGATCCACAAGAGGGGGACTGTGAGGTCTACTTTCTATGTATCATAATTCGACTCTCATTTCTTCATTTTAATTAATTGTTTTATGTAGATATAGTTCAAAGTCGGGAGATCACATATTTCCTCACCTAAATCTGCATATAAACTTATACTATATGTCTTCATCTTGTTTACACATAATATATATATTACTTACAATGTATCCCTTTCTATAACGTGTCTTTAGTAACTTCCAACACTCACGCGCGTGCGCACACGCAATGCATTCTTCGCGTGCGCCGCATGAACACCTCCATTCTCACATTTGTATTAAGAGTATGAGGCAAGAGAACATCTACACTTACCACTCAATCCACACTCTCCTCTTCAATGTGGGACTAAAGACACATATATTTCTCTCTATACAAAATATAACTTAGAAAAAACTACATAATACCATATTATTAATTTGAAATACACACAAGTATTTTTCAAAACAAAAAACACTAGCATTTTCCTTCACTATTTTTAAATAACAAGGAAAAAAATGGGTGCTTATAATATTTTGACGTCTAGTGACTCAACTAATCATACATACAACTTATTTTTACCATATTGAACCTAAAATTTTGAAATTACAAAAGACTAGGTTGGATTCCCACTATAAATGATTACTCAATGGATATTAGTCCTTTTTTTTATATCTCATTAAAGTCATCCCTTGCAAGGCTTTTCAAGGGATTGGCCAAAGTTTCCTTTGATCTTATATATTCTATACTAATAACTCCAACTTCAATTAACATTTTAGTGGAGTTATACCTTCTCGTAATGTGTGTAGATTTTTCCTTATATATATTATTACAAGCTCTCGCGATAGTAGCTTAATTATCACAATATATTGTGATCACATCTATTTGTTTTGGCTATATAAGAATATCATATAACAAGTACTTCAACCATTAGGCCTCATTATCGGTAGTGTCTAAAGCAATAATTTCATACTCCATAGTAGAGCACAAAATACACATTTGTTTATTTGATCCCCATGATGTCACACCACCTGTTAGCATAAAAATCTATTTGGATGTTGATAGTTAATCTTAGATTTTTTTTTGTTCCAATTAGCATCACTATAACCTTCCAACACTCACGGGATAATCCATATAAATTGATAATTCTTTTCAAGTATCTTAATACTCGAGATATAAAATCACAATGCTCTCTACTAGGGTAACTTGTATATCTATTAAGTTTGCCCACGACATATACAATAGCAGGCCTTATGCTGCTCATTGCATATATTAGGCTACCAATTACCCCACCATATTCAATTTGAAATATACATCTCCCATCATTTTCCTTTAACTTAATATGATGATCTATAGGGGTAGAGACTAGATTATTGTTGGTATGCTCAAACTTATGGAGCATTTTCTTAATGTAGTGAGATTGAGTTAAGATAAATTTATTTTCTTTTCTCACGATTTTGATACCAAATATTACATTAGCATCTCTTAATTCCTTCATATCATAGTTAGATGCGAGGAATCTCTTTGATTCCTCCGCAATTCTAGATTAGTACCAAAAAAAAGCATATTGTATACATACAGACAAATTAGGATATACATGAAGAATTTATTTGCTTACTATATGCACATTTATCAGCCTTAGTTTTCTTAAAACTATTTGACATCAATGCCCTATCAAATTTCTTATGCACTCTTTTAAGTGCTTGTTTAAATCCATAAAGAGAGGTAACTACTTTACAAACTTTGTTCTCATGACCTAGCATTACAAATCTGTTGGATTGTCCTATATAGATTTCTTCATCTAAGTCTCTATTTAATAAAACAATTTTTACATCCATTTGATATATGGCCAAATGGTTGATAGAGGTTATTCCTAACAGCAATCGAATAGTAGCTATTCTTGCCACAAGTGCATATTTGTCTAAATAAATGATACCTTCTTTTTATTTAAATCCTTTAGTTACTAATCTTATTTTATATTTATTAATAGAGTCATCTGCATTGCCTTTTTTAAAAAAAATCAACTTACAACCTATGGGTTTAGAACCAGGTAGAGAATCTACTAATTTTCAAGTTTTACTTGTCATTATGAAATCCATTTCACTATTTATGGTTTATCTCCAAAAAACTGCATCTTGAAAGACCAAGGCTTCACTTAGTGACGTTGGATCTTCCTCCACATTTGGGATTATGGGTAATGAATTTAATATTTTATTTTTATTAGCCTTAAAAAGATAAATGTACTTGGTTCTGTTTTTTTCATTATTATTATTTTCTGCATTTTCATCAACATTTTGTTCATTTTATAATTATTTGCACTTAATATATTACTTGTTTAATAATTAATTTCACGTGATATAGTACTTGTTTAATTAATTTTCAAAAATTCTGCATCTCCTGATTCTACTATTATATTAGAATTTAGATTCACAAATCTAAAGAAACACACATTTAGTGGTTCTAGGACATTTTATTTCCTTTAGGATATGGAAGTCTAACATATGCAAGGCAATGACATACTTTAATAATGTTCAAAAAAAGGTTTTCTATTAAATCAAAGCTCATAAGAGGTCTTATCACTCTTTTTATATGGAATTCTATTCAAAAAAAATATGCAGACAATAAAGATTCACCCCAGAGATTTAATGATAGAGAAGAAAAATAAGCATGGAATTAACTATTTCTACTAAAGTTCTATTTTTTCTTTTTGCTAGTCCATTTGGTTGAAGGGTATAAGGAGCAATCACTTGATGAATAATGCCAATGTTTTCACATAATTCATTAAAATCATTTCATAAATACACTCCACCTCTCTCACTTCTTAAAATTTTAATTTTCTTACTAAGTTGATTTTTCACTTCTGCATTGAAAACTTTAAATTTTTCAAAAGCCTCATCTTTATGCCTAAGCAAATAAACATAAGCAAGCATATCTCGAAAAAGCATCAATAAATCTAATGAAATATCTTTTACCACCTCTAGTTAGACCATTATTTAAATCACATATATTACTATGTATAAGTCCTAACAATTTATTGTTTCTTTCTACTGTAGAAAATAGTTTTCTAGTTATTTTAGCTTGTACATATATTTCATATTTTTCATTAGATAATTCATCACAATTAAATATCAATTATAGTTTAACCAAAGATTTAATAGAAGCATAGTTCACATGTCTCAATCTACCATGTCACACATTACACGAAGTCACAATATAAGCAGAAGACTTATTTGTTCCATTAACTAAATAAAATTTGAATATTTCATTACAAGAGTAACTCTTGCCAATAAATACACTATTTTTGGCCAAACTGAGTTTGTCAAACCCATTGACCATTTCAAATCCCTTCTTGTTCAAGATACATCCTAACACAAGGTTTTTTCTCATATTCAGTACATAATATATATTTTCCAAAGTAAGAACCTTGCTCAAACTAAATTTTATTTTCACCATACTATTTCTAAGCACATTTACCATAGCCTTGGCTCCAAGTTAAAGTGAATTTCCATAACCACTGGTCCAAAGGTCTTAAACAGATCTTTAATGTTAGACACGTGAATGGTAGCACTTATATTGACCCACAATCCATCATATTTATCGATTGTGTGTAATTCAATGACCATTTGCTACAAAATGTTTGTAAGTGGTCACATTCACTTGGTTTCTAGGACTTTTGGGCCCCTTTCGTTGTCAATATTTTCTTGAGTAGTGCCCTAGTTTTTCACATACAAAACATGAGGCTTTTCTTTTATTTTTATTGACATTAGATTTCAGGTCCTTAGAAGTATCATTAGGGACTTTAAGAAAGAAAAGCTTCTTATTATTTTGAGCATTTGATTTTTGCTATACAAGGTTTGCCTTATTTTGAAATCAATATTATCATCTTTCTTTTCGTAATCTTCTTCAATTAGAAAAGATCTCTGAAGTAGAACCAAATCAATGTCCACTTTCTTATGTTTAATTTTCTTTTGATAGTCTTTCCACGATGGGGATAGCTTGTGAATTATAATGCCTAGTTGAAAAGATTCATCTAATTGAATTCCACAATATTAAACTTCATTGACTACAAGTAGTAACCCATATACTTAAGGAAGAATTGGCTTGTTTTCAATGAAATATGAAACATTTTGTTACTGGACTCTTCGGTGAGGTATTGGCTTTATAGAAGCTTCCATAACTCTCTTGCCATGGCAACTACTATATACATATCGTATATGGGATCCGGAAAGCATTGAGGATGTCTTTTGTAAATGTAGTCATCTTCCATCCAACTTTTTTAGGCCTCATTTTTCTCATTGGTAGAGTTTTTAGTCGGTGGTAGCAGCTCCGGCATGGATTCAGTGACTATGTAAGTCACCTCTTTGAGAATAGTAAGTAAGAAGATGACCTTTTGTTGCTATCACTTAAAATTCATTTCATTGAAGCGCTCGAGTCTCGTGAAATCGTCATTCATGACTTTCAAGGAAGTCATAACAGTTTCCTTGCTTTCATCCATAAAAATATCATCTTGAAAATATTGGAAAAATCATTTGGCTGAAAAGGGGCCAAAATAAGACAAAAAATGATCAAACTCCCTTCTGCCCTTTTTGTATTATAACGTGTGTGCATAAGAAGGAAAACTTGTCCTCAAGATATAAGAAAATAGAAGGTCTAATTTCCATTACTTCAAGGTTTCTATGCACCGGAACCAGAAGCCCATTGTAAATACCACAGTCTTATGTTGTTTAGTGAGAGAAAAAGAGAACAATGAGTCGAGAGAGAGGATTGAGTTCTTTGTTATGCTATCTAAAATTTTACAGAGAATAATGTGAGAAAAAACCTGAGAAAAGAGTGATTCTTATGGGGAAAAGGACCAATTTTATAGAGCTCCAAGAGGCTGCCCATTTACTGTAGGAGTAGTTGTATACATCACCAACAGTCACAAGTTACGTCCTTACTTTTGATGGATGCGTTTACAAGCCTCCTCTCTTCAACACTAGTGACCGTTAGATGTTCCACATGAGCCACACTCATAAAAAGATTTCAAGCCTCGAGGTGGATCCATACATGTGCTTGGCAAGGCTGCCTCATATGCCGATGCATGCATGCAAAGTGCAAAATGTGTCATCAAGAGCCCTTGTGCCTACGTGCATGCATGTTGCACAAGTTGTGTACTCCGCAAGAGAACCTCCATTCTCACCTTTGTATTAAATGTATGACGAATGAGAATGCCTATACTTAAATACCGCTCAATCCACACTCTCACTTTCAATGTGTAATTAAAACCCACACCTTTCTCGCTTTACAAAATACAGCTTAGAAAAACTACACAAAACTATATTGTTATTGTGAAATACACATAAGTATTTCTCAAAAACCAAAATTACTTACAGATCTGTTATATAACAAAAGAAAATAGAGTTATTTAACCGAGAATTATTCTCCTATCTCATCTCTCTTTCTGGATTGCAGCACATTTGCCACATTTCTCGCATCAATTGGGAAAACTGAGAAATGTCAATCTCAGGCATTCAATTATAATTGTAAATAATCTCCCAGCTAGTAGATCAACCCCTACCTGTGACCATATCTATTATTCTCGCATGCTGATTATCGACTTTCTGAAAAGTTCGGGGAACTAATGTAGCTTACTATGTAACCATTTATGATGGCATTACAAAGTTTAATCTCCTTGTTCACTGTCCTAATATTTCTTTATAATAAGGGTTTGCAATACACTATCCCCCTCCATAAGTGTGAGTTTCTATTCCTATTCACACTGTTACAAATGACATCGGAATCATTATATAACCCATACTTTGGTACACTCGCCTCCACAATGGATTATCATATTCAGTGCTGCTCATCATCGTGAAATTAACAGTGCATTGTTTGTAGTGCCAATCCTCTAAGGAAAATTGTTTCATGGGAGTTAGACCGCATGGCTACATTTGAGATTCAAAAAGTGTAAGTGTTTCATCTATAAAAAAATGGAAACTAAAGGTCCAAATGTCTTATTATTATAATTATTATTTCTAGTTTTTAAAATTTACTTAGTTTTTCATGTTCATGATCTCCATGTTATAGATTACATGTCCTTATAAATTAAGTCCAAAAATCCATTCAAAAATAGGTTTATTAATAGACTCGCATTTCTACATATGCGCTTGGCCGCATAGAAACCCCATCTTCTAATACCTCCCTCCATTTTAGGTATACAGACTGTCTCATTCCACTAGGTGGTATTTTTGTTTTTCCTCATCCTCCCCCACCCCTCCTAAAAACTAAAAGGCTACATTTTCGTCAATCTTTTAAGGATTCTTACCAGCATGTAGGCATTCTATATACAGACATATAATAGATTTATAGATTGAATGGGTCAATTTAATCGAGGTTATGCTTTCCGAATGAAAGGTTTTAAGCCTTTCAAAAGTCTTGACACTATTTGAATGATTGGTCCAAGATAGTTCTTGACACTATTATATTTGTGATGGGCTATCCTAAATATTCCATTGATTAGTGAATCAACCCTACCTCCCAAAGTGCTTGTTAGAGACCTAAATTCCTCTCGACATGCAATACCCACCAAAGTGAGATTCAAATTTTACTTTAGGTCCAAAGGATATCTCAAAGAATTTTATAAATCTTATGGATTATGTGATCTTGGTTAGCAACATTAAAATTAGAGTATCATCAGCAAACTACCAGCACGATATACTTTTGTCACTCTTTGAAACTCTGAAATCTTAAAGAAAGAAAAAAAAAAAAAAAAAAGAAGGAATTTTCCACAGATGCCAACATAACACGAAAATCCTTTACCATAAGGGTACCCCCTTGTGGCTTTGAAGAAGTCATTTGACTCCTCATAATTAAAACTAAGAAATATGCACTTGATAAGCATCCATTTACCCAGATTCTTCATCTGTGGCCAAAGCCCATCATTCACATTATGCTTTGAATGAATTCTCAATCCATTTTATTATATGTCATTTCCATGGCTAAATTACAAACTTGTCCATATTCGTTTTCACATTTCTTTATAATGCACACATTCTTGTGCAATGGAGTGCTTAATATCACGATTGGGAACTCAACTTAGTCTTCTTGCAAGAATCTTAGATTGATGTGTCATATATCATTAAGTCAGGCATTTAAATACTTTTCTGGATCAAGCCTATGTAAGTGGAGTTTATCGCCTTAACAATATCCCCTTATCACAAAACTCCGCAATAAGTATATTGTCTTTCCCGAGAATATCCCAAAACTTCTGAAAAACCATCAAAAGAAAATCACTGTGCCCTAGAGCCCTATCACCGATTAAACTAAAATATACATCATGAATTTCTTCTTTGGGAACTCTAACTCTTTGGACTCCTCTTCTAGTAGTTTCTTGAAGGTATATTATAGTTAGGTTTGCAGAAAATGACTCTTTGAAATGTTCATGTTTTGCTTTCACCATTCCTTCAACACTCCCCTCTACTACTCCTTGGATTGTAATCCAAGTATATTGTTTGTTTTCCTTCTATAGAGTGGAAGAATTTATGTTTAGATTCCCTTCTTTCGACAATTCATCCTTACTTCTTAGATATTCATTAAGGAATTTTTGCTCTCCATTCCCATCATTATTTGCATTTTTGCTCTCCCTTCCCATCATTATGTGTTCTTCATTTAGCCATATTTTCTCTTATTCCTAACCAACATTTAAAGAAACGAATAAGTATCAGGATCACGGATCCCGGAAACTAGTCTGGATTATTGGGTTGTCTGTCTGAATCAGTGAATCGGCCGGATTGGCCAGATCTGGCCTTAAAAAAAAAATTCAAAAAGGTATTAAAAATCTTTATAAATATTATTTTGTGAGTTTCCAAAAGAAAAGGGGCAATGTATTATGGACTTCCAATATTTTGCTAAAATACATGAACATTAAGACGGCATTTCTTGTCTGAGTGGCTATTTAGATTAATTTTGATAATAATGTTTTATACTATTGTTTATACAATACTTATACAAAAAAATTTATACTCATTTTATGCTTTTAGGGATGAAAGGGGGGAGAAAATGCTTTTGGTGTACTTTTTTAATAATTTCGTGATACTAACATGCCTGAGGGATTGAGGTGTTTTATCGAGAGATGAGGTTCGATTCTGCGCTTGGTTGGATATGGTGTTGGGTATTCATAACTGTCCTTGTTGGTAGTTTACGGTGAAATTGGGCAAAACTCTGTTAAAAATGTATTTTCCTAAAAAAATGCTTTTTCCCTTAAAAATATTTTATTTAAAAGAACAACTATGTTAAGGCAGTATTTTTTTAAAATAACTTCAAAAAGATTCATTTTATTGAAGAACATGAATACTGCTTATAGTTTATCATTTATGAAATAACATGTTAAAAGAAGGTTTGAGAAATAGTTTGAATAATTTTATTTCTTATTTTTATCAAATTAGTCATGCCTCATTTTGAACAAAAAGATGTGTGGAGCCCTTGGTGAACAAAAAATTTTAAAAAATAATAACAATTCAATACTTATGGTAAAAGACAACTTGGGGGTGTTTATAATAACAATTCAAAACTTATAATAGAAAACCTGGGGGTGTTTGCTCTATAAAGACAACCTAATTCAAATCTTATAATAGAAAACCTGGGGGTGTTTGCTCTATAAAGACAGCCTAATGTTGAGTCTTCTCACCCCAGTACACCAAGGGTCCATCATCTACATGGAAGTGTGGACCTTTGGTGAATAAAAAATTAAAAAAATGATAATAATTCAAAACTTATAATAAATTAGGAAATTGCCCAATTGCCAAGGGAGGGGTGGTCCACTGAATCACCTCTTTTTAATTTTTTTTAAAAACAAAAAGTCAAATAAATAAAATTTATTATAAGTAAAAAAAAAAATTATGGGAATTGGGTTATTTAGCACGGCTCCCTAACCGAAGATATATGGTGGGAACAAGACCACTCCAACCAATTTTCAATCCAGATTGGGCAACTTCATTTAGATTGGAGTTTTTTTAAACCGAGTCCTAACTATCAAGATCCTGACATCTTTGTACTGGACTTTCATTTGTGTTTTTCTAATTGTATTATGTACCCCGTTTCCATACGTTAAAAAAAAAAAACCGAGGTGTAGTTTTGCATGATCTAATCGAGGTTCGAATCCTCGACCTTGCACGTTTCGCAGCTGTCTTACTAAATCCAAATGGAGCTCTCGCTTTTACACACTGATTTGGGGGCTTCACTTCAACATTTAACCAAAAAAAGTAGAAAAACCAAATTAATTAGTCCTCGTTTGTGTTTGTTTAAATTAATTAATCCTTGTTTGTGTTTGTTCCTAAGGTGAAAGGTATTTCACACTGAATGCTCACTAAAAACCATAGCTCGCTTCTAAATTGAAAGCACCCTTGTGAAAATAAATGGAAATTTTTCAATAACTTTAGACATGAAAAATGCTTCTCAATAATTTTAGAAATGAAAATGATCGTGTTATTCTCCGTCAGGTAAAAGATGTACTTAAGTGGTCGTTTGGATGCTTGGAAATACATTTCCAGAAATGTCTTTCAATGGACATGGCATAGTTCTGTCGTATGAATTGAATTTTCAGGGCTGCAAAGTATTTCTGCCAATAATTGTTTTCCTCATTTTAAGCCAAAAATAAAGAAATTTGTTGTCTTTACTCTCCGAAATTGATTTTCAGCTAGATTCATTATAAAATACAATTAATTCCACAAAAACACAGCCACAAGTTAGAGAGAAAGTATTTCAAATTTTACATTTTAGAAATAGAGTATTTTAAAATTTTAGAGAGAGAAATACTTTCTAATTTTAAAAAGGGAAACTATTGAAAATTTTTATAAAGAAAAACTATCCCAAAAATTTTATTGAGAGAAACTATCAAAAAAAATTTAGAGAGATAAACTATCTCAAATTTTAAGTTTTACAAAGAGAGTACCTGAAAATTATAGGGAAAGAAACTTTCTCAAATTTTAAGTTTTATAGTGAAAGTACCTAGAATTTTTTAAAGATAAACTATCTCAAAAAATTTAGAGAGAGAAGCTATCTCAATTTTAAGTCTTAGCGAGATAAAATATCTCAAATTTTAAGTTTTATAGTGAAAGTACCTAAAATGTTTTTCAAGAGAAACTATCTCAAAATTTTTAGAGAGAGTAGCTACCTCAATTTTAAGTCTTAGAGAGAGAAACTATCTCAAATTTTAAGTTCTAGAGAGAGAAAGTACCTGAAAAGTTTTAAGAGAAACTATGAAACTTCCCATTTAGTTTTTTTCGAATGCAGCAATCAATTAAAACTCCAAAAGCACATCTCAATTTCACCCACCCAACTCTGATTCTATGTGTATTATCATACTATTGACCCTAGATGTAAAAAATGATCTCTTTTAAAAACTTGGCCATCAATCTTAACTACTACATCATTTCTACTCCTATAACTAATAAAATTATATTTCATATATTATGTTTTAATTTGGTTAATTTTAAAACTTTTAAATTCTAAACATCCCTCTAAAAGTCTAACTTTAGTTTGATACCATCTCTATTCTTATCAATCAAAACTATGTCATTCACGAACAGCATATATCTCATCCTGTATATGACAATTTAACGCGTTTATAACTAAAATAATAAAAAATGGGCTCAATATTGACCCTTAATATACACCTAGTGTCTCTAAAAACTTACTTCTCTCTCTACTAGTTGTCCTCACACTTACTAGCACTCCCTCGTACTTATCTTCCGCTTCACACAATCATTAATGGACTCAAAGATACCCTCGTACTTATCTTCCTCTTACACAATCATTAATAGACTCAAAGATGCCAGGCTGAGGCTTACATTTTATTACATAATAATGGATGAGCTCAAAGTAGATGGAGATTTAACTTTCTAGAAATCATATATTTTGTAAAATATTATTTCAACTATCCATTTATAAGTCCACCAAAATTGTAGAAGCTTTTATGAGCCAAATTTAATAACCAGGAGTGCAAATTCATATTTTCAGGCCATGCCTTGGTGATTCTACTCATCTTGAGATATTACTTCTTTTTTCATTTTAAAAGGTTGAAGAAGCGACTACATTTGATATCTAAAATACTCCTAGATACAAACCAAAAAGAAGGGTTTATAAGTCTATCTCTGCATGTCACAACATACATAGGTGGGTACTCAAATGTATTCGAATATAAATTTGCAGAGCCTACCACTACCCCATACACATCTTGTGCCTGTCTGATTTAAATAACGGTGCGGGTTGTATAAAGCCAAGCTCCCAACAATCAAAGTAAAGCCCACCTTCAAGTAGTATCGAGAAATATGGTGGGGAATCTTTGTGTGAGCTTTAAAATATATTTTTTTATCTTTAGTTAAAAAATTTACAATTTCAAAAATAATATCGATCGTGTAGATCTATAAAAACTTGAAAATCTAAAAAATTAACAGTCCAAAAATGCATTACATGATACACTATTTTCAAAACTTAAAATCCATTATTTTCTCATGTTTGTATTTTGATGTCGAGATGATCAATTTAAAGATATTTGAGCAACAAAACAACATTTTTGAAGTAGGCTCCAATTTGATTATTTAGAGCCTTGGCAAATAAAGAAGTGGGTCATCGTCCATAGCAAACCTTTAACCAATGTTGTCTTACGAGCCTTTTTCGGTTTGGTAAAAACAAAACGAATCAATTCAACCGATTTCGAGGAAGACTTCGGAATTTTAAAAATAATAATATAAGTGACATAGATATAGGGAAGGGTTCTATGCTTCCTCTACAGCATAGAAGTTCTATCCCCCCCTATCATCCAGTCATCCAATTTTGATCGAGATAGCCACTCACCATTTGATCTTTAGATCTGACGTCTCAAAAGTAATCTATTTTTAGTCTTTTTTATACAAATTGTATGAATATAAAATTTGGTACGTGTCATCTTCTCATTGGGGCGCACCTATAAAAAATATTACAAATAATTTTTCGAAAAAAAATAATGACCAAAATACCCCTTGAACCTTTCAAAGGTATTTTGGTCATTTTATTTTATTGAAAATATTTTTTTTATATTTATCGCTAATGGGAATTTAATAAAAGAATAGATGTCCAAATTTTGGTGTAAAAATAGTTTATAGAAAAAAAAAAGGTATAAAAACGTGACATTGTGATTGGGGCAATCTTGGCCTTCCATTCAGAATGGACAGTTGAATAAAGGAGAGGAGGATAAAACTACTAAGCATAGAAAGCTTACTCATATATATATATATATAAACACTACACAAAGCTTAGAGGTGAAAATGAATAGTGAATTCGCTTATATTCATCATCGTCCAAAATTCATCACACGATCACAATTGTCCAGTAGTGTTTCATCAAAAATAGTAGAATCTAATAAAAAATATAAATAATAATAATTCATAAATATAAATTGTCAAAATACCCCTGAAAATTTATGAAAATATTTTGATCAATTTTATATTTTTATTAAATGCACATCACTAAAATACATACATGCTCCAAAATCCAGATCATTCCGATTTATAAAAATAAAATAAAAAATAAAACACTACCAAACAATCGTGACCATACGATGAACTTTAAACGGTGATGAACATAAACGA
>NW_006498073.1:2001-16045 GCF_000471905.2 Amborella trichopoda | reverse complement strand
AAAATGCTGAAATTAAAACATATGAGCCCAACAGCTCAAATTGAATCTGAGTCGATCTGACGATCAGACTGAATTTTAATTTTTTTTATACAAATTCAAATAACTTTGAAATTTTAAATGTCCATTCTTCTCATCAAAACACACCTAATAAAAATATTTAAAAAAATAATTGACAATAAATAAATTGACCAAAATACCCTCAACACCTTTCAAAAGTATTTTGATCAATTTATTTCTTGCTAATTATTTTTTTGATATTTTTATTAAATTATCCTATTTCTTAAAAACACGCCTCAATACTCAAAAGAAATTTTCTTGAATTTTGTGACCACCAAAGCTCTCAAATTTCCCATCAAATGGTTATAAATAATTGTGACTTTGTACCAAAAGTAAATAGTCTATATATATAATAAATAAAATAAAATAAAAAATTCAAAAAATAAAAATAAAATAACGTAAAAGACAATTCTATGCTCGAGCTGAAGAAGCCGGAGCATGCAAACCCCACGAATCACAAGAAATCATAGAGATCAAGCTACTTCATATTTTCTGATTCAGAACATACTTTACAAGCAAGTACTGGGAAAACCCAATAAATTAATCAAGACATCCAATACCCAAGCATGCAAAAAATCTGGGTTTAGATGCTGGTATTCTCAATCAGCTGTGCTCTTCTCTGCACTAACTTTTTTCAAGCCAGCCATGTAAGTGAGATATATTGACCAAATGAATGAGAAGGAATTGCTCACCAGAGGCTGTTTAAACAAACAGGACAATTATTAAAACACAATAACTACAAATATGGACTAGCACACATTAACTGAGTTAACCACACGTCGAATTGCATAAATGGTAAGTACGAAATGCAAAGAGAAGCACTCACCTGCAAATGAACTGGAATAAATTTGAATGTGATGAAATCACACATTGGCCAGTACACAACTCCATTAATAAGAGTAGGAAACATATCACGCTCCAACCTGGCCACTATTTCTTGGCCACTTTCACCTGTGGTTTGAACAATATCAGCAATTGAACTAAAGAGACGTTTCGATTAGCATACAAGAGCACAAAGTAATCAAGCAAGCATCATTTCAGCCTAAAGTAATATGGCGGAGCATGTCAAAGGAATGGATATACAAAACAAACCACCAAAAGTGTAATAAAGCATACGTTAGTGCTCTCTATTAGGAAGTTAGCCTCACTGATTTTTTACCCTTCCAGTGATGAAAGCAGATGAATGAGAACTTCCCTTACCAGAATGCAAATGAAAAAAATGTGTACAGAAGTAAACAAGATAAATGTAGGGTAAAAACTTACAGAGAATATATAATACTAAGCATAGGGGTACACCTGTCCAGATGACAAATTTCTTGTACTATACCAAAATTTTTAGCCTAGTTCAGCTTAAGGCAATCAATCATCTTAGCTAAATATAATAATAATTATCTTGATAATGACGATGACCAATAATTAAACAATGATTAATAACGATAAGAATAATGATTAATGATGATGATGATAATAATAATAATACAATGATAATAATAATAACAACAACAACAATAATAATAATAGTAACTGTGCATTGTTCAGGAACCAAAACATATTATTAAATATGTGCGCCAGTCAAAACTGAACTCCACCATTAATCGTTCATATGGTTGCATGGCTACTAAAAAACAAATCAACAAGCTCTATTGTGATGTCTTCGTTTTTCCAAATTTGCTAAAAGGCTTTCCAAACCTCAATTGCAGGAACCTTGCACCACTACTTCCAAAAGACATTACTTATGTTTATCGGATGTCTCCCAAGAGGAATAAATAAATAAATAAATAAAATTACTGATGTTTACAAATAATTAAAGCCAAAGAGCATCTTCCATGGCTACACAGCAAGAAACACGCTGAGCTTGCATAAATGACTACAATGTATTTGTATTTCCATCCCACCCAGAATATCATAATTCCTATCTGGCTAACCAGCCAATTCAGGAAGAGAGAAAGGGATGAACACTGTGACGAGTACCTTGATAACCTACATTTCAACAACTTGGCATTTTCCCTTCGAAGAAAACATAAATCAGGTATGGTGGAAGGGAGATGCTTACGACCTCGGTGTATTGGATTTGGCCATTCTGGTGCTTCCATCTCTGTTTGAAAGATGTGTTTCATTAGACAATGCCACACCCTTGCATTGGACGTTTTGAGGAAATTTACATCGTGCCATTTGGAATCTCTTAAATACTATGTTCAAATATAACTTTTTGAGATGATAAAGCTTCTTGATCAATCTCCCCAAGTTTATATACCAATCACGAAAAAGAACTCCAGTTTTCAGCCTTGATTCCTGCGTAAATATGCACCTTCCAAAAAATGCCGCAAAACATTATTTGACTCATAAATATTGATTACATCTTCAAAAACCATCATCAAAGGGCCATCCCATTTATATGACATTGAGACAATACACAGAAAAAGTCCTCAAACTCCCTATGGACCTAAAAAGGTACTCAAACTACTCCCCACTGTAACTCGAAATAAACTCTATCCCAGGTGGACATACCCGCCCTCCCTCCCTCCCTCCCTCCCTCCCTCCCTCAGTTTCTTAGGTCAATAAATATGCATTACTTTTGGCTTATAAAACCTAAAGTACGGGAACTCTTGTTTTATCTTCAGCATGTAACAAAAAATAAAAAGACCCCAAAACCCTTCCATTGCCCATCCCATCAAAAGCATTTTTCTACTAACATATACATCATGTACTATTACATCTCACAACACAATGGACCAAATATCTTCTTTTGCTTTTCATTTATTCTTTGACAAATACAGGAAATTATTGCATTTTTATGTTTTCTATGGTTTAATTTTTTATTTTTATGATTTATATTTTCTGGTTCTGGATAATGTTTTCTATTTTTTACATGAACTAGTCAAGTCCTCCGGGTTGGCTCACAGGTCAATCTAAACAGGGAGTTCAACGAGTCAGGTCGAGTTTTCCAGTGGAAAATTATGGCAATAACAGCATTGACCTGAGAACAGTTTCTGCCAAAAGTGTGAAAGCATCCAGTCCTTCAATACAAATCACCCTGAATCAAGGTTTAAAACTCGGACTCATCTGAGTAACTCAGCCTAGGCACCCAGCAGAGTCAAGTTATCTGTACAGAATATGTTCTGGAAAAACAAATTCATAAAATTAATATGTATTTTTTACTAAATCACTAATAAATTATGCATAATTATGTTTGTATATAATTTTGATTCTTTTGATGATATTTGTGAACTTTTTAATATATGCTCTCTTCTTATTTTTTCCTTTTCTGGAATTTTCTGAATTGTTTCAAGCTACATATCAGTTTTTTCCATAATCCATTTTCTATATACTTCTCTCCATCATACATATAATAAATGATGCACACATACAATCAATTATTTTATTTATTTTCTTAGTATTAGTTTTTGCAATTTTTGAGCCTGAGCCCTTTTTTGGGCTCATGCAGGACTTGTGCTAGTCCAATCGCCTGAGATACTCTCCTACAGCAGGGGCTGAGTCTTGAGCTCGAGCCGAGTTTTCACACACTGTCCTGAAACCCCAAAACATTAGCCCATCTGTCACCTGAGAAATAACTAAGCCTCTCATCCAATCTCTATGGGCTCCCACCTAAGTCGTCGCTCCTTGAAAGGTGCAATTGCTGAGCTCAATCCACACACTTAGAGTGTGGCAACACAAAAGATAAGCGAGCATATCCTCCCTCATGCTGGAAAAGGAGACAACCAACTCCTCAAAGAACCCCCACAGATCACTTAATCCAAACAGCTCCAATAAATATGACCATTCAGCGGTCGCATATGACCAAGAAAGCCTTACTAAATCTACAGTCATTTCAATATTTCTCTACAACCTCCTAAAGACATTTTATTTATCTTCAATAAAGAAATATAAAGGATTTTTATCGAATTATGTGCGATTATGAGCGACAGTGACAGACTCAATCATTTATGCTAAAAGGAATAGAGATTCTAAAGGAAACTAACAAACAAATCGGTTTACTTTAAAACCATTAATGCAGGGAATCATGGCTCTATGACTTGCCTGAGTTATTCGGACTTGCTGTAGGGTGATCAGAGTAGCCCCGAGTTGTGTGTACAACTAGAGACACACAAAAAAAATACGTCAAAAATATATGCATAGCGTTTTAGATTTTTTTTTTTATGGTTTGGATGTTTTTTAAAATTATTGGTGAATGTTTTTGCCACTAACTCTTTTTTATATTTTTCCTTTTTTTGCATTTGTTTTAAAACTCTTTCCATCTATAAAACAGCTTTTTTTAGATCCATTTTTGCAAAAAAAATTTAGCTTATTTGGACTTCTTATGGTTGTTTTAGTTTTATTTTACTTTTACTACCTTCATTATATTCTTTATATTTTTTGAATTTTCCTAGGGCTTTTTTGCCCTAAACAGGTCTTGAGCATGTCCACTCCAACTTGCCCAAGTCACTTGGCTCGGCCAAGGGCTGACTACCTTGGTTGAGTTGAATTTCTGAACACTACAAGGAACTTCTACAAGAGATCCTAAGTAGGTGTACTCCTACCATTAATGTTATAACAAGTTATTACAATAAAAGAGTTCATGGATCATCATCATCATCATCACCGTAGCCTTTTCCCAATTAATTGGGTTGGCTACATGAATCCTGGCATGCCATTCTGCTCTATTAAAGGCCATACCGTCAGTGAGGCCATAAATCCCTATATCTTTCAGAACGAATTCCAACCACGTCCTTTTGGGCCTACCCCTTGCCTTTTTAAGTCCTTCCACTTTAACTAACTCGCACCTCCTAACAGGTGTTGTACTTGGTCGGTGCCACACATGGCCAGCCCATCTAACTCTACTATCGCTTTTCTTATCGCCTATTGGTGGTGCCACACCTAAATTCTTCCAAATGGATTCATTTCGAATTTTATCCCTTTTTGTCTTGCCACTCATCCATCTCAACATCCTCATCTCCACTACACTTATTCTATGGGTATATTGTTTTTTTTCCGCCCAACATTCAACCCCATAAAGCAAAGCTGGTTTCACAATTGTCCTATAGAACTTGCCCTTCAGCTTCATTAGTATTCGGCGATCACATAAATTCCAGTTGCACATCTCCACTTCGCCCACCCAACTCTAATTATGTGTGCAACATCATCCTTAATCTCTCCATTTTCCAAGATTATCGACCCAATATATCGCAAGTGCGGTCTTTTTTGTACTTCCTGGCCATCAGTCTTAATTACTTCCTCATCTCTATTCCTGTTGTTACTAAATTTGCGTTCCATATACTCTGCCTTAGTCCAGCTAATTTTAAAAACTTGGGATTCTAGAGCATCCCCCCAAAGTTATTTTGCGTTGACGTCGTTATGGGTCTCATCAATCAAAACTATGTCAACTGCGAACAACATGCACCACGGCTCGATCAATTTCACGGATAACAACTTAATTTCTCTAGTACTGAAAAAAGGATCAAGCAAAAAACAAAACTGCCTCTATTAGTTACACAGCTAAAATGCTCAATATCCGATTCAACTCCACTAGACACCTACTCTCTGCCAAGTCATACGAGACTCAGTCAAGTTTCACTTTCCCCTTTCGATTTTCAGGTGATCCAGCTATCCAAGTCAACTTAAGGAGCAGTGATCTTGTTCCCAAAGAAGTACAATAGCTCCCTGAGGATGTGCTTGGACTAACAAGCCCCATACAAACTAATAATGAATAACCGCTATCTCTTGCCTATGATTAGCATTTGATCAACTGGCTAAGGCCAGGGTACTCACCAACTTGGACTTGCAAAGTCCACATTGAGGGGCAAAGAGAAGACCATCTATGTTATTTGATTCTTCCATTTAGGTGCCTACCCATGTCCAATACATATCACCACAAACCGTTTCGGTTCTCATTTAGAGACTTGATCTTCATTTTTTCCATGAAACTTTATAATTATCAATGGATTCAGCCAATTCAGCTATAATTATCCCTTGCTACTCACCACGAATATATTAGCATCTGCACTATGGTCCCATGTACTCCATCTGTTTAATTGGAATTGGGTTACTCTTACTCAGTCCATTCCCCAACTTTTTTCAACATGCCCCCATACCCCTTGGACTAGCTCTGGTTACTTCCTATGGAGAGCATCAACTGCAGCCATTTTGTGGACTACATGGCTCGAAAGGAGCAGCCGCATTTTCAGGGGGGGAGACAGCCCTTATTCCTACCTTGTTTGACAAATTTCGCACCCTAGTTTCCTTTTGGACCGAGAACCACAGTACTTTCAGAAGTTTCTCTTTTACCGACCTCTTCCACAACTGGCATAACCTCTTGAACCTCAGGGCCCAAAGAATACCTCGTTCCTCCCTGTGGAGGCTGCTTGAAGATGGGCATATTAACCTCAATTTTCATGCTTGCTCCCTCGGCAACCCAGGTCCCTCCGGAGTTGGAGGCATCTTTAGAAACTCTGAAAGTTCCACCCTCCTTTCCTTCTCCTTACCCATTGGCTCATCTGATTCTACCACTGTGGAGGCTTTGGCCCTGCTCAAAGGGCTTCAAAGGTTCATCCCTAGCTGGAACACGGACTTGGTTGCTGAAGGTGACCCTAAAACTATAATCACTTGGGCTACTGGTGCTGCTCCCTGCCCATGGAGACTGATGCATATCTTTGACGAATCACCAATACCTTAGGAATCACTTGGAGACACATTTTAGGGAAGCCAATGATGCTGCCAATGCTCTAGCTAAGGAAGGTGCAAGCCTCAACAGTCTTCAGGACTTGTAGGCAATTTTAAGCTTGTATCCCCCCCCCCCGCCCTTCCTTCTTTTTTAAGCCTTTTCGATGTAGAGGTTTTTTTGGGGCCCCTTGGGGGGTTTTGTATAGGGCACCCGTCAATTGGGCTTGCCTAATTTTTGTATATGCTCTATCTGTGCACGATCGTCTCTGTACCCCTTTTATTTCATTAGTATAACAGTTAACTCACTCAAAATAAATAAATCTAGCCATGTGATTGATCTTCTTCATGGTATAAAGAATCTGACACGCATACCCATGTACGGCATTGACAACCATACCTATATCCATGCAACATACACACCTGTGCTACCCTATACGGATCCTATGAATTTCTTGCAATGCCATTCGCACTCACTAATGCCCTGGTGACCTTTTGCAATTTGATAAATGATGTATTTTGTAAGTACATTGACGGCTTCTTAGATGTGTTCCTAGATTACATCATGGTGTATAATACCCAGCCTTAGATGACCATGTTAGGCACTAAAACTGGTGCTGGCTAGGCCAAGGGACAACCAACTTTACTGTTGATGATTTATGGAGGGATATTATAAGAAAAATTGTAGCCTTAACTAGACCATCTCAAAAAGGATGTCAATTAGGATTAAACAGAGGGCTGTGAGGTAGCTTTTTGGGATTTAAAGCGGGCAATCACCAATAAACCGGCGTTGCAGCTCCCTAACTTCGTTCGACCCTTTGAGGTACTGACCAGTTATTCAAAAAGCGGACCGCCCAGCGCCTAGGCGGTCCGAAAGGCTTGGGTGCATCGCCGAGGCCTGAGTGCATCGCCGAGTCCTAGGCGGCTAATCTGGGCGGTCAATCCTTGGTAGCCCGCCTAGGCGGTACGGAACCCGCCTAGGCGGGCGCCCAACCCCGCATAGGGGCGAAAATAACTTTTGGTAGGGGCAATTTTGGCCTTTTTTTTTGTTTTTAAGGACCAAAAATTACGGTTTTAGGTTTATTTGAAACCTAAAACTTGTTGGAACCAATTTTAGAGAGAGAGCTCCCAAAAAACTAGTTTTTGGTGAATTTTGTAGGATCGAAGGGTTTCTCAAAGTTACCAAAAATTGATCAAAACATCACCCATTGATATTAGATTTACTTTTTGATGTTTTGCAAAGTTATTAGGGGGGTTTTAGAAGATTTTGAGCATTTAGAAAAAATTTTAAGGTGGAAGTTTAACGATTGAGCAACCAAACTCAAAGTAAGTGATTTTTTTTTATTGCTTTAGTAATTTGCATTATTTTTTAGATTTCTTTGGGATCTAATAGGAGTGGTGATCCCGGTTGAAAATATGGCTATAACCCAGATCCTAATGATCAAAATTGCATAAGATGCAAGTTTTGTGAAAAGGATACAAAAGGGGGCGTAAACTGATTCAAGAAACATCTTGCCAGTATCAAGGGGAATCTTGCCCCATGTAAAAAGGCTCTTGATACTGTTAAAGAGTAAATAAACAATTTTTTGAACATGGTGAAAATAAAAAAAAATGAGAGATTTGCCTCTATAGCAGAGATGAGGTCTGGGGTTCGGGTCAATTTTGATGATGATGATAGTGATGAGGAAATGATTGGGGAGGGATTTCAAGAGGTTGAGCAATCCATTATTAGGGGAAAGGGGAAGGGAGTTGTAATTGTTTCTAGTTCTCGGACTAAGAAGCCTCGGGTTTGAGGCCCTATGGTTAGTTTTTTACCTCGGCCTAACCCTAAGGTTGCAGGAGAGAAAACAAAAAAACAAACCACCATTGAAAAAAGAATCAAGAAGGAAGAGAGAGATAGAGCTGCATATTATCTTGCTACATGGTTTTATGAGGCGGGTATTCCTTTCAATACCGCTCGCTTAAGTAGCTTCTATGCTGCGGTCAATTTGGCACTAGGATGAAACCCCCAAGCCCATATGAGCTCTCAGAGCCTTTTTTAAAAAAGGCAGTGAGTGACACGAAGGAAGCTATAGAATTTAAGAAGGATGCATGGGCTCAATATGGGGTTACTATTATGACTGATGCTTGGAGTGATAGGAACAGAAGAAGTCAAATGAATTTGCTTGTGAATTGTCCTACAGGGACTGTGTTTTTTAGGTCTATTGATGCCTCGGATCATATCCATGATGCCCAATACATATTTCAAGTGATAGAGAAGGGACTCAAGGAGGTTGGGGAGCATCTTGTTGTACAGGTTGTCACAGACGATGCTGCTCCTAATGTTGCTGCATCTAATTTGTTGCGCATAGCGTATCCTAGAATCTTTTGGACACCATGTGCAGCACATTGTATAGATCTCATGCTTGAGGCTATCGGCAGTTTAACCGAGATATCAAGTGCAGTGAAGAAGGCCAAGTTAGTTACTAATTTCATTTATAGCCACCATCTCGCCCTCAGCCATGATGCATACCTTTACAAAGAAGAAAGAGATTGTGAGGCCTAGGGTCACGAAATTTGCGACCTTGTAATTATGCCTAGATAGCATACATTCGAGGAGAGTGCAGTTGAGGCAAATGTTTACCTCAGATGAGTGGAAAGCGTGTAAGTAGTATAAGGATCAGGTTGGGAAGAAGGTGAGAGATATTATCCTTTCTAAGGCTTTTTGGCGAGGGGTGAAGGGTGCTCTTAAGGTATTTTTTCCTCTTATTAAAGTCCTTCACATGGTTGATAGTGACAAGCCTTCTATGGGCTGCATATATGATGCTATGGAGAAATGCAAAAGAGAGAGAGCCCAAAATTTCAATGATGAAGAAACCCCCTACAAGCCTGTTTGGTAGATTATTGATAAAAAGTGGGATGGGTTGCTACATCAGCCATTGCATGCAACTGGTTATTATTTGAACCCAGCTTTTTTTTATATTGACAAGGATATACAAACAAATGACACAATTATGAATGGATTTAATGAGTGTGTAGAGGTGCTAATCCCTGATCCTGATATGCAGGATATTATATGCACTGATGAGCTGATAAATTACAAGTGCTCATTAAAATCTTTTGGCAATCCAATGGCGATGAGGCAAAGGACCAAAATTAATCCAAGTATTAATAATATTCTTAAGTTTATCTTCATCAAGTTCAAGTAATCAAGTAATTCTATTATTTATTTATGATTTTTTTCTATATCTTGGCAGCCCATTGGTGGAGCCAATATAGGTGTAGTTCTCCAAATTTACAAAATTTGGTTATTCAAATCTTAAACCTAACCACTTCTTCATCAGGTTGTGAGCGCAATTGGAGTACTTTTGAAGGGGTAAGGCCGTAAGGGCAATTCGTATAATTTTATAAATAATACATGAACCATAGATATTAGATTTTAATTAGTTTCATTTGATTTTGTTAGATTCATACAAAGAAAAAGAACAGGCTTGAATCAAAGAGGCTCAATGACCTAGTCTATGTCAAGTACAATCGATTCTTGAAGGACAGGTTTGCTAAGAGACATACGAGAGACCCCATCAGATCAAAAAATATGGACCATGCTATGGAGTGGTTAGTTGATGATGATGAGGTCGAGGGGCATGAAGGATTGACATGGGACATGGTCATGGATGCTTCAGGACCATCAGCTGACCCTCCTAGGGCCACTAGATCTTCTGCACAGAGAACAAGGATGGAGGAAGAGGAGGAAGAAAAAGTTGATTCAAAAGAGATGGAGGAGGACGGGGACGACCAATATGTTGAGGAGGGTGGCGACTCTGATGAATATGATGTCAATACAACTGACCCAAGATTTTCTGATGATGAATATTGATTGTTGAATAATTATTAAACTTTGAAGTTTGAACTTTGATTGAAGTATTGTACATTGAACTATTGAAGATTCTTTTGAGTCTTCAAGTATTACTTTCATAGTTTCATAATTCAATTTTGTTTTCTTCCTTGGTTTGATAATTTTGTTGGTTGGAAAATTTTAAGGTTTAATTGGATATAGAGTATGAACCGACTTATGGATTATGAATATGTCTATGGAGTGTGTGCTAAATGCTACAATGTAGTATAATTTGAATTATGTATTGCAATACATATAACTGATACTGACATAACTGCAGAATCCTTATTTAGATTCAACTAGGCCGCCCAGGTTCTGGGCGCCCGCCTAGCGCTTTTTGAAACACTGGTACTGACTGATGCATCGAACTATGCAATTGAAGTACATATACATAATAGTCACCCAATTGCCTTCGAGAACCGGAGCTCAAGGAATTGCAACAGTACTTGGTCCACGAGAAGGAGATGACAACAATGGTGCACTGGCTTAAGGCTTAGCGCCACTTCCTACTTGTGAGTAAGTTTCTTGTGTGCATTGTTAATGGAGCGACAACTCTTGCTACGAAACGAAGTCCCCGTGCTAAATGGCACGAGTGTCAAAATAACTTTGACTACATGCACTACAAGCTAGGGAATGTCAACATGGTCATTAATGTCCAAGTATGAGACTTCCTCGAAGGCATCCACTTGGAAACCAATAACGACCCATAACTTAAAAGCTGGTGCAATGAGCCCAGGAGGGAAACATAGGTGAAACCAATAACGACCCATTAACTTAAAAGCTGGTGTAACAAGCCCAAGAGGGAAACATAGGATAATTTTGGAAAGAGGTGCTGTCATCTATGTTAAAGCAGGTGCATTAACATGCTAAGCACTGCTAGGCTTCAACAAGTTGCACTTAAGGGAGTGCCACGATGCCCTTGTTGCAGGACTCTCTAGTCAAGAGAGGACCCTTGCTCTCATGGCAAAGAACCAATATAGATCTCACATGGAGTAGGATGTAGAGCACCGTGTCGAAAACTATCTTGTGTACCAGCAATACAAGACCAACTGTTATCGCCCCTCATGATCCTCGAAGGTCATTGGGTTAACCTGCCCATGGACTACATCAGCGATATACCCAAGTCCAATGGCATGAGCCATATTATGACAGTATTTGATCAATTCTCAAATATACCACATTCATCACAGCCCTGAATCATTGCACCACTAAAGTAGCGACACAGTTGTTCCTCACTGATGTGGTGAAGCTGTGGGTGTATTGGAGGACATTGCAAGCAAATCTGAGGCTCCATTGATTGAGAGTGCACTTGTTGAAATGATGGGTACCAAGCTAAGCTTCTCAACAAGAATCCACACTTAGACAAATGGTCAAACTGAGAGGGGGAATGCAATCGTAGCACAGTACCTTAAGCACTGTTTGTCAGCCAATCACCACGATTGGGTCACTCTAAACTTGACACAGTTTTGCGGCACATGATGAGCCCTACAGCAAGGCCAAGCTTAGTGCCCAACTTGCCTTAGGTTGGCTAATACAAGAGAAGAACAATTTGACGAAGTGAGTCACTACCTTGACTAGGCGGTCATGAGCATAAGTATCTGATATGGCAGAAGATCAACGCCATAGCAGCACATTGATGCCTGATCCAGAGGTATGCCAAGTTAGCCTACTTCTTAGCCCTCCCGGACCAGATAAAGGTTTGTTTGGTGATTCATGTGAAATTCTTGAATCTCAATCATAACAATGAAGCTGAGACAAGGGTTCAAGCAGTTCGAGCTCCACCAATTGTGAAGGCACAGTTCAAGTGTGAGGTCAAGTCTACTTTGGTTGGACATTTGTTGCACCCGGCAAGAAGAATTGAAGATTAGACTTTTCCAATCAAGTGGAAGGGCATATGGAAGAAAAAGCTAGAGGGGAAAACGATGCAATCTTGTGGAGTACAAGGATCTTCTTTGGGAAGTCCTGGCTAACACCCTGACAAGAACGCGAGAACTCTTGGTGGGTTGTTTTGGGTTTTTTTTGTTTTTTTGGGGGAGGGGGGGGGGAGCCTTGTCAGACTCGTTACTTAGTACATGCACTTTGGTTGAGCGCTCAGTGTGTGAACATACCTTATCGCATCCAAAAGACCGGTAAGGTCTGTACAAACTTGTGCTACATGGCAAAATTTAACAATCACCATGGCAGTCTAGTTTTTTAGGCCAACAAAGCTCAATGAGGGTTGCTGACCTTGGACCAGCCAACTGCAACTGTCCCCTCCTGCTTAGTGCACCATTATACCCACTCACACCCAGGGACCATTACAAGTCCCACTTTCTCTAGCCCACGAATGGGCTAGATCTCAGTTATTTGAATTTGAACTTGGTCTTTACAGCAAAGCCGATTCCCCAGCTCTAGGTTCACTTAATGCACTATCCAATTCACTAGCCCAGTTATGTATATGAGTCCGCCAAGCTCAGTAGGACGGCCAAAGGCTTCAGTACCTCCCTTACTCTCTTTGGTCCCTAGGGCCACCAAGTAGGCCTCATGTCCTTGCTGCAGCCTTGCCTTCAGCTACAGCATGGAAAACATCTTTGGCTTCTCCTTACGAACATCAGGTACCATGCAAGTGGAAGAAAGTAATATAAACAGAAATAAAAGAAACCGAAAAAAACAAAATAAAGACCTAATAAATATATGGCGTTTTGACCAATAGATTTCTTCTCGTAAATCTCTATGAAGTCTCCAAAATGTTTTTTTTTTTTTTGACAAGGTTACATAGGAATGAAACTTGACACGTTAGGCTATGGAAACCCAGCCTCTACGGTCTTGACCCAAGCCCAATTCCTTTCTCCAAAATGAATATTAAAATATATGAATAAACATAATTCACATAAACAGAAAAAATGTCATTTACCAAATACTATGTGAAACTCATACCTTGCAGGCCTGCATTCATAGAGAAGAAAACAGCCGTTATAATGGGGCCATAAACTGTTTGTCCCAAAACAATTTTCTTCAATGTGCTCAATATGTCCCTTTTAGGTAGAACCTTTGAGACAAAACCAAACCACAAGTGCAATGAGGGCCCCGAAACAAGCAGTCCATATCCAGCCATTCGCAATGTTCTAATGAAGTCAAATGTGTCTGACGAAGTAAGAGTAATCATCTGATAACATCATTTAAGGAAGCACATTAAGCATATATGCCAAAATAGACCCAGGTATGCTATCTTAAGGTAATGAAAGCAAATCGCATTTACGGTTTGGGAGAAATTAAAGCATTATAAACAAATAAATTAGACTCTCTATAAATAACCAAGTAAAACACACACACACACACACAAGCATATGTGCCAAAATAGACCCAGGTATGTTATCTTAAGGCAATAAGGGCAAATCACATTTAGGTTTTGGAGAAATTAAAGCATTATAAACAATAAATTAGACTATCTATAACTAACTAAGTGAAACACACACACAT
>NW_006498077.1:14910-32148 GCF_000471905.2 Amborella trichopoda | reverse complement strand
GAATTTATTGCCTCCATATCACTCCATCATCACCACCTCCTCATATTCAAAGTTTACCCTCCAGTTCAGTTCACAATCACCTGTGGTTTTCTCTCCTTTCTCAAACATGATCAAGGAGATCACTCACAAATGGCATAAGCAAGTCATGAGACAAAGACAAAGGATGGGAATCCCCCATAAAGCAACTACTTGTGAGAAAGTTGGACTGGTAGCCGATGAGGGTCAATTTGCCATTTATACAATAGATGGAAGCCGTTTCAGGATTCTTTTAGATTATCCTTATAGCCCCATCTTTAAAAAGTTACTATTGATGGCTGAAGCAGAGTTTGGTTTCACAGGATACGATCCTCTAAGAGTGCCCTGTGAGGCCTTTGTAATTGAGCACATAGACTCCCTATTTAGAAAGAACGCATCAAAAGAGTGGAGAAAGCATTAGTTCCCATGGTCTCTTGTAGAAGCTCTCTCGCTTTGCTAGCACTTCATCAAACCGCCCTTGAAAATATGATTCAACATGGATTTTGAGTTCGCCAGTAGTCTTGCATTCAGAATTTTATTTGGAGGCAGAACAAAGCTATTGCTTTGTATAGAAAGACGGATGCCGCAACACCAAAACAATCCGCTTCTCAATTAGTGTAATACTATCATACTAGCCCAAGACTCACAACCAAATAGAAAGAAGAAGAATTACCAAGATAAAGTGGAAGAAAAACATTCATTAAAGAAAAACATGGGGTGCACAAAGGCATTACAATCTTGACATCCAAGATTAAACTTAATACATGTGACACAGGGGTACAAAAGGTATTACAATCTCGACACCCAAAATTAGCCTTAACCTCGTGAGCCAATTTTCCCACCACATACCTCTCTTTAAATAGAGGTTCTTACAACCCTATTTACTATAATAACTCCCTACTCACAATAATAATTTCTAACTTACATCAATAACTACTAACCACCTACTAGTTTATAACTTCCTGCTACACAAACTTACAAGTGCAACCTCACTACATCACTCATGATAAAACAAAATAAAGACTTAACACAATTTCTAGAAAATACACTAACAATTTTAACATGCTTGTCCTTTTTTATCAAATGCAACAAATTTATATACCAAATGTTATCATTCCTTTAGCTTCTTCATCAACAATTTGTCTTACTTTTTTTGCTAAAATCAAATTGGAAAATGGATCCTCTGAAGTTCAGCCTATTTTCTTCGGTTAAGCAATGAACGCCAAAGGACATCATACAACATTCAAATCCAGTTAACCGAAAATAAAAGCTACTTCTAAGAAAAGATATCATCATCGTCATCACAACTTTTTTCCAACTATTTGGGGTCGGCTCAAGAAAAGATCAATTCTTTAATAATGCGAAGAAAAGACAATATTCCCTTTGCATTGTCAAGAATATGGGATCAATATACCACATCATCATCGATATTTTTCTAACTTGAGAGGCGATGAAGTTTTAAAAAAATATCTCCCATCATAATTCAAATTTTTTATAAATCAATTTTTTTTATATATTTTCAGCTTGTTTGCATTTCTTATGTTCGATTATAGTTTGCTTCACTTTTAAAGTATGTATGTTATTTTGTTTCACATTTTCTTAAATTTTAAATATTTGGGGTGTTTTGGGTCCTGTACGTTACTCTGCTCGAGCCAGGGCCAAGTCCGAGGCTGGAACCATATGACATTGAAAAGCCATACCCGCAGGGTTGGCTTACATACCATGGGCCTAATGCATGTTAGGAATAAATGCAGAAAAAAAATAGAGGTGAATGAAAATCTACTCAAAGACCAAAATGTAAGACCTCTAACAACCTATGCCAGCTAATCAAAGACCCAACTTCATTTGCCTTTCCACTCTTTGCAACCGTGCTTCTCTAATGTCATCTACTCTCATGGAAGCACACTAATAAAAAAATCAATAATTTATGCTTGCTTTCAATTAAAAATACTAGATAATTTTCATAAACTACTTAGCAAAGTATTATATTATGATGCTAGCAAGTGTGATAACGGTTACGGGCAAGCTTTCTATGCTTTCTCTACAACATAAAACTTATATACTTCCCCTTATCCAACCGTTCATTCTGAATGGAGGGCTAAGATTGCTCCAATCACAATGTCAGATCTCTATACTATTTTATGTTTAATTTTTTTTTCTATAAACTCTTTGACTCCAAATTTGGGACTTCTAATCCTCTATTATACTCGCACTAGCGAAAAATGTATATATAAAAAAATTTTAATAAAATAAAATGACCAAAACACCCCTAAAAGATTCATGGGGTATTTTGGTCATTATATTTTATCGAAAAATTATTTTCTATATTTTTTATATTTTTTATAGGTGCTCCCCTTTATTCTCTTTCCTATTTTTTAATGATGTGACATGTGGCTATATGGTTAGAAGATATTGACTTGATATATCTTTGAAAGATTTTGTGGAAAGATTGAGTAGAATTGTGTTATTTTATGGTGTACGCAATATTTTGATTAAATTTAATTTATTTAATTTCAATTGATGGAAAAATGGTTTAGAAAATGGGGATAATAGTTCATAGACCTTCCATAATATTGATGGCCCATTTATGGAATAGATAGCTCAAATCTTTCACCCCACAAATCACTCAAGATCAATAGTTCATATTCAATCTCACAAGAAGAGGCAAGCCAAATAAAACCCTAAAAAACTCTAAGCTTGTTCAAAACCTATAAAAAAGGATTGTCTCTGCCCAAAAATCTCTACACTTTATCTCTTGTACCTAATTCCATATTTCTCTCTCATATCCCACAAAAGGGCATGCCCCACTTAGAATTTCTCTGTCTCTTTCATAAGAAAAAGTTCTCTCTCTCATGAAAGCCAAAAGTGACACGCCCCACTCTCTCATTTTTTATCTATCTCTCCCATATTGTGAAAGAACCTAAGGGTGCAAAGAAGAAAAACAAAAATGTATATTCCCGGCTACGATCACATTAGTCTATCTTTCATTGGCATCAGAGCTATTGATACTTGATGATATTAGTTGTCTTTTCTCTTCATTGAGTCAATATCAAGCTTGATAATGAGATATAAGAAAACTAATAACCTTTGTGGTCAAGTAAGACACCCCGATTAAAGAATTATTGGAATATTTAAACACCGAAAAGGCACTATGCATATGGGTATTCTAGGCTATTTTGGATCAATGATATGAAGAAGATAATTATGTATTTTTTTATTGTATACTTCAGTGATATTATGTGTATTTGAGATTAATATTTACCAGCAAAATTTCTGTGGGAAATCCTAATGGAATTGAGACTTATGAAATCATCAATGAAGGGTGACAGTTCTGACCCTGCAAAATCCAAGAACTGTCTATTGAGTTCCGTGATTTTTCCCACCAATCATATGATTTTATTTCTTGCTGAAATTGTATTGTGACTCACAAAATTAAGTGTACTTTCAAGAAAAAAATGTTTCATCAAGAAATTCCTTATGATTGGAAAGATATGTTTAATTTATTAAAGGGTACGCAAGTATTGTTTTCTGCAACGAAAATTATTTCAATAACTTGCAAGTCATAATTTTATTTCTAATCTTAACAGAATTTTTTATAGTCCACACTACATTTTTAACTTCCATTTTGAGTCTAGTTTCTAATAAAATTTATTTGAGAGAGAAATATATATGGGAATAAATGAATAAAAATTTTGAATTGAAGAGAGGTTATCTTGAATTTTCTGCAATTTGCTATATCCTTCATTGGGACATGAATATCTATATTTATCAAGCCTACTTAACAAAGTAATATAAGGCTTGTGGAAATCTATGTGTTACTATTATGTGTCTACTTTCAAACAAAATTGGTTTGAAAGGAAAACTCCAAAAGAGTAGAGAGAAAAAATAATTTTATTAGATAATATTTATCTTAAAATTCTGTAGTATGAGTTATTTTGTGACGTGAATGTCACTTATTTATTTCTCTAAAGAAAAGTATTATTTAAGATTCACAATATGATGTTATGATTTGGTTTTGAGTCTAGTATTCATCATAAAAGATTTTAGGAAGAAATTCTTTGAGGATTGAGAGAAACAATTTTTTATTGAGAAGTGCTCAACCTGATTTTCTGCTGAGAAAATTACATTGTGACGTAAATGTCACTAAAATAAAGACTCACTAAATGGTATGATTTAGGGATAGAACTGAGTACTATTTTATATTTTTTAGTCTATTTCAATACTCAGAAGGATTAAGAGATAAAATCTTTATAAGTTGAGAGATATCATATCTTTATCACGGAATGCTCATGTTCTATTCTGTAGTAAATTAAAAGATGTGGTATATTAAGGCACATCTTTGGATTCTTAATTATGGACACCTTTTTAGAGCTCATTTAAAAGGTTTTATAGTGTGTCATAAGTATGGTTTATTATAATATAACTTCAAAGATAGATAATACAGAGTTTGCGATATAAGACACTCTATATGAAGAATGATCGGCATGGGAATAGTAAAAAGAAGCAGAAACACAATACCTATAAGAACAACTTGGTTTCTTCAAGATGAAGGGATACATATATAGAATTGGTGGTAGGAAAAAAACATTAAAGATCAGTGGGTGAATTAAATTTGTGATATTTAAAATGATGGGATGAACAACAGAATTTTTTGGCGGTGTGAGACAGAGAGAGTCCAAGTGCCAAAGAGATGGACACTTCGTGACATGTGAAACCAGTTGCGTGCTCTTCCAATATCACAAAAGCTTGTCAAATGAGTAAAAACAATAAATAAAAAAAGCCTAGGTACCACACTATATGGTTTTGAAGTATGAAATATATCCCATATTACATGGCAGGGTCATATAGGGAAAAATGATTCAATAACCTTTTTATTTTATGTTTAATATGCTTTAGCTATATTTTGGCTAATTGTTTTATGAATATGTATGGAGTGTATGGACATTAAGTAATAGGTGCTAACAAATTTGAAATAGCTAATTTTTAAATACCTTGGGTTTTAATGCCTCTTTGTGCTAGAGTATGAACTACTTAAGGTAATAATACACATGAAGATGTGATTTGATTAAGGGCTTTGAGCCCTAATAATGAAACACGAGAGATGGGTGTGGCTCATTCAAATATGTAAGCACGAAGGGAGACCATCCTCCCAATAATGTCTATAATACGATGTGTTGCATGTTATGATAATCCCTTGATAAAGTATCCATATTTTCCAAAAAGGAAATATTTTTTTCAAGGCTTTAATAGACATTCTTTAGTCATGCTTTATTTTGGATAAAATTATAGGATGATATTTATGATTTGTTTTTATGGCCATGAACTTGACTTGGTAGGAGATTAAAAAAAGAATGCGGTAAAATGATTTATGAAGGCTAAAAATATATTTTAAAATTAAAATTGGATGATTTAAGAAAAACCAAAGTCTATGAATATGGTTTTGAGAAAACCATATTGTCTTGCAAGGTCCATTAAGTCTTTATGAAAATCATTTTAAACTGTCATACTATTATATATATACCAATTCAATATTTTTATTAAAGAGAAAAACATTGTGTCTTGACGGTATTTATAAAAATGGGGGAAAAACTATCATGCACTGGTTTTTAAATACCCATGTGCCTTGACCTATGTTTCTAGTTATTTAAAATCCTTGATTACCTAATACCTTGAACCATAGGAAATGTTGTAGGAAGGTCATCTTGCTAGGCTTCCTTGACAAATGTTGTGTTGATTAGATAACTTGGTTTATATGAGTTTACTACCAAGACAACTAGTATGGTTGAACCTTTATGGTTTAAGAAGGTTTTACATATTGTAAAACCAATGGGCATTGAATTACATATTGCGTGAGACTTGCTATGCGACTTCATGATATAGGCATATGAATATTGAGATTGTATTTGTTGTATGTGTAATAATTGAGTGGGAGCTCCTGCAGTCCCACGTTTCTTTTAGCTATTTGGATATTCAGATATACCGGTGCAAGTTATCTCACGGATCCAGATGATGCAAAGTCTACTTCGAGATTTGTGTTCATGCTTGAAAGGGGTACAAATTCTTGAAAATAAAAAAAAACAGGATGCGGTGAAATTGTCCACTATGGAAGCAGAGTACGTGGCGTGCTGTTTGGAGGCCAAGGAGGTCATACGGATTAAAATTTTTCTTAATCGACTTTACTTTGACCTTGTGCATTGTGAAGCAGTAAAGATTTTCTATGACAACACGATGGCGATATGCATGTCAAAGGAGTCACAATTCCATAAGAACTCCAAGCATATAATACCATATTTCTATCATCTGAGGAATGATGTGAGATTGAGAAAGATCTAGATAAACTAAATATTCCAGTGGGTGCACTTGCTAATATTTGACAAGTCAGTTAGAATAGCATACTACAATATTGTTCACCCATGGAACTTTGATGTGTGGCGCTGGTTGTATGGTTATAGATGAGAGTAGTTTATTTGAAGAACTCTTTTGAGACCATGAACATACGACCCCAGGAGATCATGGTATGTGATGGTATTCTGCGATAACATTTCTATGATATGTGATGCGATGTGAAAGATGGGCTACGACCACTTTTTGGATATGATCCAAGTAGCAAAGGGAAAAAAACATTGCCTCTATAAATCCTTTTGTGAAAAGATTGATGATGAATACCATGATTAATGTAATGAGAGAAATACGTGAAAAATATTTGAGAGAAAGATTGTAGTTGGGAGAGAGAAGGGGATGAGAGAAAGTAATGAATAGAGAATGTAGGGCCTTCAAAGGCCAAGTGGGAGATGTTGGATCTATGTGTCATTTAAATCCTTAAGAGTGATTGTAAAATGAAATAATATAGTGGAACATGAACTCAGTAGACGTGTGGTCCCTCGTGGACCATACTGTCCAAATGATGTTTGCAGATACCGGACTGTGCTTGACGATCTAGGCCAGTCGATTAGAAAAAACTCATGTTATCTGGGCATAGAGAACAAATCGAGAAGGATTCTAATGGGTCATACCTTGATGAGGTCGGAGCATATACCTGAATGAGCGAGCCGAGGGACTGTGTGACCCTTATGTGTGATGGTGGCCTACAAAGACGGGGGCCAAAGCCTCATCCATGTGCCATCACACGACATGCATATCGATAGATCGTTCAGAAAAACCAAAAATTAACCTTTTAGGGTAAAACATATACATGTGCGAGAGATACCCCTATGCACTATAGGAGCTGTGGTCGCATTCGGTTTAAGTGAGCTTGACTCGTCTCTAGGGGATGACCTAAAATCCACAGATTAGGATTGCGACCCCTTTGCTCATCGACCAGACTTGGTGACTCGCTAATGAGCCCTTGCTTAGACTGTGGGTCATGAGAAATACTAGGTTGGTCTAATAAAGCAAGTGTGCTCTGTAGTCCACAGTTGAAGGTGGAGTGCTCCATGGTTCTTGATTCAATTCCTAAACCATATAGATCATTTTTCTATTAAATTAATTTAATTGTATTTGTTTTGTGATAGAAATTATTTTAGAATTATTATTTGAATTTTTTTATCAGCCAATGGATATTTTATTTATAATTTTTGGATTCATAAAATTAAAGATACTTATTTTACAATGGTTTATATATTCAAATAATATTCTAAAATTATTTTATTAATTTTTAAAATATAAAAATATCATTGGGGCCCATTGTACACATGGGCCCACCATATTTCTAGAACGTGGGGCCCATGAGTGCCTCACTTGGGTGGCACGCCACACCCTTTATTCTCTTTCCTATTTTTTAGTGATATGGCATGTGGCCATATAGTTGGAAGATATTGATTTGATATATCTTTGAAAGATTTTGTAGAAAGATTGAGTAGATTTGTGTTATTTTATGGTATGCATGCACCTCATGACCCATCTATAGAATAGATGGTTCAAATCTCTCACCCCACAAGTCACCCACTATCAATGGTTCATATTCAATCTCACAAGAAGAGGCAAGCCAAAGAAAATCCTAAGAAACTCTAATCTAATTCAAGGCCTATTAAAATGGATTGTCTCTACCTGAAAATCTCGACACCTTATATCTTGTACCAATTCCATATTTCTCTCTCATATCCCACAAAAGGGCACACCCCACTTAGAATTTCTCTCTCTCTCTCTTAAGAAAAATTTATGTCTCTCATGAAAGCCAAAGGGGGAACTCCCCACTCTAGTACTACATGGTACTACTACTAGTTGTACTGTGTAGCAGTACAAGCAGTACATTTGTCTTCTAAATTGTAATTTTTTTTTGGGGAATCGTTTCCCTTGGTAAGTTTGGTTTTCTTTTCGCAGGCTTTGATTTATGGAGTAGAATGTGTAGGGTTCTTGTGAACCCCTAGCTTGCGAAATCAGGAATCCCAAATACCGAGATCTCACCCAAGATCATGTACATGATTGGCTAAATGCGAAATAGATTAATACAACTATAAATCAAGTGTGAGAAATAAAGCAAACACAAAAAAGCACACCCCAATAACACAAGATTTACGTGGTTCACCCCATAGAGCTACATCCACGGCCTCGGCAATTAGAAATCCACTATCACAATGAATATTATAGTTTTGAGTTACAAGAGATAATACATATCTCTAAACATCGGTAGAAAAACCATCACCGATCTTCCCTTCTAAACCCGCTCTCCCAATCGAGCAACACCGTTGATTAACCTCTTTCCCACTTTAATGCCGCTATCGGAAAGATAATCTCGAGAGCAATATAGAGATTTTTTCTCTCCAGAAGTGAAAGTTAATCAACACAAAACTCATGGAAATACCGCCTCTCTCTCGGAAGTCATGTCTCTCTCTCTTGGAGGCTCATCTCCATATTGGATATCTATTCCCATAACCCCCAAAGGGGTGACCCTCAAAGGATGGGTATTATGTCATCCTTCACTCTCTTATAAAGATATTATTTTCTTGCTTATCAAGAAAGTCAATTTTCTATTTTCCATAATACCCTAATCTTTAAAAGGAAATATGGGTCTGGTGATTTAGTTATTAGTAAACCCAACAATCTCCACCTTGATAGAAAAATCACCATAATTACCTTGACAACCTTCATTGAATAGATTTCCTGATTTATTCATATTTGCCTCTATTGGGGAATTTTCACAAACACTTTGCCTTCATATTTTTCTATCTCAAACCATGGATATTTCTTGATTTCTTCTCACTTGACTCTATTGTAGAATTTTCACAAACACTTTGCCTTCATATTTATCAACTTCAAACCATGTATCCATAAAACTTTGTTATTCCTCTTTTTCTTAATATAAACCTTAGCCCCGTATACACCTTGTGCTCTGATACCAATTGTAGGGTTTTTGTGAACTCCTAGCTTGCGGAATCTGAAATCCCAAACACCGGGATCCCACCCAAGATCGTGTACATGATTAGCTAAATGTGAAGTAGATGAATATCACTATAAATCGAGTACGAAAAATAAAACAAATACAAAAAATCACACCACAACAACACAAGATTTACATGGTTCACCCCATAGGACTCCATCCATGGCCTCGACAATTAGAAATCCACTATCACAATAAAGATTATAGTTTTGAGTTACAAGAGATAATACCTATCTCTAAATATCAGTAAAAAACCATCACGGATCTTCCCTTCTAAACTCGCTCTCCCAATCGAGCAATACCGTCGATCAACACTGCAATGTTGCTATTGGAAAGATAACCTCGAGAGCAATATAGAGATTATCTCTTTCTAAAAGTGGAAGTTAATCAACTCCAAACTCATGAAAATACCGTCTCTCTCGGAGAACATGTCTCTTTCTCTTGGAGACCCATCACTATATTAGAGATCTATTCCCATAACGCCCAAAGGGGTGACCCTCAAAGGATGGGTATTATGTCCTCATTCGCTCTCGTATAAAGATATCATTTTCTTACTTCTCAAGAAAGTTAATTTTAATACCCTAATATTTAAAAGAAAATATGGGTATGGTGATTTAGCTATATACATGCATACAGGAAAATATCATGTTAGCCCACTAGCTAACAGCTACAGTATAAGCACAATGCCCTAGATTGAATATGGGCTAATCTAATTATTACGATTGTATTTTGTATTTGAATTTCATTTTTTTATACAAATTCAAAACATTTGAAATTTTGAGTGTATATTCTTTAAAATATGGAAATCTAATATAAATATCAAAGAAATAATTCGTCAAAGATAAATTTACCAAAATACCCTAAAAATATTTAGGAGTATTTTAATCAATTTATATTTTGTAAATTATTTTTTAATATTTTTATTAGGTATACTTGATGAGAAAAATGGATCTTTAAAATTTCATGTGATTTAGATTCGTAGAAAAGTATTAAAAATTATATTACAAAATGAGGTTGTGACCGTCAGATCAGCCCATATTCAATCTGGGTTGTTGAGCTTACACCTAGAAATAGTAATTACAAACTAAGAGTCAAATATTTGGAATTGTATAATATGAGACCATGTACCGTTGTTACAAGAAAGTTATAATCACACATAGCCATTAGATGTCAAATTAAATGGATTAGGTGTGTCAAGGAGTTTGAGAAACTTGCTTTTGAATATTGAGTGTAGTCAATGACATATATACAACAACCTGATTTAAAATTTGACGAATAAGAATGATTGTGACTTCCTTATAAAAATATAAATGATAATATTGTATGCTTTTCTCAAATATGTATATAATCAGATCTTAATATTTAGGAATTTAGAATCTAATTCTATTTGAAAACGGTGGAACATCCCAAACTTCACTAAACATATTCCAGTAGGCAGGATTTCAAAATTCTACCTTAAAATATTTGACAATGCAGATGCTGACTGTGGCGTTGGTTCGTTATGATTACAGGTTGCATAAAACACAATTCTCAGTTGACGGTCGATGTAATCTTGAGCGGCGACATGTCAAATGGTCGACAAAACCACTAGCAGCATTGGTGCCACTATAGGTGCCATCGTGTCCAGTTTTAGCCAAAAACATGGTTGTCTATAGAGTCAACATTGCCACCACCATCATCTAACCAATGATGGTTACTTTCAGCTGCTTTTCAGGTCCAACAATAGGCAGTGATTACAATCAATAAGGAGCAGAAGTTGTTGATTCCCTCGTTCAATGATGATGTCCCCATCACTTATGCAATGATGATTACTTCTTCCTTCATTATAATCATTTTGATGTCGAGTGATTGGGAACAATTTTGGCCAATCTGGGGCTGACGCTGTTGATCAGGCTGCTACCTCAGCATTGGACACAATGATTACACTTCTACACTCGCATTTTGAGGGCATCAGTTTGATGACTCGAGCCACCACCCTCTGGACGTTACTTTCTTTATTGTTGACTAGTGTCCCCATATTCATTTCGACACTGTGGCTGCCATCTTTAGCGTTGGTGTTATTGGTGGAGGCATTGCTTTAAGATTCGCTCTACATCAATTTTGACTGGTTTATTCCATATGTTTTCTTGTGTCAGGGCCATTCCCAACCTGTTAGGATTATTTTCAGAGTTCTAGGTTTAGGGTCGAGTCGTCATGATAGACCATACAACCTAGGGTGGGTGTTAAGGTGCTAGTTTTGAAATTATAGGTTGGTCCAGGGTGTATGGAGGCTGGCTCGGGGTTCTTCGGTCCCCTACAATTTCTTCACCCGGGATCAGGGTTTGTGGTTTGTATAAAGTTGCAATTTAGACAATCAAAGTAAGGTGCACCTCCAATTTTATCACAAGATATAATTATGTTATAAAATATTCTAAGGATAGCTAATAATCTTTTCTTATCTCTAATTATAAAATTTTAAATTCTAAAAGTAGTTCAAATCAAGTAGATCTTCAAAATATATGGTATAGTTAATATGTTGCAATGTGCACTATTGTTGGGATTTGAAATCTTTTATTTTTATTTTCATTTCCATACATCTCGATGTCGAGAGGATCAATTAGAAGGTCTTCCAACATCAAAACAACCTTTTTTTTATGATTTTTTAAGTGCACTTTAATTCTGTATTTTAAGGTTGCAACCTTATATAAATATTTCCTTTGGATTTTATTGTTCTTATTTTTTAATAGGTGGAGTCTATATCTTTTTTTTGTTTTTGTTTTTGTTTTCCTTTTTTTATTTTTGGTATTATTTTATTATTTAGTGCATTTTTACCGTGAAATGAATGTGCAGCACTCAAATTGGACAAGAATCTCAATATATACACAAATTTGATAATTCTATCGAATTACATAATGTAGTAAAATATTTTTCAGACTATATTTTGATTTTTAATATCGTTTTGATAGTTCTTGAATTTTTTATTATCTCAGAATGGACAGGTCATCTGAACCGATCTATATCGCTAGTTTGCCAAACAGTGTTCGCAAAACCGAGCAATCTAACCGCTAACCGTCCGGTTAAATGGGAACCGACAAGTGGTCGGTTCTAGTTTTGGGCGGTTTTGGTGATCAACCGGTATTTAAAAAAAAAAAAATGTATATAAATTTCTAAAAATAAGGAATTTGATTTTAATGTATTTTTAAATATTCTTTACATTTTGGTAAAGATTAAACATTGTTTTGGTCATTAATAGTCACTTTTATATTTTCCCATCTTTTTCAGAAAAGTTTAAAAATATGCCTAGGCACAAATCGATTTGTTGAAATCCATTTTTTTCATTAATTTTCAACTTCATTTGAATGTTTTTTGTTTTAATCGTTCTTTTTATGTTTTTCATATTTTCGTAGATTTTTTTTGTATCTTTTTTTATTTTTTTTCAACACTTTTTTGATCGCTCAGGACTTGCCCAATTAGAATGGTTGAATCGGCTGGTTTATCGGTTAGGCCGTTTAAACCGCTTCCGGTCCCATATCTGGTTAACCGTTCCGGTTCAATTTTGTGAACATTGTTGCCAAGTGATTGGTTGAGTTGCTGAGCTGACTTTTGAAATAAATGTATTATACAATTGGGAAAGTATACAACAAGACCATTTACTTCTAGCAGCGTTCAAATGAACGACTCGGGCTACTCGGCCCATGCCTGAGCCAAGTAGTCGACCCGAGTTGGGCCTCACACTGCAACAAAAAAAAAAGTGTTACAAAATTAAAATATAAAAACCAAAAAATATGTGTTTAAAATAAAATTAAACAAAACACATATAAATAAGGTAAAAGAAGTCGAGAAAAATAGGTTTTGAAAAACCATCTTGTGACGGGGTATTTTTAAAATAACTAAAAAAGATGGAAAAATAAATATTCATGGCCAAAATACTTTTCAAACTTTGCTAAGATAATATAACACATAAACAAACATGTTATAAATAGATTTTTTATTTTTTGAATTTTTTATAAACGTTTAATTATTTTTAAGATCCCTAAGTTGGACCTCCTACTCGAGACAACTCGGGCCCCGCTACCCGAGCCCGAGTAACTTGAACTTGGCTAATTTTTCAAACATCGACTCCTAGCACATTGATCCTTTAGCATTCAAATGGGTAATTATGAGCATGTTATTAATTAGACTCCAATTTCAAAAAGAAAGTTATTGTGGCATATCCCATCACATCCAATGGTTAAGAGTAACTCTCATCTAAGAAAGATACATGATATCAAAGTACGTAATCCTTGTCCAATTAATGTGCTATGTGTAGCGGTAATTTACCATTCCAAAAATAAAGTAGGCATGAATGGTTCCTTGTCCGTGTTGAGGCCAGCCCATAGCAGTGAGCCCCAAGACTGACTAAGGGAAAATGCAAAAAATACTGCAGTTTTATGAATCGATATAGCGTGAGAACAGGTCAAGTTGGGTAGTCCCAAACTGACTCGATTAAGCTTCATACGGATCCGATTGGGTCCTTGTGGCTTGGACCCAAACCTGGGTAGAGAAATTAGTTTTTTTTTTTTAATATACTATATTGTATAGTGGGAAAGTATTGAATGAGACCATTTATTTTTTCTATATAGTAGTCACAGTGATTTTGACTATAGAATGTAACGTTGAGCAGTTGCAATTATCCCATTGACCAAACTCAAACTTCAAAAGAAATTTTTTTGAATTTTGTGACACATTCAAGCTATCAAATTTCATATCAAAAGATTGTAAAGAATTATGACCACTTTGTATCAAAGATAAATAGTTTCATTGGATACAATTCTTTATATATTTTCAAAGTACTTTATAATGGGGTCGAGTCAAGTCCACCCTAACTCAAATTCAACCCAATCAAGTAGGATCTATGCCGGAACCCATCTAGGATCAATCCACCGTGTCCAAGCACGACCCAGATCCGACGCAATTGCCACCCATCTCGATGTTATCCAACTAGGGACAAAAAAAAAAAAAAAGTAAAGATTTCCCTAGGAGAGTAAAAAAAAAAAAAAGGGGAAGAGAAATGTTTATATAGAGCCGAGGCTCTAAACCATCTACTTAGAACCTACCTAAAAAATTCCATTAAAAGATGTTTTTATTCCCAAGTATCCTCAAATCGATCATCTTGACATCAAGATGCACAGACATAAGAAAAAAATGGATTTCAAGTTTTGAAAATAATATATTTTGTAATGTATTTTTGGACCGTCATTCGAGTATTCATAGATTCGTCGATCTACATTATTTTATCAATTTTAAATTTTATAAATAAAAATAAAAATATATTTTAAGACTATCACAAAGATTTTCAATATTGAAACCACATTTTTAAACACTATTTGAGGGTAGGCTCTTGTATAGAGCCTAGGCTCCATACAATTTGCACCCAAAAAAAGAATCATCCAAACCAGTGTTTTAAAAATCGGCGAGTCGAGCCGGACTCGCCCGGTTCGACTCGGGATCCGACCAGCCCGTACCGGTTCCATCATAAAATCGAGAACCGCCCGGTTCTAGAGAGAACCGCCCGGTTCCCATCCGGTTCAGCCGGTTCACGCACGTGCTCTCGTTCGTCCGTGTGCGCTCACACGTGCAAGGTTGCCGATTCACTGTATAGAATCGGATGGTGACGTCATGTCTCGGCACGTATGATGTTTTCAAGGGTAATTGGGATATTTGTCTTAAAAAGACAGGTAATTTTCGATATTGTTGGACGGCAGTACCACAATCATATATAACCACGTGTTACCCCATGTACCGTTCGCTCGCATGCTGTTGAAGAGTTCAACCTCACATCTTTTATAAACTTGGAAGTCGCTTGATATTTCCGATGTGGGACAATTCCCACTTGCCTTCAACAGCGTGCAAGCCATCGTCACACAAGCTATTAATTATTGCAAGCCATTATCCATATGTGTAGCGTTTTAATTTAGCGTGTCAAATTAATAGCACTAATAAACGGCTATATAAAATTAAAAAATAAATTAATAGCACTCATTAATTTAGTGTGCCAAATTAAAAAATAGCCATATAAATTTTTTCGATGTTTATTATTAAAATAGTTTTTTCGATGGGTTTTAATACAATATTTTATTTTTATTTTTATTTTTTTGTAGCTATTGTGCATATTGCCGATAGGATTTTTTTTTGAATTTTGGCATCTTTATTTTTCATTTTTTTGGGTAAAGTTATTTTGAATCTTTTAATATAATTACATTAGAATTTATTGGTGGTTTTATTTTTAATTTTAGTCATATGATATGGAAGCATCTTCTAATAATTTTTTAATCACTTTTCAATTAGATAATATTCTAAAATATTTTTAATTTATTATTATTTGTCTAATAAAATAATTATAAAATGTAAACTAATAATTATAATTTCAGTATATAATATTATAATTAGTTAAGTTGTAATAATTTTGGATTATAGTTAGTTAGGTTGTAATAATTTAGGTTTTTTTAGCGGATTAGGGTTTTTCGCCAAAACAAGATTTTAATGGCCATTCCTTCATTGATTAGTCTACACTTTATAATAGTCCATGTATAATTATATTTTTTATCCATGATAATTCTATGATTTTTTTTTATGTGATGCAAATTTAATATTTAATTTAAGTTTATACAGGGAAAGAGCATCTCAATATATACAAATTGATGAGAAAAATGAAAGTTAATAATATAGTACCCTCATTTCTTATTGGATTCTTAAAAAACAACATTTATAATGAATTTTAATCATTTTTTCGGATTTTTTTAAAGCTTTAATCCTACCGATTCAGTCGATTTCCGATCCGAATCGTCGATTCATCGATCCAAATCGATTTTTGAGATGTCCGATCCGGGTCACCGATCCGCTTTTTAAACCGTTGATCCAAACTATCTAAAACAAAAGGTGGTGGAATGGATGACGGCGCCTCTCGCAAGGCTCTATTGGCCAGCACCGTCACATAACAGCTGTCTGCTAGTTCACTTGCGAAACGCGGAAACACCAAGCTCTCTCTCTCTATCCCCTGAAACGCGAAAATACGAAGCTCTATCCCTCTCTCCCTAACATTTTCTCTCTCTAAACTTTATGCCAACAACTTACCAAGCCCAGTTGTGACCAGCCATTCCACCCTGCTCCCAGTCATAACTCTCCATGATTGCTTCCCAACATATTTCCTCTTAACTTTAGCTCCTCACTATAAAAACCTAACAACTCTCCATACAATAACACCATCCCTTGTTGAACACTTCCTCTCTCCCCTTAAACACTGTTGCCCCTCTTCTTTCAATGGCTTCCTCTCTGTCTTTAAGACTGGTTATTTGGGGTCTTTTGGCTGTGGCCTCTATGGCCAATTTCTACTCAGATTTTGACATAACATGGGGAAACGATAGGGCTAAGATATTAAACAATGGTGAGCAGCTTCACCTCTCACTAGATAAATACTCTGGCTCTGGTTTTCAATCCAAGAATGAATTCCTCTTTGCGAACATCCATATGCGCTTGAAGCTCGTACCAGGCAACTCTGCAGGCACTGTTACTGCCTATTATGTAAGTCCTCCCCCCTTCCCTCTCTCTCTCTCTCTCAATCAAGCCCTAATTTTTTCAGTTAGTTCAGACTTTAGAGAGAGAATCAATTACAGTGAGATGATGGATTTTGATGTTGGGTTGTTGCAGTTATCTTCACAAGGCCCCACCCATGACGAAATCGACTTCGAATTCCTGGGGAAACAGGGAGCAACAGTTCCACTTATGGTTTGATCCAACCAAAGACTTCCACACCTACTCCATCTTGTGGAACCCAAACCACATCAAGTAAGAACTCTTTCTCTCTCTACACACTCACATTCATCTCTCTC
>NW_006498079.1:0-22346 GCF_000471905.2 Amborella trichopoda | reverse complement strand
AATATAAAGGGTGAGTGAAAACGAGACATTTGGATGGAGAGGAAGAACAAATGAAAAATGGCGGCATGCCGGCTTCCCATCAATGCAGGCCAAGGACGTCCTCTTTACATCCTGCAATGTCCAAAATATCCTTTTAATTGAATAACATGAGCGAAAGCACGTGTGGATCAGGTTTTTTTTTTAAAAATTGTTAATGTGTATTTTTTAAAAAATATATTAATTTTTATATTATTTCATCAATAGTGATGTAGAAGGTTCCACGTGTAAGTTTGTATAGTCAGAAGTTGTAAAATTAATAGTTATTATTGCAAGTGGATAGTTATTGTAAGAGATAATGGTTGTAAAAACCTTCTATTTAAAGAGAGGTGTTTGGTGAGAAAATTGGATCACATGTTGAAGGTTAATGTTGGATTTTAAGATTGTAATGCCTTTGTGTACCTTCGGGTCACATGTGTTACAATTAATCTTATATGTTGAGATTGTAATGCATTTGTGTATCCCATGTTTCACCTTTGAATGAAAGATTAGTTTTTATTCCACATCATTTCCGTTCTTTTTCTTCTTTCGTTGTGAGTCTTGGACTTGTGTGACCATATGATACTAATTGAGAAGCGGATTGTTTCGGTATTGTGACATCCGTCTTTTTCTACAGTTTTTCTCCCACTAGTACAGTTTGACCTATATATTTTGCTCAAAGTTATGCCAATACTGGACGCTTGCTAGCCCCTTTTATTTCAAATTCCCCGAGTATCATATCTCCAACCCTGGGAACTTGAAAATTCATCATTTTTTGTTGTTTTTATTTCGTAAAAATATCTCTTTATATATAATTTTTTAGGTTTCATTTTTTTGGATAAAATTTTACCCTTTTGACCCATCTTTTTAGCCCAACCAAAAGTTCAAAAGATATCCAAGACATTCTTTTTTTTATTCTTTCTAAACCCCCTTCTCTCTTCTCATGTGTTTCTCCTCAAAACTCTCTCTCTCTTTTAATATTGAAAAATATCTTTCTTTCTAAATATTGAAAAAAAAAAAAAAGAATGGAGAAAAAAAATATCATTGATCCGTATAGTATTAAGAGAAATTAAGCGTGCAGATATAGAGGTAGAAACGAGACAGGGCTGCCCAAAATCCCAATAGTACCAATTCAAACCAACACACACAGGATTTATGAAATGGATAAACACAAGGAGGAAGAAAACAAGGAACAGATGGAAAAACGAATGCGGGCATCAAATCTAGCAATCAATTGAAATTAATACTAATAGGGAAAATTTTATATAGAGAGGAGGCTCTGAACAATCAAATTACAGCCTACCTCAAAAATTTCCAAATATCTTCAAATTGATCATCTCGACATCAAGATGCATGAGCATGAGAAAAACATGGATTTCAAGTTTTAGAAATAGTGTATTTTATAACGCATTTTTGAAGCGTTATTTTCAAGATTTTCAAGTTTTTATAGATCTGTCAATCTACACTATTTTTGAAGCTTTTGACTTTATAAATAAAGACAAAAATATATTTTAAGGCTATCACAAAGATTGCCAGTATTAAAACATTTCTCAACACTATTTGAAGGTAGGCTCTAATTTAATTGTTTAGAGCCTAGGCTATATACAAACCGCACTAATAATATTAGATACATGGAGACAATTATTTAAAGGGTGCAGTTTGTATAGAGCCGAGGCTCTAAACAATCAAAGTAAAGCACACCTTAAAATTTGGTTTCAATACTACGAATTTTTGTGAAGCTTTAAGTTTTATAAATTTACAAGTTAGAAAACTTAAAGCTTTATGAAGATCTATGTGATAGCCTAGAGAAATTATAAAACTTAAAGCTTCATAAATAGTGTAGATCAAGCAGATCTATAAAAACTTGAAAATCTTGAAAATTGAGTGTCCAAAAATACGTTTCAAGATGCACTATTTCCAAAACTTGAAATCCTTTTTTTTCTTCAAATGTCCATGAGTATTGAAGTCAAGAAGATCAATTTTAGGATATTGGGAGTCAAAATGACCTTTTCTACTGAAAGTTTTGAGGTGCACTCTGATTTGATTGTTTAGAGCCTCGGCTCTATATAAACTCTGTTCTTATTTAAATATAAGAGCAAACTTTATAGGGTGGCAATGGACCCGGACGTGACATGGGACCCAATGGGTAGACGTGACCCAAGTTCGAGTATGGGTCTAAAAATTGGACCTGGCAGGTCGGGTTTGGGTCTAAATATTGGACCCGACCACAATTCAGGTATGGGCCTAGCTCCATGTAAACCCGACCCAATGGACTCAAACCCGTACCCGACTTGAATAGTATTTATATTCAAATAATGCTTAATATATAATATTTAAATAATATTCAAATAAATATAGCTATATATTTTTAGTTAAATTTTTTAAATAAGGGTATGGTTTTTATAAGGCCAAGGCTCTAAACACCCAAAGTAATAGCACATTCAAATAGTATCGACAAATGTGGTGTAAATATTGGAGCCTTAAAAAATATTTTCATCTATAATTATAAATTTTAAAGCTTAAAAAATAATGTAGATCAAGCAGATCTTTGAAAACTTGAAAATCTTGATAGTTCATAATCATCATCATAACTTTTTTCCAATTAATTGGGGACAGCTATACAAATCCTAGGCCACCATTCTGCTTTAATGACATACCCTCAGTGAGACTATAAGTCCCCATATCTTTTCATACTACTTCCAACCACATCCTTTTGGCCCTACCCTTTGCCCTTTCAATCCTTCCACTCGAATTAACTTGCACCTCTTCACAGGTATTCTATTGGGTCGACGCCACAAATGGCCAACCCACCTAAACTTTCCCGAATTGATTCATTTCAGATTCTATACCTTCTTGTCTTGCCACTCTTCCATCTCAAAATCTTGATAATTGACGATCCAAAAATGCATTACAATATGCACTATTTTCAAAACTTAAAATAAATTTTTTTTCTCATGTCTATACATCTTGATGTCGACATGATCAATTTGAAGATATTTGGGCATCAAAACAACCTCTTCTAGTGAAGCCCTAATTTGATTGTTTAGAGCTATGCACCTATATACATTTTTTCTTTTAAATAAGGTACGTATATATTTAACAAAATTTATTAAATACGTTTAAATATATTTAAGTATATAAATATTATGTTTTTTTTATCGGGTTCGGTTAGCTCTGGGTCTAAGTCCAGGTCCCACATTATATTTTTGGGTCTGGGTCCGACGCCAGTAACTACTGGACCGGTTGGGTCTGGGTCGCGATTCAAGTCCCATAATATTTTTTCAAGTTGTGGTCTAGGTCCGGCCGGACCCTGACCCAACCCAACTCGTTGCCACCCCCAACTTTACATGTAATATTCCCACATATGTGAACCCTGGTGTTTTTAGTGTCGTCTGAATAGACAGCTAAAACAGCTTTAATCACAATGTCAAAAGTCAGCTTTTAAGCATCAAAACTCAACTCAATGGCGCCGATACTTTTTTTTTTATTATGTTATAAATCTTTTTCCATTGAATTTTGTAGCGTGCACACCTAACCGGAGCGCACATGATAAAAATAATAAAAGAGTATTTCTCACAAAAAAAATATCCAGAGTACCCCTGAAAACTATGGGGCGTTGTTATTATTTTATTTATGTTTTTGACAAATGTTACCGACCTTTATTGCAAATTACTCAGATGGGATTACTTCATCATAAATCAAAAGAGAATAGAATAACCAAATTTAGCAAAAGAGTCAGCTAGAGAATTAGCCTCCCTATAAACGTAGCCTCCCTATAAACGTCGCAAAAAGAAATGGACAAATCAATAACAATATCCAACACCTACGACCAAATTGGGACTATCTTCCAAAGTACCCTCGGCTCGTCCATGCACCACTGAATAACATTCAGATAATCTCGCTCTACTAGCCAAGACAAGCCCAAATTTTTACTTTGCAAAATCTTGAGACCCTGATGAAGGGCAACCAATTCAGCATGATTTGTTGTAGCTTCCCCTACCGGACCTGCATGGAAATCACGCCCAACTCCCCCAACACCTGCCAAGCTTGGATTCCCCAATGAACTCCCATCAAAGTTAAGTTTCAAAACCCCTTTGTTGAAATGGAGTCCAAAAACTCACTGATCTACTTTTAACCACCCCCATAAATTAAATTTGGATGGTTCGTGATCACATCCACTTTCAAAACGTTTCTACCTTCCTTGGAAACACCAAAAATAGGCTACAATGAATAGATGCTTTTGTCTAAAACTCGTGCAATGGGAAGGTAGACACCATCAAAGGTACGTTTATTCTTTTCTTTCCAGATCTCCCAAGGGACTAAGCCACGCAGAATCTTCCAAATAACAGTCTCAATCTTGGGTAAATAAGGCATTGACATCTCCAAGATAACCCCTGCAAACTCTTGAGGCATCGTCTGGCCCCAAAAATGAACAGAAATGGTCCCATATTCTAGAAGAAAAGGGACAATGGAGAGTCAAGTGTGCCATTGATCTTTTGTAAAGGTGTAAGCAAACTAATAGGTCGAATGTATGATAATTCCAAAATAACAGACTTTTTAAGAATAAGTGCTATATAAGTAGAATTCACCCTTTAAAGAGTTCCCCTCGAGTCATAAAAACCTTTAACCATCTCAAACAACTCCCCATTCATCAGATTCTAAAATTTTTGAAAAATGATCAAAGGGAAACCTTCCGGGCTCAGAGGTTTGTCCCTCTGGTAATGCAAAGACCGTTTCCTGTAGCTCTTCCATCAACACCTCCCTCTCCAGCGAAAAAGCAAAATTGTGAGACAAACCCAAAAATAGAACTCGATCAAACTTCGGTGCGAAGTGCACTTCAGAAGTAAAAGCCTTTTTAAAATGGTTAACCACAGCTTCTCCCATTGTCATCACATCATCCTGATCAACCTCTTGAATCACCAGACCTGAGACATCATTAATCCTACTATGCGAGCTAGCAATGGCGTGGAAATATTTACTGTTTATGTCTCCTTCCTTAACTCATTTCGTTCTCAACGTTTGTCTTTAATATATCTTATCCACACTACGTAACTCATTGAGGGTCCCCATCTTATTAGCTCTTTCTACTTTTAGCAATTCAGATAAAACTCCATCATGTTGAATAGATAAATCCAAAGTTTTAATCTCAAACAAAACCTCAACACTCTTATTTTTAGTGTGAAATCTATTCTCCCTCTTCCACGAAATAAGCTTATATTTGATACTAATCAGTTTCTTATGCATCTGAAAATCTAGAGAACCAACTGAAGTGACATTTTTCCAAGTACTTTGAATCAGATATAAAACTTCTTTCTCTTCCAGCCACCCAATCTCCATCTTAAAAGGCTTTGGAGACAAGAAAATAAAAGTCATTCAAAACATATGTCAGATCATTAATAAAGAACTCTTTAAAAGCATGTAAAGTAGGACCATACTCATTGACTATACCCCATGAAAAATCCGTCGAAGGACTATTAAACCGTACCAAAAAAAAATGTCCCTGACAACATAATAAAAACTTTGCAAAACTTGAGGATCCCACAAAATCCAAAGACCCCAGAAGCTCCAATAGAGTCAATCCCCCAAAAAGTTAACAGAACCCAATCCTCAAACTTCCCTCACACTCGAAACATCAAGGCTGAAAAGTTTAGTCTCTTGAAGAACCAAAATGACAGGTTTATATTTCATAACTAAAAAGAGGATGTCCCTTTTATGCTTAGGATCGCTCAATCCCCTAACATTCCAAGAAATAAAATTCATTAAAGAGGGGGGGGGGCGTGGGAGGGTTAGAAGCAGAACTTGGACCCTCCACACACGGTCCACAATAAACCTCCTCTAGCATCAGAACTTCCTACAAAGTAGTATTCTCCGCATCAGAGATCCATTCAGAAGCCGATTGCTCAATGCTCAGACTCACGAATTATGTCTCCAACAACCTCAAAGCTTGAAAATGATCTGTCTCACCAGCACCAAACCTTGCTGCAAGCCGAGCAGAGGATCGAGAAGGCTTCACAGAGCCTTTGGCCTTCTTCGAAGACTCCATTTTCTTAGCAGAAGTCAATGCCACCTTCTTCTTCAAGCTTAGAATCCTCCTTCGTCTTCTGCAGTTTCTCCTGTTTTTTCTTGGCCTTCATCTCCTCCAAGACAATCCCAATATGGACATTAAAGTCAGCCGCCATGTCTTCAAACATAGCCGAAACTTTTCCAATATCATCATCCTCCTTAACAATTTCAGAAGGCCCCTTCTCTATGTTCCTTGAATCCCCTACTTCAATATTTGCTCTACTCTCATAATAATCCATCTCCTCTAAGTCCTCACTAGCATACATAGCGAAGTAGGCAAGAAGGGACAGATGTGACGGCTGAGCAACCAAGGCTATCGGTTCCCTGAACCATTGTCAACAAAGGGTAGATAGGGCCACCTGCCTCCACTTCCAAGGGGTAATGCATCTCTTAATTGAGCACCTTTAGAGGTTCGATATCTTAGTCAATAACCACAATAGCAAGGGGATCGACCATCAAAGGATCGAATCGGGGCTTAGGATGAGAGGCTTGACCTCAAATCGCTGCATGTCTAGCTAGAAGAGGATATAACTTCAGAATGAAATCACCAACAACAAACTCCACACTTTACCCCAACAAATGCTGAGAACCGCCGAGAAATCCCAACCAGTTGCTTTGAAGACGAAACAGAGAGAGAGAGAGAGAGGCCTCCAACGGGATCTTTCTCTTGCCTTTACAAAGATATGGATGGAAAGAAAAGACAGCTCAGTCGCCTGCATTACGGCCACGTAGGTAGAAGGTGTACCTTTCCCAAGGAATTCATCATAGTCCCTGGGAACCTTAAAAAAAAAGATTTTGAGTTCCTGAAATAGTTTATCTAGCAACATATTAATTGGACCGTCCATTTTCAAGCTTTCATGTGTTTATAGATCTACTTGATTTGAACCATTTTTAAAATTTAAAATTTTATAATTAGAGATAAAAATAGATTCTCAAACCATCCTAACATTTTTTATATCAAAATTACATTTATGAAAAAATTTAGAGGTGTGCCTAAATTGGATTGTTTAAGATTGCAACCTTACGTAAACTACACCCTAAAATCAATACATCTTGTAATCAGGAACATCTATTTTCAAGATTTTCAAATGTTTATAGAGCTGCTTGAGCTGCACTATTTTTAAAATTTTAAATTTTATATTTAAAGCTAAAGATTTATTTTCAAGCTATCATAAAGTTTTCAACATGGACACTACATCTTTTGAAAAATTTTAGACGTACGTCTTATTTATATAGTATTAGGTTTATAGAAACCTCCCCATAACTAATACTCGTACCCAAAATGAATGAGCTTCAAGTATCTTCTATTGACCGCTGAAGGTGCCATCAACAACGGAACATCGATTATTGACAAAACACTAAAAAAGAACCGATTAACAAAACACTAAAAAAAAACCGATAACAAGACACTAAAAAAGAACCGATTTAATATAAGGATTGTATAGTCTATAAGATCATTTATTTTCAATACAAAAAGATCACAATTATTTTTAACCATTAGATGCAAAATCTAACAGATTGAAATGTGTCACAACATTCAAGAATTTATATTTTAAATATTGAGCCCAATGACACATCTTCAAAAATTTATATTTTAAACATTGTGCCCAATGACACATATTCAATCGTCCGATTTCACATCAAATGGGCAAATAATGATTGTGACATCCAAAATAAATACTCTCATTGTTTAATGGGGATCCTTAGAGATAGAACAGATGTTTATTTGAAGGCAGAGTAAGTAATAAGAAGGAGAGAGAAAGAGAGGCACTCTCAAGTACTGGTACGAAAATGAGAATTTCATTGGCCAAATTGTATGAATAAACTTATAAAAACACCTTCATATAATATATACGTAGCATTACAAAAATTACTATATGCCTTTGCATCCCAAATGATATCAACTGTGTATTTGAACTAAGTCACCAAAAACTGCCTTTTCTCCTTAACGAGAAAACAGAAAAACAGACCACATTTCTCGGCTCCTCACAACCCCACTCTCAATGCAGGCACCAAAAACAATAAACTTAACCAGACCCCGAGCCCGACCCTGATGCGACATCAGCTTCCCGCCGACTGGTACCCAAGGCCCCACGACCGGTCTCCACCTCATAGCCACCCCACCCCACCTTCTGGAAAATGCCCAAGCTCATCCTCCCTCTCAGGCTGGCAATTAAGGTCAATCCTACCCTTCAGTGTTCTACTCCCCCTCCGAGAATACTCAGGATTCGCACCTTGCAAGGAGAATTATATTTATATATGTATGACAGAGGTTGGCCAAATTTTGAATGAAGTTTCAGGAATAAAATGATGCCATTCTCTTAAATTTGAAACATCTTAAAATTGTTTCTCAAATAGATTTCATTTTGGCCTAATCAGTGGTATTAGTTTGATACTTTAAGATGAAATTCAGCCAAAACTTGATACCCCAGTTCTGAAATTTGAGAAATACACAAAGCTTGGACAATGTACCTCTTGGGATCCCATGAATTATCAGCACAGGACCATCTTGGAGGAACTAGAACATCCATAGGCAATTTGCGCCATTTGGCACAATTGTCACATTGAACCCATTGGTACTTTTCCCTGTTGCACAGACAAGCTCTATGAGAACTGTCAAGAGTTGTAAGAAATTGGAGAAAAAAGAATCTAAGTAACAAAAAAATATAATCTAATCCTATAACCAATTCCCTTTCCAATAGAGAATGTTGAAAAGAATTCATCTATGATAGCAATAGTAACAATAAATGCCCTCGGTCATTAAAAAGGAAAACCAATTTGCATGGAGTAAGGCACGAACTCATTACTATTTATCAAGCACAAGAGTCTTTTTGACGAAAACCGTAAATAAAATACAGGCTTATGTCAAATGGTCAACAATTGTCAGAAGTATTTAATCATGCCCCAACATCAAAGTAGCAGAATTTCCAGGTATCCCTCTCGTTCAAATTTTACACTTAGCAATTCAAAGTATGGGACAGAGGAAAATTAGGCACACTTCATAGTACAGTTGAGACACAAAATAAACCGTATGAAAATATATTGAACTTATTAAATGATATATTAAAAGAAAAGGCACCACACAAAAATTATGAAAAATGCTATCCGAAGGAGGAAAGGCACCACACGAAAATTAGGCACACTTCCATCGAGCTGTTGATGCCAATCATTCCCAAAGATGATGAACACTTGTACAAGTCACAAAGCCACCATTTACCCCCAGAACACTTTTGGTCCTTCATAAACAATTAGAGTTGCAGCTATGTGAATGACATTTCCTAGTCACCGGATGCCAAGATAGTTAAATGAAGTGACATACTTAGACAACCATTTGACAGGACAAAAAAAAAGAAGGTAATCCACTTCAACACAAGATGCAACAAACCAATTGATTCTTGCTCTTCCATGGCATGTTACTCTACAATGAACGCACAATCAGCACTGGCTATTGTGTTTATTTTTAAAATTTTAAAGTTAAATTTCACAAAAAGTTTCTGAAGGGAAGCTTATAAATATTTAAAGAACTAAAATACATATACCTTGACAGGTTGCGTATTAACTATTTCTTTATAGAGGGGACGGAAAATTTTATAAGCAGGTATAATTATTTTAAATTTACAAAAAAGATCATCGGCATAAAAGTTTTAGGTATATGTCCAAAAACATCTAATTATATTTCATAAAGAAATCAGATGTTGAAAATAAAAAAGAGGAGTTAAATATGAAGAAAGAGAGCGTCCAAGAGAAATATGCCCTGGGTACAGAGAGAGAGAGATATGAAGGGATTTCTAAGGTGTAGAATATGAAAAAGAGGTGATGGAAGATAAGACAATAAGTTACTAAGGTATCATGGCCAGATATTGCACCCTTGAAGCACAAGTGACAAAGAAACATGTCTCGCCAGAGCCCAGAGGTAATACACTAAGAGATGACATGCATTCAAAAACTCTAATATGAGTTGAATAAAATGAACTGCTGAGAAGATGATATGGGGAAGAGATAAACAATAAACACGAACATCAGATGGAAGTCAATTAATAACAGAGATGCCCATTGGAAACACTTTAGTCCTTAATGGAATGGAACACCACTAGGAGACATCATCGACAGAGCAAACCCAGTTATGAGTCGGTAGATGAACTCATCAACCCATACAAGGATAGAGGTTAAGGGTACGAAAATTGTTGATTCATTGCTCCCATCATTGTGAGACTTTAAAAATAACTCAAATTAGGAAGAAAAAACAGCTATTATTGTTCAATTATATGAATCTGTGTAAACCTAGTTAAATCATCAACAACAAGTCACAAGTCTATAATGAGCAATTTGAATTGATTCTTGTTTAAAATATTAGGATTTTCATTTTCTTTTATTTCAAAAGCTCAATCCCCGGGTTCAAAATTTCGAAGAACCTTTTATCTTCATTATTTTTCTCAATTCCAGATAGTTTAGATTTAATTTTACAGAAATCAAGGCGGATTTACATCCTTATATTAGAATTAAACATGCTCAACCATGGTAATGCCATGCCTACATACTTGTGTGCAAGGACACACTTGATCCCCTAGTAAAATGTATTTTCATGGATCAAGAATTTGCCAAAGTAATTATATGATTACCTTGATTTCATTGTCAAGATTGGAGTTTGTTCTTCAACTAGAAAAGAGATTCGAGCCTTACACAACCGACATCCAAAGCAGCTTATTGTCAATTAAGAATACTCATTTTCTGAAATCTGTCATAAGAGGTCACAAAGATTCGGCAACCATACTGACTTTTGCTCCATTGAACATTGGAAATAGGGATAGGCTATCACTTGTTTCAACAAAATGTTGCTTTGAGTAATGCTGCTAAAATCAAAATGCAACTTTCATTTGTTAGAGGTTTTTATTGTATTTCATCTGGAGATCAAACAATGCTGCCCACTGTACTTCTGTCGACTTGCAAGTTCTAGGGGTATGATTAGTTATAGGGTCCATGGATACATGTATTATATAATTACTCGTGTCTATAACTAAGTTGCAAATGCATTAGGATGCGGGTAGAAAATTGGGGGAGTCCACGAAAAGTATAGCAAGTTCAACCAATGAATCATCAAAAATTTTGGAACAAGTTTCTCAGATTCTACTGTTATTCATCATCTCGAATTCCTTGTCTTTCACCCAGAAACACAGTTGGAAAACTAAGAGCTCCAAATCACTCTGGTACAGACATCCAAAACATTTCAGGTAAGCTAGTTTTCAACCCTTGACTAACCATAAAAACCACAATGAGATTGTCACGGATATGGGTAACTTCATATTAGTTAAACGTACTATGTCAAATGCACAACGAAGGTTCGCAATCTGATCCTGGCATCATGCACTATGGGTACACACTTAATGTATACTACCTAATTGCTTGAAAATTAATGGTTTTCATTTTTCAAACACAACTCCAAAAAAATCAAATTCTAAAATTTATCTATACCAAACAATAAAGAAAGAAGTGTCAAACCATTCAAATGATCCTGAATGGAGCTAGTTCAATAATCAACACAAGAACAGCAAGAAAACAAAGGTTACTGATTAGTTGATTACCCTGCTTTGTTGGTAGCGAAGATGGTGGACTTTCCTACCACTGGAGGCTCCTGCTTACAAAAGTCATATAATTGATCCAGAAGAAAAGATCTTCCATGAATTTCAAGCATTATTTATGAACATGCAAGAAAAAAGGAAGCAGAGCGCATAAGAACACATACAAGAAAAAATTTCTTCAAATGCATCTTAAATAATTTATTAAATTCTGGTTAAGCATAATTAAATTGTTTGTTCCAATCTACTACCACTTCAAGCCAGGAAATAAGGTGCACAACATGACTAACTACATAAGAACCAAACCAAATGCTGGATAAAGCTTTATAAGATTCAATAGCCACCATGTGTGCAGTGACATTCCAAGTCCATAAGAATTTGCTTTCTTACATTGATTAATATACCATTTCCGTTCAACTGGAAAATAAGGGAAAATAAATAAAAATTACCTCATCTGATCTAGTTAACACACCAATATGTGACACATGTAACAATAACATAGACTTCACTGTACCATTCCAATTGTTGCATCTCTATTAGAACAGAAAAAACACTTTACTAACAAAGGTCTGATTGTATAAAGTAGAAAAGTACACACCTGCATAAGTTAGCATGAATGTGCCTTTACAGGGCCCAAATGATGCTGATCATCTGTTAAAGTACTGAGTGTACTAACAAATTAGCCTACATCTAGAGATATTCAAGAAGGAAGTACCATATTTGTGCATCATAAGGAAGAACCACTTATCCAAAAAAGGAAGCCTTTTTTTCTTTATAGTTATCTTTTTGGGACTTTATGTTTTGAGCAACAAAAGGAAGCCAAAAGAACATTAAAGTACAAATTAATTAATACAATATAGACAAAACCTCAGCATTACACAGCATTTTGTTGTGCCGACCATATCACTGTCAGACACATGATCAACACTTTCCTGGTTTGGATACCTTGAGAAACTTCATTGTACCGATATAGAAGTTAATTTTTTTTTTTTGGGTAATTCAATGGGGATGATAGGCCCCTACCCATTTTTTCAATAGATTAGGAAATTACATTTTACATTTTGAAGGGTTAATTGGGGGTGTTAACGGTAGGAATGGATACCACAATGTGGTAACTGGGTGTGGGGATGCTACCAGCACGGCCCCAGCCCATTCCTAATATAGAAGTTAATTACATATTAAAATATACACAGACTTGACATGGTATGAATGTATCAAAGTTTTTGGGAGAGGAAGCAGGATCAAGAGAAGGGGATAGTTGCTGTCACAAGTTCCTATGATAAACATGAAAAATAAATAAATTCTTAAAATAAAATAAACTTCACTAAATAATGCAAGGTTAAAACCCAAAATTTTATTCATGATGCATTTTATAGGTCCGACAATGTGAGCCTGCCAAAGGAGAGATCATACACTCCATTAACAACTTTACTAGAAAGAGTCCCCTAAAAATTTGGGAAAGTATTCTGGAAAGTGGAATGCATTGGGAACCAATTCAAGAGAGCCACTTTTTTCTTTTTCTCTTTGTTTTTTTTGGGTAGTTCAGTGGGGATGGGGTCTCCTATCCGTGGTAGGATGGGAACTCAAGACATTAGGTAATGGTGTCTTGCCACTCTGACCACCTAACCTTGAGCTCATTCCCTTCTTTTTTTTCTTGGATAGTTCAATGAAAAAGGAGTCCCTTGCCCATGATAAGAATAGAACTCACGACCACATGTTGTGGTGCTCCATCACCCTCAACCTAGCCTTGAGCCCATTCTTAAGGAGAGCCATTTTCGATAGGATATCCCATTAACTATGGTAAATACATGAACAAGCACGTGCACATGGGTTCAAATGCATGCATGGATACATTCTTAATTCATAAACACATCCAAGCAGACATGCATGCATAATACATAATTATGCCGCAAATGGATATGCAGCTTCGTACCATTGTAGAAAGAGACTAAGTCAATCAAGTTAAGTAAAAAATGCTCCTAATCTCACAAATTTATCAAGATAATCTTAGGCTAACGAGTCACTAAAACACTCATCTTCCAATTTTTTTTTTATTTGATTTCTAGATTTAGGCTTCCAAGCAATAAGATCACCACACACATGGACGTCTTGTTCCTTGCCTTTATGTATCCCAAAGTGCTTTGCTGAATAATGACAATTGCCACCATCCAAACTCGGGCATGTTTCACACCCAAAAAGCCAAGTTGTTTGCTTGAAAATAAATTACCCAGCAAGAGTCATCGTAAAATCATCCAACTGTTATGTATGAACCAGTTCCATAGGACATTATAACCACATGCCAAATTGCTATTTTTAAACATTGACCTAAAAAAGCCTCTTTAGTGATTAACGAAAAAAAACATATCAGTTACTAATTTTTGCAATTGAAAACACATAAAATAGATAAGTATATAAAGAGATTATTTACTTTCAATGCGAGCATGTTTGTCGGATATCAAATAAGCTGAGTGTGTCATTGACTATATTCAAAGTTAAAAAAAAGAAGAAGAAGAAAAATTAGACTTTGTGACACTCGAAGCCATCTAGTTAGACATCTAGTGACTACTAGCAATTGCTACCTCCGTATAATAAAGATAAACAGTCTCATGGTATACCATTTTTATATATATTTATGATTGCAACCGTGTAGTTATTTTTGAAGTTCAACCTCAAGAGCGCTAATTTCAATGACTAGACCCAAAGTTTAAAAAACAATTTCTTGAACTTTGGGATATAATTCATGCTATCTAATTTGACATCTAATGGCAAGTAACAATTGTGACCTTACACCAAAGATAAATGGTCTCATAGTATATAATCTCATTCGATAAAGGTAACTTATTAGTCTTTAATATGAAAGAAATTACTCATTTATTGAAAGAACTTTTCCCATTCCTTAAAAGGAATAGTTATTTTTAGGGTGAAATGAATAGTCTAGATAATTTGTTACAATATATACTATTTTTAGAGTTTGAAATCCTATTTTTTTTGTAATTATATATAGTGAGACCATTTACCTTTGATACAAGGTGGTCATAATTCCTTACAACCATTTGATGTGAAATTTGATAGTTTGGATGTGTTATAAAGTACAAAAAAATTTCTTTTGAAGTTTGAGCTTGGTCAATAGAATAATTGTAACCACCCAATTCACATCCAATGGTCAAGATTAATGTGACCACCTTGTATCATACGTAAATGATCTCATTCTATATTTTCCCAATTATTTTCACAACCATAATATTCAAGCCCAGATGTTCGGTGTAAAGGTTTTCGAATGCTTGAATTGCAAAGTCTCATGGGTTATGAGGTAAGGTTTTACTTATTTTGATAGGGCTGGCGCCCTACCAAACCGTTTTCCTTCATAGTATATCTTAAAGAAACTACCAACCACCGAAGATTTCGTACCATCCCACAAATATAGGAAAGTCCTACTAACACTGAGTTAGTTTAAAAGTATTGGAAAAGGCTTCACGTATCCAAAAGCATCTCAATCTTTCCTTCTAAAAATTGGAATATTAGGATATTCATTTTTCAAATACGTAGAAAGTAAGTTTTTTTTATTTTTGTATTTTTTATTCTTTTTAATTTTTTTTTTAAGGTTAGTCTGTGGTCTAGAGATTACATCCAAAATTTAAGATAAAAAAAATGTCCTAATATATATTTTACTCGAGGGAGTAAAGTAACACTATACTACCACGGAAATATGAAATCTTTCGCTAACAAATTCAAAATCTCTACACCAACTTAATATCAAGAAAGATAAACACCCGTTGAACAATATATCATGTAATAATAACATAACAAATTCAAAATCTCTAAACCAACTTGCATTTTCCAACAAGTTAATATCAAGAAATATAAACACACGCGAACAATAAATCATGTAATAAAATTTGGAAAATACCCAAAAAATAATAATCTAAAATTACAACAACTCCCTCCGGACCACAGCCTAGAAACTACCGACATGCAAATGTACGTGATTTACTTTAAATAATCAACATGAGTAACTTGGGAAGGATAATATGGGATAATTATATTAACAAAATGAAAATCACGAGGTCTATTGAAGAAAAATTACTACTTTAACCACAGATTTTGCTTCTTTTTTTTTTTAAATCCCTTCCTATAAAAATGTATCTCTAAAGAATAAAATTCTTAATTACAAATTTCAAAAAACTAAGAAAGTTCCAATGCCTTATTTTATTATTAATAAAAAATAATTTATTTCTTATATTATATGCATCTAAATCTTATCGTTATCACATATGCATGTAAATCTTATATGAAGACTCAATAAGGAGATATTCCGATTAACCAATTTTATAATTCAAAAAATAAAATTCAAAAAATAATCTGATGAATCTTATACGTGCAAATAAACCTTATTTATTAGAAATTATGGTGTCAGTGTAAATTATTTATCAAATCTCTCGAATTTAAAAATCAAACAATTTGCAAACAAATTAAAAAAAGAAAATCCACATTCCTTTCTTGATTAAAATTCCCATCATCAATGTTTTTTTATCAATTCTCTCTAATGGATAAGCATGAATTTTCATTTCAAGATTACGATTAAATCAATGAAATAAAAGATCCAAATAGTCTTGTAAGAGAATTACAAGCCGGAAATTAAATTACAAATCGTAATAGCATTGATTTTATAACGTGTACATTATCTTACTTTGTTTCCTATTACAAGTAGAATTCTTGGCTTCTAGAATATAAGTGCTTATTACCTGGTATTATAAATAGGGTGACGTAACACATATTTCTTAACAACAAAAATTGGAGTTCGGCTTCTTTCTTTAAGGTATTCTCTTCTTACTACTTACAAATTATTTGAATGTAAACTTAAAAAGGTAATGCAAGGTTTGATTTAATGGCGATTTTCTTCACTTCATTAGTTTGATTGTAAAAAAAAAAATGTTCGTGGTTTATGTTCATAGTTCATTAGTTGCAGTTGGTTTCCATTCACAGCAATTGGAGTGAGATTTGATGTTTAATATTCTGTTGTGTTAGATCCATTGTACGATATTAGGGTTTTAAATTCAGTGATTCTTTTCTCCTGGTTCTACTTTTTGCTGCCAACTTTTTTATTTTCTTCAGTTCATCTTGATGGTAAAATTTAAAATATTTAAAAGAAAAAATTAATTATATATGGGTCAGATTAAAAAAAAAGGAACAGATTTCCTTCTACTTTATGTACTTTTTTCTCTTCTTGGGATCTATGTTCTTGTTTTATTTGACCATGTATACTGTTTCAAACTTTCAATCCCAAGAGAAAATTCTCAAATTTTTCTTTTATTTTCTTTATTGGTTTTTCTATCTAAAACTTGAATTATTCTCAAGTTTAGCATTTTTTGTTAGTTTTCTTGATTTGGTTTTCTTTTTTTACCACGTTGTAAAAGACTCATTTTCTTTTCTTTTAACACTCTTAGATAACAGAAGAGAGAACACTGGAAGTTTTTTTCACGAGAAGAACCAGGGATAAAAGGGGTGATTCTGTATATTGCTTCTGAAATTGTAAAAGAAGAAGGCTTGATTTTCTTGATTCTTTTTTGAATTAGGATTTCTCGTAACTAACTTTCCAAATTGAAAACCCATTTAAATGGGTGTCCAAACCAAAATGGGTACTATGATAAGCGATAAGCGATAAGAGAGAGAGAGTCAATAGAAGTCCGTGGTAATTGGAGAGAGAGAGAGAGTTACACCATCCTCTTGCTTTGTTTTTTCCAGTAGTTGCCCTGGGGTGAAAGCTCTTTCTCTTTCTATCTCTGGTTTTTATGTTAATTCTTATCATTCACTGTTATATTTTTGTTTCACGAAAAAAAGGAGTTTTCCCTTGTTTCTTATCATTCAAAATATCGAAAATTCTTCACAAATTTAGATTTTTCCATTGTTGTAATGCATTTTTACAGATCTAAAATATTACTTACTCTTTTGTTTTACCAATGAAATTTACTCTGATTTTCACATTGACAAACCCAGTTCCATCATTGACCAATTGTTTTCGGCAGTTGAATCACTGTTGCGGAAATTCTTTGTGAGGGTAGACAGAGTCTACGCGAGCACCCTTCGAATAGATACATTTTTGACGAGGTAAATATCAACTGAACTGTATTAGTTTAGGCTTTGTTTCTTGATCATTTCCCTCGAAAATTTTTTGAATGTGTTTTTGCTTTTTTAATCTTGCTCGGATTTTCACAAATGACTTTCATTGTGTGCGTGCGGGGTGTGAGTGACAGAATATACATTAATCAAGGTGACCAAATGCAGTGGTCAAAATATACGAAGACTATAAAGTTTATAAATTAAAGAACCCATTAATGATGGAAAAATATGATAGAAAGAGATAACTCTCACTTAAATGGTTTTTTTTTTGAAAGAAAGCCTTATATTTAGGGTCTAAATAAGGTTTTTCATAAAATTTGAAAGAAAGCCTAGCATTTAGCTTTTAGATAAGGTTTTCTTTTTACAAATCACTTGTCCATTAAAAGGCCCAAGGATTCAAGAAAATCTTATCTTAATGATGATAAAATACGATAGAAAGAGATACCCTAGGGCCTCTTTACATAATACTCTTTCTCTTGAATGGGTTTTTCTTGAATTTTGAATGCAAGCTTTGAATTTAGGGTTTAGAATTTAGATAAGATTTTTCATCAAATTTGAAGGAAAGCCTCTTATTCAGCCTTGAGATAAGGTTTCCTTTAAGCAAATCACTTCTCGTTTTATTGTCAAGGATTCAAGAAAATCAAAATCTTTTGATTATCCCATTCAAGAAAATCATTACATGATTCATTTAAACTACGTAACACCGAGACAAATTATTACAACAAATTTGAGACAGATTTAGACGGCTGATTTTGAATCGCTGAAATCCAAAAAAAAATTGGTAGGCATTGATCCTTTCATGAACCCCATAAGATAGGGTACTAATATTTTGTGTTATTTCGGTCATCTTTCCAACTTCAATTATATAAATAATTACCAAAGCCAATTTCCTTACCCAGCATTTTCAAACTCTTTTGCTCCTATCCGTAACGACTCTTTGTGCTTCTTTCTTAGGGACTAAGATGAAGGTTTTCGAGGTGACCCTTATTTCGGCAGTGGAACTTCAACCACAAAAATCCACCGAGCGCAATATCTACGCGGTACTTTGGATCGCCCCACAAGAAAAGCAGCAGCAAATAAAGCAGAAGTCAAAGATCGTAAATGCCGGTGGCCGTGTAGATGTAATATGGAAAGAAAAGTTCATCTTCCATGTGGATGACAACTTTCTCTTCAACCAAACCTCCCAAGACGATGAAAATGCTTCCTCAGTGATAGTCAAGATTTATGAGAAGCGTGGTTTCCTCTTATCAGATAAGCTTCTTGGGTCAGCTCGGATTCATCTAAGCAACTTGATTGGATACAGTGATTGGGGGTTTGCATCGATGCTTCTTACGCGTTCTTCAGGTCGAATTCAGGGCAAGGTGAATTTGAGCGCCGCCTTTTGGAATGGTGATTCCCTCTTGCTCTCAAATTCTAGGTTGGTGGAGAGACATGTTAAGAAAGATAGGCATTTGGAGAGAGATGTGAGAGAGAAGGGCCTGAGGAGGATTGGTTAAAAGAGAGAGAAGAGAAAAAGAGGAGAAAGTTGGAGCTCAAAACTAAAAATTTCAAGTTTGAGATGCTTTCTCTCTCTAAAATTTATTATTGATATAAGGTGGTCACCATTAATCTTGACCATTAGATGTGAAATTAGATGACTGCATTTATTTCATTTGCAAAGCTCAAACATCAAAAAAAAAAAATTTCGAACTTTGTGACTCACCCCTGATATCAGATTTCACATCGGATGGTTGCAAATAATTGTGACCTCCTTGTATCAAAGATAAATGGTCTAATTGTATATAACCCTTTAAAATAAACATTCCAAAAAAATAATACAAAATAGAGCCTTTTAAGGTCAACTTCTATTTCTATACTAATAGTCATGGTATTATAGATGATAGAACTGCAAAATTATGGATCCATCCCTAAGATGTATAATACGTGGCCATCAAAAATTGAACTCAAAGTTCTCTATCGTATTTTTCGCTTGGCTTGCGCGTGTATGTTTGACTCACTCTCTTCCTTGAAACAGTAAAATGAGGAAGATGTGGAATTTGATGTCACACAAAGATAGGAAAAATGCTATTCTATTGGAATTTAGTTTTCAAGCGCAGCATTGGTTAGGCGCAAGCCTAGGCCTTATTAAAAAAAACAAAAAAAAAACAGAAAAAAAATTAATCCCTCACCTCAAAACATTGTCCAGATGTTCGGTGTAATGGTTTTCGAATGCTTGAATTGCAATGTTTCATGGCTTATGAGGTAAAGTTTTACTTATTTTGACAGAGCTGCCGCCCTATCAAACCGTTTTCCTTCATAGTATATCTTAAAGTGACTAGTCCTACTAACACTAAGTTAGTTTAAAACTATTGGAAAAGGCTTCACGTATTCAAAAGCATCTAAATCTTTTCCTCTAAAATTTGGAATATTTGGATATCAATTTTTCAAGTAGGTAGAAAGTGGGTTTTTTTTATTTTTGTATTTTTTTTATTTTTTTAACTTTTTTTTTACGGTTAGTCTGTGGTTTAGAGATTACTTCCAAAATTTGAGATCTAAAAATGTCCTAATATATAGTTTACCCGAGGGAGTAAAGTAGCAGTATACGACCATGGAAATATGAAATCTTTGGGCATAACAAATTCAAAATCTCTAAACCAACTTAATATCAAGAAAGATAAACACCAGTTGAACAATATATCATGTAATAATAACATAACAAATTCAAAATCTCTAAACCAACTTGCATGTTCCAACATGTTAATATCAAGAAATATAAACACACGTGAAAAATATATCATGCAATAAAATTTGGAAAATGCCCAAAAAATAATAAACTAAAATTACAACAACTCCCTCCAGACCACAGCCTAGAAACTACCGACATGCAAATGTACGTGATTTACCTTAAATAATCAACATGAGTAACTTGGGAAGGATATTATGGGATAATTATATTAACAAAATGAAAATCACGAGGTCTGTTGAGCAAAAATTACTACTTTATCCACAGATTTTGTTTTTGTTTTTTTAAATCCTTTCCTATAAAAATGTATCTTTAAAGAATAAAATTCGTAATTAGAAATTTCAAAAAACTAAAAAAGTTCCATTGCCATATTTTATTATTTATAAAAAATAATTTAGTTCTTAACATATATGCATGTAAATCTTATCGTTACCACATATGCATGTCAATCTTATCTGAAGACTCTATAAGGAGATATTCCGATTAACCAATTTTGTAATTCAAAAAATAAAATTAAAAAAATAATCTGATGAATCTTATACGTGCAAATAAACCTTATCTATTAGAAATTATGATGTCAGTGTAAATTATTTATCAAATCTCTCGAATTTAAAATCAAATAATTAGCAAAAAAATTAAAAAAAGAAAATCCACATTCCTTTCTTGATTAAAATTCCCATCATCAATGTTTTTTTATCAATTCTCTCTAATGGATAAGCATGAATTTTCCTTTCAAGATTACGATTAAATCAATGAAATAAAAGATCCAAATAGTCCTGTAAGAGAATTACAAGCGGGAAATTAAATTACAAATCGTAATTGCATTGATTTTATAACGTGTACATTATCTTACTTTGTTTCCTATTACAAGTAGAATTCTTGGCTTCTAGAATATAAGTGCTTATTACCTGGTATTATAAATAGGGTGACGTAACTCATATTTCTTAACAACAAAAATTGGAGTTCGGCTTCTTACTTTAAGGTATTCTCTTCTTACTTCTCACAAATTATTTGAATGTAAACTTAAAAAGGTAATGCATGGTTTGATTTAATGGCGAGTTTCTTCACTTCATTAGTTTGATTGTAAAAAAAAATATGTTCATGGTTTATGTTCATAGTTCATTAGTTGCAGTTGGTTTCCATTCTCAACAGTTGGAGTGAGATTTGATGTTTAATATTCTATTGTGTTAGATCCGTTGTACGATATTAGGGTTTTAAATTCAGTGATTCTTTTCTCCTGGTTCTACTTTTTGCTGCCATCTTTTTTATTTTCTTCAGTTCATATTGATGGTAAAATTTAAAATATTTAAAGAAATAATTAATTATATATGGGTCAGATTAAAAAAAATGGAACAGATTTCCTTCTACTTTATGTACTTTTTCTCTTCTTGGGATCTATGTTCTTGTTTTATTTGACCATGTATACTGTTTCAAACTTTCGATCGGAAGAGAAAATTTTCTAATTTTTTTTCTATTTTCTTTATTGGTTTTTCTATCAAAAACTTGAATTATTCTCAAGTTTAGCATTTTTTGTTAGTTTTCTTGATTTGGTTTTCTTTTTTTACCACGGTGTAAAAGACTCATTTTCTTTTCTTTTAACACTCTAAGATAACATAAGAGAGAAAACTGGAAGTTTTTTTCACGAGAAGAATCAGAGATAAAAGGGATGATTCTGTATATTGCTTCTGAAATTGTATAGGGAAGAAGGGCTGATTTTCTAGATTCTGTTTTGAGTTAGGATTTTCTCGTAACTAACTTTCCAAATTGAAAACCAATTTAAATGGGTGTCCAAACAAAAATGGGTACTATGATACGCGATAAGAGAGAGAGAGAGAGAGAGAGAGAGAGTACAATAG
>NW_006498083.1:297461-312928 GCF_000471905.2 Amborella trichopoda | reverse complement strand
GTTAACACCTGGTTGTAGGACTTGGGTGAATATATTTATTGATAACTTTTCTAGAGATCTGTGTCAAAATTTAATAGTGATCATTTGGGGTCCTACTCACATGGCTGTAGGAGGGTCTCGTAGTATCATTACAATTTCATTATTGTGTAAAGTTTTGTTTTAGATGATAGCTAGTGAGATCCTATTTTTCTTTATTTATTTATTTCAAGTGAAATTTAATTGTGATTAGACATTGTGAGTGATATTACCAGTGAAACAAAAATTTTAAAAAAAATATATACACTATGCATTATCACATAGTTCATCTTTCACAAGTGACTTGGGTGCATACAATTGAGTCACTCGAGTATGTGTAAATCAATAGTAATTCATTGTGAATCAATTATATGTGCCCAAGTTGGGGGGAGTCTAGGGCGCACTGGTTCCCTCGAATAGGTTGTTGTGGGAAGACGTCATATATAATATATATTAATCATATATTATAATATAATTATATATTATAATATTTCTATATTTATTATAATATATTTTTTACATTATTATTTTGGTGGAATATCCATATCTATATTATAATAGAATACAGATCTTAAAATGTGAATATATGTATTCCACCTATTTTTGTGGAGTACAGATGTCCACATTTTGGCCTCAAGGCATGGATACAAATCTTCTCGCGGAGACTGAAATCATATCCAAACCGCATTGAAATTACAGAAATATCTGTATCCATGGAAATGAGTCTCTTAGAGACCCATTTGCAGGGAGTCAAATGAGCCCTTGAGAAGCCTAGGCTGTAGCGCTTCACTTGAGTCAAAAAGACAATTGCATGACAATGAAGATCCTAGGTTTGATGGATTACCTATAAACAGACTGCAAGATATCCTTGATAGTATTCTTGAAGTGAGGGTGGATCCCAAGCCTCTCCATTATGTCAACATCTCTCAGTCGCTCGTACAAACACTGGCTGGCTTTCCCATCATCACTATGTGACCCAAAATTCTCATTGATTTCTTTGATAAGATCTCCTACCCTCTTCTCTCCCTGTAAATTTTAAGAGTGTTTCCCTTCAAATTATCCACTAGGATTGTATGTAATATCAAAATAGTATGCTAAGTATAATCCCCAACCATCCATTCTCTTTGATTATTTATGGTTGAATTTTTTTGAATTTCGTCAAAAAAATATGCTTCTCTTCCAAATGTGATCTAGTAAGTAGTTATTTGCAGTGATGGTGATGTGATGTTGGTGCTAGTTTTAGCGGCAGTTGAGATAATACGTGCGACAATGGTATTGTGCGCGTTGGAGCAGTAATGGTGGTAGCTCCATGGCGGTGGTAGTAGTGCAATTCCACAGTCATAGTGGTGTGGGGGTGGAGCGGTGGTGATAGTGGTGGTTAGGCAATGCAGTGGTGGTGGTGTTGTGATGCGGAGCATAGAATAGTAATGCTTATAGAACCGTGCTTATAAAACCGCTTCAAAAGGCTTTCTCATACATTGCTTTTGCGGGGCCGGGGGGGGGGGGGAGGGGAATTTGGTTATGGATCCTTTGAAATGTGTAATAAAGATAAAAGAATTCCTTTTGACTTTATAATTACATCTAAAGGCCAAGTCTAACTATGATCTCCTCGTATCAAAAAGTAAATTATCTTATTTTATTTTGTTTCCGAGTCTGTCAATATGGTCAAAGCTTTTTTTGCAACCCAACAACATATAATTCATATGCGACCCCACTTCTTAGACATTCGACTTGAATCAAACGACTATGAATGTTCATGCTGCAATGTTACCCAAACATTGTTTTATTTTTCATTTTCTTTTTACAAAACATTTTTGGATGAAAATTTGGGCAGCCCATCATAAAATTAGGGCCGAACCTAGAAAAAATAAGAGTTCCATAAAAATAAATAACCAAAATGCCCCTAAAATTTTTAGAGGTGTTTTGGTCATTTTGATCACCTGAAATATTTTATTATTATTTTTATCATGTGCTCTCCCCTATCATATATATGCATTCCTCGAATTTTACTTCAAAATGATTTATGGAATAAAACTTAAAATAAAAAAATATGAACCATCAAATCAAGATCTGACGGGTAATAGCCAGCTTATGACATTATGACTCAAGTCATCGCAACAATCTACTTATATCAGACGGTTGAGATCAAGGGTCACATATATTATACATGTGGGTGAGATTACATAGAACGCTTTCCCGTCAATATAATTGTGCATGTATAATATTGAGTGAAATTTTCTAAATTCTAAATTCATCAACCAATTAAAAGTGAGACACTTACATCGCCCTCATGGTGAGGATGTTTCTCATCAGTTTCTTCTAAACTTGAGGGCATGGTGACTCCATGAATGCCCAGGCATGAGCACACATGCCTCTTGAGACCTGTACGGGCAACATGAGGTGTAATAGGGAGGAAATGGGGAGAGAGAAGAGAGGATTGAGACGGACCATAGAAGCCATGAGGAGAGAAGAGAGAGAAAAGTGGATATGTGTGTGGACATGTATGAGAGAGGGGAGAGGAAGGAGGAGAACCCCTGGAGGCATGAAGAGGAAGGAGAGAGAAAGAAGAGCTCATGGAGGCACGAGGAGAGAGGAGAGAGAAAGTAAGAGAGGGTGGAGGGAAGTCACTGAGGAGAAGAGCCATTGTCTCTATATTGTGGAGTTTCATGTCATGACTCCTTTGCCATTGGCTCTTATATAGTTATGTGCTGACCCGCAGAAGTCTGTTATGTTTGTTTTTCCTTTGTTATTTATTTTTTATTATTTTCCTTTTCATTTTTAGAAATATCTCAATAGTTGCAAAGTGCTGGACTTTCACAATTTGGGGAAACTGACAGTAAACTTATAACCCTGAAAATTTTGAAATACCAGCCTAGTCCATGAGCCTAACCCAAGGTTTACCTCCTTTTAGTTTTTTTGGAAGAGTATGCTAATATCTCTTATAAATTATAATCAGTGGTATTTAAAAAATAACTTCCACATTTTCATGTCCCTTTTGGGTCTTTTATTTGAGAAAGGTTTCTATACTTTCCCTACAGTATAGAAGAACTATCCTCCCCTACCATCCAGTTGTCCAATTTTGATCAAGAGAGCCAGTCGTTGTTTGATCTTAGATCCGACGTTTCAAAGTATTTTATTTTTAATGTTTTTTATACAAATTTTATGAATATGAAATTTGGTAAGTGTAATCTTCTCATTGGGGCGCACCTATAAAAAATATTGAAAATAATTCTTCTTCGATAAAATATAATGATTAAAATACCCCTTGAATCTTTTAGGGGTATTTTGACCATTTTATTTCATTGAAAATATTTTTTTTATATTTTTCGCTAGTGCGAGTTTAATAGAGAATTGGACGTCCAAATTTTGGTGTAAAAATAGTTTATAAAAAAAAATTAAAAATAAAATAATTTAGAGACGTGACATTGTGATTGGGGCAATCTTAGCCCTCCATTCAAAATGAACGGTTGGATAAGGGGAAATATATAAATTTTATGCTGTAGGGGAAACATAGAAAGCTTTCCCTTTTTATTTTACCTAACTTGTCCAAGCATATATAGGATAGTGTTTTACCTTTTCTCCCAAGGTTGAAGCTCTTGATCTAACACTTCATTTGTTTACTGTTTTTATCCTCTTCTTTTTTAAAACTAAGTTAGTTAGGGGTTTTATTATTCGTATAGATCAAGTGGCTTATTCTTTATGCGACAATTTAGCAATTTCTCCGTTTGTTTTTGGCTAAGTTTGTTGGGGGATGTATTCTTTGAGCATCTTCATACATCAGTTGCTTATTCTTTAAGAACAATGGTTTGTCAAGTTGCAGTTCTATCAAAATGAGTAAACGCTCACATCATAACTCACGAGAAATTGTAATTGAAGTATCGAAAAACCTTTAAATCGATCATCTCGAGTTGAATATTATAGTATGAAAAAAATTAGGATTTGAAATTCTAAAAATAATGTATATTGCAACAAATCTTTTGTACCATCCATTTTGCCCTAGAAATAAGCGTTGATAGATCGGCAAGATCTGCAGCATTTTTTTAGTTTCAAATTTTATTTTGGGTGCCAGAAATTGATTTTAGAGCCATCGTGGAGCTTTTTTATGTTTATCGGCAAGATCTGCAGCATTTTTTTAGTTTCAAATTTTATTTTGGGTGCCAGAAATTGATTTTAGAGCCATCGTGGAGCTTTTTTATGTTTATAGTGCTTTTAAAAATGAGGATTTCAGGTGAGGCTTTATTTTGTTTTTATAAAACTTAAGCCTTATTAAAACTTCATTCCATTCTTTAGCATTTTTTTTTTGAAGTTAGACAATTAGCCGTTTTCTAAAGCATATGGTTCGCATAGATTCCTTCCCATCTCAAATTATGCTTGAGCTTTTGTCTTATTTGAGAAGGAATAAGCTGCAAAGTTTGGTCGGAAAGATTCTATCCAAACCGTTGAATATTTCGATATCAGACAGTTCTGCGCCTGATTTTCCTAATGTAATATAATGTTTAGGGGTGGATATCTAGTCAGGGTGGACCTGCCAACCTGGGTTCAACATGACAATGGTCGGGCCCTACCCTAAATTATTTGACCGTGTGAGTCGGGTCTAGATCCAAATTACCTGGGCCTGGCATGGGTTAGGTATGGGTCCATCCTGGAACTTATTGGGTCGAATTAGGTTCGGGTTAAGGTCAAAGCGACCTGACAGTACCCAAATATTTTTATTTAATAGGCATGTATATTTGCAATATTCTTTATATTTAAAAAAACTTTGTTATTTTTCCTAGTCTTGCTAGGAACCAATTGGATCAGGTCTGGGTTGGGGTTGACCCAAACACGACACAATCTAGGGGTGGCAACGAGTCGGGTCTGGGTCCGGCCGGACTTGAACCCGGATCCAATTGGACCCGACCCAAAAATAAAAAATATATAGATAAAAACATATTTAAATATTAAGTTAAATATATACATGTCTTATTTAAAAGAAAAAGTTTATATAAGGTTGCAACCTTAAATGTTGAATTACATATGCATCTCAAAAATCCATCGAATTGAAAATTCCTCTAATTGATCATCTCGACATCAAGGTGTATGAATATGAAAAAAAATGATTATGAGTCTCAGAAATAGTGCACCTTGAAATACATTATCTAGACCGTTTATTTTCGAGATTTTCATATGTTTATAGATCTACTTGATTTAAACCATTTTTAAAGTCTAAAATTTCATAATTAGAGATGAAAATAGATATTTGAAAATAGATATTAAGATAATCTTAAGGAATCTTTACTTCAAAATTACATATGATAAAATTTAAAGGTGTGCCTTAATTGGATTGTTTAAGGTTGCAACTTTATAGAAATCACACCCTTAAATATTATAACTAAAAATATATATAGTTATATTTATTTAAAAATTAATCAAATATTATTATAATATTATAAATTAAATATTATTAATATAATAACACTATTCATGATGGGTTCGGGTCTATGACCCGAATAGTATTCGAATCTAATATTTAGACCCGGACCCGACCCATTGGGTCCAATTCTTAGACCCATGCCCGGTCCGGGTCCATTGCCACCCCTAGATTACAGTAAGAGAATGTGAATTGCTTTGGGTTCATTCATAAAGACTTAAACACATGTAGACAACCAGGATTTGTGACAAAATACCCAGCTTAGCAGGGCTTAATTGTTTCAAGTACATACACAATCTGAGGGCCTGGACCACTAAATGAAATTAGTACCAGTGTCTTCCTCCATTGTGTCTCAGCGCGTTCGTAGCCATAATCGTCGGAACCCTATTTGTGCATAAAAATGCTGCCTAACAGGGGTTATTTAGTACTCGAAAATGGTTTGATAGGGCTGTAGCTCTATCGAAACAAGCGAAGCCTCACCTCATAACTCAATGCAATTCAAGAATTAGAAAACCTTTATATCAATCATCTTGGTTTGAGCATCATGGTTGTGGATACAAAATAAAATTTCAAGTTCTTAAAAAACTGCATATAATAATAAATTATCTAGATTGTCTATTTTGTCCTAAAATTAAGTGCTTATAGATCGACAATATCTGTACCATTTTTTTAGTTTCGATTCATTGTCGGTGCTAGAAATTGATTTTAGAGCCATCACAGAGATTTTCGATAGTGCAATCCGGATTGGGATTTGAGGTGAGGGTTTATTTTGTTGTCGCAGATCCTAGGCCTTACAGAATTGAAGTTTTATGTAAGGTTACAACCTTATACTATTGAAGTAAGGCACACCTTAAAAATCCTTCAAAAGAGAGTGTTCTGGCATTGAAGAGCTCTCCAATTGATCATCTTGACCTCGAGATTTATGGACATGAAGAAAAAACAGAGGTCAAAGTCCAAAAAATTGTGCATCTTGTAACAAGTCATCTGAACCGTCTATTTTCAAAATTTTCAAATATTTATTGATTTTCTCAATTTATACCATTTTTAAAATTTTAAATTTTTATTATTAGAGATGAAAATAGATTTTCACGTCATCATAGGGTTTCCGACATTGGATTGACATCTCCAAACAAATTTTAGAGGTAAGGAGGCAACCTTATACAAACCTCACCCTAATAGCCTGAGGAGCATGATCCAAACCCAACCTCACAGGCTACTTACAACATCCAACACAACAAATTTTCAGATTATGGAAGAGATTTGTAGTAAAAATCCTTTACCAATGTCTCAAAATCACTGTCCGGAGCATTTGAAAATCCATCTTCTCTCCCATAAAGGAGGCTCATAAATCTCGCGACATGGACAGCTGCACGACTGCAACAATCAGGAGCAACCTCTTGGCACTTAAACCACTCCCTCTCAATTTCATGGTTGCTTGATTCAATCATGTCTTTCAATTGGGCCACTGCCTGTTCTTGGGTGCAATTTGGGTGGTCTCTCATATAACATCCAATGGCAGATGCCATCTCACCATGACTTGCCTCTCTCTCAAACGTGACAATGTCGTTGGAGAGTCGACAAACGACGCTTACCAGATTGAGCAGATTTGAGCTTGGGCCAATGGATTTCAGTGCTTCGTCTGATACATACTCCCCCATTAGGAATATCGTGCTCGTGATGCATGTTGTAGACCACGCTGTGATAGGTCCGACCTTCATGTACTCATCGAATGTTGGAATGTCACCTGATACTCTCCATTCTGCCTCCTTCAAATGTGCCCATAGCACTTCTGTGAACTGCAAAACATGAGATGGAAACTGATGGTTACAGCAGGTAGAACCTTTAAGACTTTGTAAGAAGGTTGAAGTGTCAACCTTATAGTGTAGAAGTGAGGGTACCTCAAATATCCATCGGAAAAGGATCAAATTGTACCTTTGGAACCCAGGCCAAAAAAAAGTATATTTGAGCAATGGTTTTTACCATTTAATCTATTAAAAAAATGGATCGGAGCTCAAAATTCCTCTAAACCAATTCTACTCCAATTTTCATGATCCAAACTCCATTGGATGATCACAAGTTAAATTAAAGATTATTTAGTAATATTTCAGGCAACAAAAGCCACGTAATCCATCGTTTTGCTTGCCATGTAACCCACCTAATCTATACCTTATCAGATTGAAAGGAAGTGAATTCCTCAAAACTGTTACATTCAAGTAGAGTGAATTGAATCAATCTTTGTAATCAGTTGAGAACTCATCATATATGATCATAATTTAGATTGAATACCAATGCAAATTACTTACTTTCAAACTTTTTTCTATAAGAATTATCTATAGTTTCCCACTGATTGGCACACAAAAAAAAAAAAACAATTTTGTGTTGTAAAAGTAGTGGAGTAGAAACTTACTATTTCTCTAAATAAAAGGAAGAGGTTGCAGCCTTGGGACTTGCTGGCTTGTTCTGAAATTGAATTGACAGTGGCATAAAAGGACTTGAAGGTGAGCGACATGTGTTCGGGAAGACCGTCTATACCAGATAAGTCCCATCTGCCATCAATAACAAAAATGGTTCCTCAAAAGTTGATACTAATAGATAAATCTTAGTGCAGAGTCGTAAAAGTAAATTTATTAAATCCAATGAACCTAATAAAAAAGCAATTTAAATATACTGTCAAAAAAAGATATAAAAAGGAATTGTAGATCATCTACAATGTAAATCCTATATGCCTAAATTATAATGTCAATTCATGAGAACTTGAAAATCTTTGTACAAAGAGTCATAAAAGTAAATTTATTAAATCCAATGAACCTAATAAGAAAGAAATTTAAATATTTTGTCCAAAAAGATGTAAAAAGGAATTGTAGATCATCTACATTGTAAATCCTATATGCCTAAATTATAATATCAATTCATAAGAAGGGAAACACTTGAAAGTCCTTTCTCAATTTCCATTGCAATTACTTTTTATTTATCTGCATATATAAACATCAAATTGGAGGGGGCTTGGGAACTCCCAATTACCAGTTAGGATCGAATGTTCCTACTTGTTATTTTTCTATTTGGTTTTTGAATTACTGAAATTTTTCATAAAGTTACAAGTTGTAAAACCTAACCAGCAAAATAAAATTTTTATCAAATAGATTAGAATACCTCTCAACAGCTTGGAAATAAAGGCTCAGATCCTCGAGTCGAGAAGTTGGAAGATCAAAGATATCATCATGTATTGCACTCATGCATGCTATCTTGACAAATGCCATTCGCGCTTCATGAAATTCAGGTTCAAAGAGACCGGCCGCAATTATAAAGTGACACTTTAGAACCGGATAACGAGCAAACTCAAACTTATCTAAACCAGAATCTGCCCACCACCTTCGATGAGAAATGTAGAAGTTTTCATCACTGGTATGTTTTCCATTCTATTTTGGAAACAATAATATAAATCCCTTAACATTTCTATGATATTCCAGTTTCAGTATACACATTATCTTCCATTTATATTTCTAAGCAACAGAATAATTATGAAATCAACCTAAATAGATCAGAAATTCTTGTGATCAAGCTATGAGTATACAAATTTACCTCAACACATCTAAATTGCTTCTGATTTTTTTGTTCATAAAAGTGTTAATTCACTAGGAAAATAGCTATGAATTTGAAACAATTCAAGTAAAACTTTGTCTTAGAAGCATATTTTTTTGAGGTTCCAAAGAAATTATTTAAATACATAAATCATTTTATCAACAACAATAAAGTTTCAAGATCGAAAATATAACCAATACAAACTTTTATTTAGAAAGGGATCTTTCTCCATTAGTCAGAATCATCTTACAAGTAATACCTATTATATTTGTGAAAACAAATCACACATGTGAGAGTTTTATTTAACTTTTCTCTATTTTATTTTGGGCCATTGGATTGGATTGCATCTAATCCAATAGTTGTGGTATTGTAGAAACTTTACTCTTTTAAAGGGATTAAAACCCTTTTGTTTAGGGCGAGAAAGAGTGAGAGAAAAAGATAGAGAGATTGGGCTGCAATTGAGTTTTCTCTTGAAAGTTTGGTATGTTAGAGAGAATAAGTGAGCAAAAGACTTGAAATCCATTGTGGGTTTGCTGTGTGTCATGTTTTAATGTGATAAAGTGATAAAGAGAATCCATTTTTGGGTGTTTTTGGTGTTTGATTTTGGGCTCTGTTTAGAGTGAGAAATGGTTGCTGGAAATTGATATTTTGAGCTCGATTTCACTTTGTAATCTTCTCAAATCAGTAAGTGAAGTCTCGCACCATTCTCCTGTAGATATAGGTCACGATTTGTAACTGAACCAGGTTAAATCTTTGTGCTATGTGGATTGAATGTTGCTGGAATTTTCATTCTATGTTCTTGCTTTGATATTGTGTAGTTTCCATTGCATGTTTATATTGATATGAATGTACAATAGTTGTTAATGTTATAAACCCTTGATGATTTTTCACTGATCGATCCCAACAATAACAAGTTAACCTACAAAATCATGCGTACTTGGTACAAATGGTATCAATGCCCAATGAACAAGGATGGTTGTGTAAAACATCGGATAGGCCATTGCCCCACAAAAAAGTGTAAAAGATAATGAAGTGGAGTTATCAAATTTTGCATACTATGCAGGCATCATACCCTTCCTGATTTATCACAATTTAAAAAATGGGCTGTCTCCTAATTCATCTTTGATATTCTCTTAATTTATCTTTGATATTAAGTAATTGTTTATCAATAGTTTTTTAGTAAGCTCTCAGAGCTCTCAAATGGACTAGAGCCAAAAATATGCAAAAGCTGATTTTGAGGCCTCTACAAGTCTGTTGCTTCTACAACTTGCAACGAATGACCATAATATATTTTAATAGAACATTAGTATGCAATGTTCGGATTTTCAGAAGTACAAATATTAGTTCTCGATTTGCAAGTGCCTAATTAATAAATAAGAGAGAGGAAAAGGGAGGAATATGACCATAAACTTTTTTCTTGGTTTTCTCTTCTCTTTTTTCCTTTTGGGTAACCTTGAGTTTCAGCATTGTGGTAGGCATCCTATTTTAGGTGGGAGACTATAAAGAAAATTTCTTCAGAAAAATAAATTAAACTAAGTTATTTTTCAAATAATTTTCAACTATTTCCACCATTATTTTTGTTATTTCTCCCTGTTTCCTACAGGCATTTTGATCATGCATGCATACGAGGGATTGTGTAAATCAAATACCTGTTTAGTTCTTCAATCTCCTCTAGATAGAGTTTCTGTAGGGAGTTCATTTCAAGAATGGCCAACTCCAAATATTTTTCATTGGTTTTGTTTCCAGGCCAAAGCTGATGAGCAAGGCATCTAGACTCGGGCCTCAGCCTCGGCCAAAGGCTTTTCCTTGAGTTGGACAATGCAAACTCAATCTAAGAAAAAACAAAATCATCAAATCAATACCATATTGAATCGCTTCCCCCACGAAGAGAAAATCAAAACTCCAAACAAGAGACTCAGACCTCTAGGTATCCTAAATGCAAAAGTTCATAAAGAAAACAAAACAAGTTTAGTGATACAAATAAGCTTTATCTACTATTTAATCCCGCGAGTATATAGAATTAACAACAAGCTGGCCTTGGCTCAAATGGTCCTGGCCTGGGCCTGGTGCCTTGTTCATTCACCGGGCTAGGCACTAGACCAATTCCAATTGGGCCAGACAAGCTAGGCAAAGCTATGACTCTTGACCCAAGTGCAACCCGATCCGACTTGGGCCAATTTTGTCCCCCCCCCTTCCCCTCCCCCCTCTAAAAGTAAAGAACCAATTTTTATAAGTACCTCATCTATTAAATGGTTGGTTTGAAGAAGAGGGTTATTCTGTAGAAGTGCTTCTCGTAGTCGTTTCTCTGTGAATCTTGCAACCTCACCCATTATTTGGGTTTCGATTGGAAATGCAAGTTGAGAAGATAGGTAGAGATCCAAGGTCGCCTGAAGGCCTTCATATGATTCATTAGAGAGAGAAGATAACTCTCCATCGTGATCTTCCCCGCGAAAGATTTCTAAAACATCTGCATCCAGGAAACACCATATATTTTTAACGATAATACACACAATTAGGGTACATCTGGTGCACGTCAAAGTACTTTCCTCGAAATATTTTTACGCGAAAAAATTTCCTCGTATGGTAAGGTGTATTTTCATACCAATTAAAGCGAAAGGATGCAATAGGACCGATTGGTATGAAAAAGATACCCACATCTAACCATATGAATGAATTCTTCATGTGAAACAAAGGTGCTCTCTCTCTTACCAGCAAAAACCTGGTATCCATTTAGTCTGAGCAAGCGAAAGCCCAAAGCTGTAGATTTTACACTTCCCAGTCCAGCATCCTTATCCCATTTCCTGCATTTTATTGTAGAATGATCATATTATAGAAAGCGAGAAGCTCATTTATTTGGGAGTACCATGCACTCTTTTTTATATCCTTCTTGTAACAAATGATTCATGACTCACCAATACTAAATTCTGCAAAAATACAAACTGCAGCTAGTTTCTGTGATATTTATCCTTTTCTCATGCATTCTTACCTATAAACAAGCTGCAAGATATCTTTAATCTCATCTGTGAAGTGCCAATGAATCCCAAGGCTTTCGATGATGTTGATAGCACGCATCTGTGCGTATAGTTCTCGGGCTGCTTCCCCATTATAGCCACTTGAACCCAAGCTCTCTGCAATTTCTTGAGTAAGGACTTCCATCCTATTTTTCTGAAAATTCAAGTACCTTTGTTACCTTTGAATCATCACTAGATGAAATTTGTGAAATGTTTTTGTTGATAAAAAAAAACATGGTTTTTGCCTTTGCCTCTGCAATTTCTGTGAACTTCATGAAATGTTTTTGTTGAAAGTACCTTTGTCCCTTTTTTAGTAGGCTTTTATTCCACTTTAGCGATGTTGCAAATATTAAACTGTATTAATTTTTTTCTTTTTTATTTTTGTGGTTTCTGGGGAGTTCAATGCCTCAAATATCAAATCGAATCATTTCTGAGGTGGTGCGATATTGGAAACATAGGATCACCTTATACTTGTATTTTTTTTTTAAGTATACTGGTCTGATATTGGAGACAGACCATATAAAAAAAAAATCTTAAAAAAAAAGAAAGTATGATCTTTCTGACATCATACCTCTAGATCATGCAATACCATTAAAAATTTAGGACAAACCACTTAGCAGCACATTTCTTTTTATTTGTTTTCAACTTTCGTTAGGAGTTCACAACATGATTTGATTCTACAAAGCTTAGTAACTAAACGAAGAAAACAAGTGCAAATAAACAAATTCAAGAAAGATTGGGTGATCCCACACCAATTATGCCCTTGGCAAGTGAGCTTGTAAAAGTAGCTTTACTACCCTTTCAATTTATCAAGAAAGGAAAATGTTAAAGTATACTATAGAAGCAAGGTGCATCTCAAAAATCCATTAGAAAAGAGACTTATTAAAGTTGGAAACTTCCCTATTCATCATTTCGACCACGCAGTGTATGATATAAAGAAACAAAAAAAGAATTTGAAATCCTAAAAGTAGTTCAACTTCTAACAAGATATCTAAATAGTTTTTCATGATTTTGAAATATTTATAGATATGCTCAATTTGCATTATTTTTTAATTTTAAATTTCATAATTATGGTTAAATATGGATTTTCAAAACCCAAAAGGTCTATGTCAAATCTCCATATTGCTAATATAGATCACTTTGAATCAGCGATCCAGAAAATAATTAAAAAAAAAAAAATTGGGAGGTGGGGTAGGAGTGGGGACCTAAAAAACCATTAATAAACCTCAAAAAATGAAAAGTTCAAAATAGGAGTTTTTGTGGGACCATGCCGGTACTGATAACTTCCCGAAACCAGTTTGGTCCCGCCAAGTCCTAATCCGAACCAATGGGTTTTAAGCACACGACCTTTTTCCCATCATTTACACGGATAAAACGGAATTTTCAAAAATAAAGTAGTTGGCATCCCCAGCTCTTTGTGCCCGCAGCATATGAAGCTTAAAATTATGATAAATCACGTAAAAATTTGACACACTAGATATAAACGTACTTTAGGAAAACAAATATGGTAAAGAAACTACTAAATCAAAATAATCAAATATTTTGGCCTTTTATGGAAAATAGCACGATTGCTATTCTTCATGCAAAGGAGATTTTCTATTCTTCGTTATTGCAGGTAGATTAAATTCCTTCATCAATACCATGTTGTGTTTGATGGTGGTGAAAATACAGCAGGACCCATTAATAGCTATTGTGTATCCAAAATTATATAAATTAATAATAAAAATAATATGACATCAAAACAACATGGAATGTAAATACAACAATATCTGCATCACATAACACAAGGATTTAACGCAGTTCAGTCACAAATCGTGACCTACATCTATAGAAGAATCATGCGAAGCATTACGTACTGATTCAATAAAGATTACAAGAAAATATGAGATTCAAAACTCCAATTTACAATAGCTTTGTCTCTCTAAAACTATACCTTCTTCTCTCACTTTCTCTCAGTAGAAAGTAGGGTAAAAAACATGGCACAACAAAAGCCCAATATGAGCTCTCATTGTCTTTTGTTTTTCTCAAAAAAAAAAAAAAAAATCTTTTTAACATGAGACTCTCAATGCATCCCGGCCTTTAGATCAAACCGAAGCTAATGGCCTAAAAATAAGGTAAAAAAGTCAAAAAAATAAAATGTCAACAAATGAACCCCAAACCCACATATGTCATTTGGCTTCACACATACAACATGTTTAATGGTCTCTAGCTACCATTTGCATCATATGCCATAAAAACTATGGCTTTTGTTAGAGTACTCCTTCACATGGAGTATTTTCTTAACATACTAAATATTTTTTTGACATGTAATACCATTACCATGCAATAAAGTAATTCTTAATAGAAAAAAGAATATTTATTAATTATAGCGGAGAATGAAATTATCCGCATGAGATATGATTTCACTCATATTGAATATTAATTACTTTATTTTTAAGATAAATAACATTAATTATTTTTTAACTACTAATAGAATGGCACTAGTTTCTTACAGAAATATTTATTTGACCCCTCCTAATGACGAAAAATGTCATTGTCTAAAAAAATTTGTTTTATAAAGCAAGGATAATGAGTGTCCAAAAATATTGAATACATTAAAGAAATACTCTGTATATAAGAGTACCCTAACAAAACCAAATAATTATTTACCTTTTGTATAAGGATATCACAATTACTCATAGTCGGATGTCAAATTTGACTGATTGAGTGCTTCACAAATGTCAAAAAAAATTCTTTCGAGATGAGCCCAAATAATGGGACAAACCCCCACCCCCAATTTCACATCCAATTACGAAAATTAATTATAACATAGTTCTACGAAAAAAAAGTTATTGTACTATATACTTTTCTTTCTCTTTAGAGCACATTTGGTTGGTGCGTAAATATTTCTCTAGAAAAAACATTTACACTTGTAAACACTTTGCGGGAAAAACTTTTGCAAAAAAATTTTTCACCGTGTTTGTTAACTCCTTTAAAACGCACTGTGCAATGAATTATATATGTTTGGTTACTTGTTTGGTATTTAAATATATTTTGAAAATATATTAAATCTATACATGCAATATTGAAATATTATAAAATATATATAGTTATATTATTTAAATAATATTTAAATATTATTAAATATTATTTTTATATTTAAATAAAATATTATATGACTTATAGTGTATTGTAAATATCTATTATATAAATAAAATATAATAATATTATATTACGTTAATATGTATATTAATATATATTATATGTGTTAATATAACATATATCTACTACATGAATATAATATATATATATATATATATATATGAAAAGTATATTAAGAAAATATATACAATGAGTCCATTTTCTTTTGATACAAATAAATCACAATCAATCATTGACCGTTAGATTTGAAATCGAATGGTTTGGGATATGTCATTATTTGGGTTCAAAATCCAAAATAAAATTTTTCGAAT